>BFEA01000590.1:887046-903498 GCA_003427395.1 Chara braunii
CAGGTGCGCGGCGGCTTCTTCAACCTCAGGTCCGCTATGGCGGACTATCACCTTCGGCAGCCACCTCGGCTATGGCGCATCAGGTCCTGCATACGACGGCGCGCATGGAATAGCGGGTACCAGCTCTGATACCAATGCAATCAGACTCGTTCTCAAACACACTTTTCATGCATGTAAACAGCAACGCAGCAACTGGCGACATGCGCCCACACAGAACTCAGAGATATGGCTTCCAGGTACGAGTTCACTCTCAACTGGCTATGGCGACTTCAGCGCCCAAACAACTCACTGTTCACACACCGGATCACCCTGGATGTCCCACGCGCATCACTCTGAACACTCATACACACACACACACACACTTCCTACTAACTACCGCTATGGCAGCTATGGCTGCCTCTAACCTATTGCTATACTAATCTCCTTCTCTCTCGCCCACTGCGTCCTCTGGGCTCATCTGCAGACCTCCTTGCACAAGTCGCTGTGGCAGCGCTTCCGCATGGCTCACGCAGGAATCAATGAATGGCTGGGTGCTGCCTCTTGATTTATACTTCAGAAACTCGTTGGTCTGCCCTTTGCCATCGGCCCATGGTGCTCACAGTCCCCCCGTGGTACCTGCTGGACCAGACTGGGACTGACTGGACCTTTCGCTGACTGACTGTGGACTGACCGCTATCCTACCGACGTCGTACTGCTATTGCATTGCAGTTTAGTCCACCACTTGCCTCGCCACTTGACCACTTGCCCACTTGCCCACTTGCCTACCTTCTAGAAGGTCTACAGCTAGGCTTCCGGAACTTCACTAAGACTTCTACGCTATAGACCTACAGATCGAACCCCTGCTGCCTATGGACCTACGACAGACCTACCAACTGTCTACGAATACACAGGTTACAGGTTCAACTCTCGGGGTCTACACAGATACTGTACATGGGTAGGGTGAGGTCTAGGGATCGAACCCTGGGTACTGCATCCGCTAGTGCTAATAGGTGAAAACCGTTTCACTATAGCCTTGTAGAACATCAACAGGACTTCCCTGTTACTTGTAGAACCTCAATAGGATCACCCTTTTACTTGAACATTGCTGCCCTCAACCTTGTAGAACTTCAATAGGATTACCCTGTTACCTAAACATTGCTACCCTCACCCTTGTAGAACCTCAATAGGATTACCCTGTTACCTGAGGGTCGAAGAGACAAATTTGTCAAGTTTGAGCATTGATTCCCTCATCCCCGTAGAACATCAATAGTATTGCCCTGTTAATTGTTGCTTCAACCTTGTAGCAACTCAACTACCTTGTTACCTGAACATTGATACCTTCACACTTGTAGAACATCAGTAAAGATTACCCTGTTACTTGCATTACTCCCCCTTTCCCTTTCTTACCAGAGATCGGCCCAGTCCTGTCCTTCATGGTTGTTCATCAGGCCTTTGGCAGCCAGGACGTTGCCTTCCAGAGGGAGGGGATAGTGTTACGGACTCAGCCAGGGCTCGATCCCTGGTCCGTGGGTTACCACCCGCCTGGCTGCTATGTCATTTTCGGGTCTCTGTTCTCAGGCCCCTGACTGTTGGCGCCCTCTGCAGTTGGCGCCCGTTCTCAAATTCCTCTTTTGACACTTTCGGATTTCGATACTTGGCGCCATCTGGCATTCTGGCGCCCAGACTCAGACCTTCGATTTCCAGTTCAGCCCTGAGGCAATTTGCACTTCTGCCCTCGGGACTGAACTTGAGTCCGGTACTTAAGACCGGACTCAAGCCCAGTACGGGCAACCAGTTTTCAGCCTCATTGCTTGTGTTCAGTGTGACTATGCTTCAACATTGTGTTCAGGAATCCAAGACTGCGACTTTGCCACTTTGCCACTTTGTGTCTGCGTCCTTCGAGTCGTGTCGAGTCTGCGTCGAGTTGAGTCAGCGTGTGTGTGTGCTCTCACTCTCCCTCCCTCTCCCAGCCTCGCTGCCCTGTCTCCGCCCTGTTACACCCACCCCGACATTATGTCAGGGGGCGTAATCACAGTGACACCATTTGCCGTTCGAACCATTACAAAGGAGGCACGCGACTATTCTGGATCCGGATGTCCAAATACAAATACATGTTCACACATGTTGAGCCAGGATCCCGAGGTGTGCTCACCCCCATAATATGTTAGAGCGCGTACTCGCACCTACCCTAGCTTAAAGGTATTTCACTGCATTTGCGGCTACGTGACTTTTATCAAGCTGGCCACGAGATGCGATCCCGCTGAGCGTTACCTCAGAGCTGGATGCTTGTGTCATGCTGTCTTCAGTTGATGGGTATACCATGAAGCCATGTGGGCTTGCTTTTTTTTTTTTTTTTTTTTTTTTTTTTTTTTTCTTTCCCTTGCAAAACTCCAGGCCTCAGCGGCCCCCAGCAGGGGCCACCTGCAAGGATTTGCCCCGGCCCTAAGTGAAGGCCGGCTGTAAAAGTAACGGCTGGCAGAAAAGTAACTGCCACGGCCGTTAGGATCTCCAAGAGTCAGGGTTGGGTCTATGCTAGGTTTAGCCCCTCATACAGTGGATGCTGTGGACCGATCTTGGCCTAAGATCTACGCCAGGATGTGTCTACTCCAGCCCGTTAGGGTGTATGAGAGCCAGGGTTAGGTCTATGCTAGATCTAGGGCCAGGTCAGTGGATGTCTTGGACTGATCCAGGCCGAGGGCTGTGTGGGAAGGCATCGGTGTATGGCCCTACAGCCAGGCCTGCCATGCGAGGCGAAAGACAGAAGCAGGTATTAGCCTAAAACAATTGCTACTCTGTTTTCTCTCGTCAAAAGTCATCTGCTTCGCTGAAATCCAGGTTTTGCATGTTTGTCTGCTTGTGCAAGGAAAATGAGAGGTAGCGAGATGACAAAATCCAGATAGCACAATCACATTGAAAGCAAGAAAGTCCCACAGTGTCCAGATAAGCAGCATTGCACCAATATTACACCAATGGAGAATCGAAACACTGAAACCGAATGTCAATGAGAGCTTACTCTCGTCCCCACCAACATACGTATCCAGGCCCTCTCTCCCTACTTGGCGCTCGGCGCCCAGGCTACTCGCTACACAGCTACTTCCTGCCTACGAATTGACAATACAACTGTTGACGTCAGCAGCCACCGAAGTACTTGAAGATGTCGACCAATGCAGACCATCGCCAATACCAGGTATGCGCCCTCACATCATCATCCTCATCTCTTTCACTCTCTCCCTATCCTTGTCTTCCTCCCACGTCTTCTCCCTCATGCACGAAGACCACCACCACCTCCACTGGCTGTCCAACCCAAGCCCTGGCTATGTAGGGCTGGCTATGGCGCTGCCCTCAGCAGCACCCTGCCTTCTTCCAGCGCACTGCCTGGCAACTAGCGTAGCGCACAGCGCACAGCCCGCGAGCGCACGCTCAAGCAGCACTACCACATGCACTGCCTAGTGCCCGAATGAGCCCACCAGTGGTGAGCTCTTTCCTTTTTGGAAAGTGCTTGCCCAGTTTGCTGTCTGGCTGGGCCTCGTGTGTTTCCAGTCGCTTCCGATCGAGCCAAAGTGTCTGCGCCCAGGCCCATTCAGACAGTGGCCTGGGACCGAATTGGTTAGGCATGCCCAACCACCCAGGAGTAAACGTGAGGTTCTCCCTGCTTCGCCTGTGCTGCTGGAAGAGCCTAGAAGGCTCATGAATTATTTCTGATTCTCACGCGTAAGGAGGATGTAACCAGCTGGCGCATCGCAACTGTCTGGCGCCCACCAAACTTTGCCAAATTTGACAAACTCAGGCCATATTGAAATTCAGGGGCCCGCCTTCACTTAGGGCGGGCTCATGCTTGCTGAAAGGGCCCCACAGGGGCATGCCGAGGAGCTATCTCGTAACAAGGCCTCGGCGAAGATCCATGCCCACATGGGGGTTAGAACAGGCTCTGCTTGGGCCGCTCAGCCTGGTCTCATAGCCCTATAAACAGGCATTGACACGTATTTGCAGGCCCGCCTTCACTTAGGGCGGGCACGGCACTTTCAGACACTGCCGAGGGACTAAATCCTCGCGCTTGTGATGTGAAGTCATTATTCAGCCTAGCTATGTTGCAAGCATATATTCTCTTATCATCATAGAGAAAGGCTACTGAAGGGCTAGCAGACAAGACTATTATGAATGGATGGATATACTGTTCACCGGTGCAGACATACGGACCTTCTCATTACTAGTGCTGCATAGTTGCAGCGCGGTTCGCCCACTTATTCAGCACAAATACCTTGAGAATTTTTGGGGACTGGCTTGAGTACCAATTCGTTGCTACTTATGGTTTGTTGCATTTGCTGCTGTTGGGTCTTGGGACCAGTTCTCTGCAGGGGAATTGATTCGCTTGCCGAAGTTTGAGGTTACGCTGGGATCGACGGATTCAAACAGGAAACCTGTTCTGAGAGCAAGTGATGTAAAGATTACCACAATGTGAGCAATTTTGATCTCCTGATTCTCCACAGCCAAGCTTTCTTTGCAAGGCCTCTTTTTCTGGAGTCTCTCTTTTCTTCTTTGTTTCTTCTGCTCTCCTTCTTGCCACTTGTTTTGTTGCTTCCTCTCTTTTGCTTCCTTTTGCCTCTTATCGCCTCCCTTTCCTCCGTTCCATTAACCTGTGATGTCTTCTCCTTATCTGTCTCCTGTTTCGTTTCTTCTCCTCGCTGGTCTTTCTCCTGTCTTTTCTACTCTCTTCTCTTTGTGTCTGTTCTGTTCTCGTTTGCTCTTTCTTTGTTTTCTTGTTCTCTCCTCTTGAGCCTCCTCGTTTTGTCTTGTATCTTGTATTATCCTTTCCTCTCCTCTCCTACGAATGGTTCACTCCTCTATTCTCTCCCCCACCCTGCAATCTCATCTGTTTTCCACTTCACGATTACCCTCTTGTTCTCTCTTCTGCTTTCCTGTGTCATCCTCTTTTGCCTCTCCCAACCCTGCCAATTCAGCTCTGTTCTCTTTGTATATCCTCTCCCCCACTGCCTTCTTTTGCTTTCCCCTTTCCTCTCCTCCCCTACTATCTCTTTCCCAACCGTCCCTCCCTCCCCCTGCTCCCCTCCTCTCTTCTTTCCTATCATCTTTTCTTGTTGTCCTTGCCTTCTCTTGGGAATGGTGCGGTCCTTTGCAACATTTATCAGCTTTAGCTTCAGCATGTTTACAAAAAGAGCATGTTTGAAACCGGTTTAACACACTCTCTCTCTCTCTCTCTCTCTCTCTCTCTCTCTCTCTCTCTCTCTCTCTCTCTCTCTCTCTCTCTCTCTCTNTCTCTCTCTCTCTCTCTCTCTCTCTCTCTCTCTCTCTCTCTCTCTCTCTCTCTCTCTCTCTCTCTCTCTCTCTCTCTCTCTCTTTCTCTCTTTTATTTGTGATTGCGTTTGACACTTGCCACTCCGACCAGATGCGCTAGCTTTGATCTGCGTAGCCCTAGGACATGATAGGGCCGAAAGGGCAAGGTGATGGGCCATCACCACCCTTGGGGGTGTATTCCCACCGAGCTGGTGATGCACGTGTGACAACGTCTGCTAAGTTACATCAACCAAGGGTGTTTGCTCGCACGTCCATGTCGTACAAGCAATAGATAAGGCCTTCATGAACCTGCTTGCAATTAAGGCATTGAGCACTGATCTCCCTCACCTCAATAGCGAACACTCGACTGCGGCATCTAACCCCCTTTGCTCCTAGTCCCTTACCTTACTCTCTCAGTCTTGCTCGGACACATCTCTGTTTTGGATACCAACTTCCTCAAACTCCCATGTGGCATGCGCATAACGTCAATGACCTTGGCATAGCGGCCTCCTAACCACGGTTTCAAAAGCGGCTCTGATGACAAACGCCGGGATCTAACTGGACTGCTAAGAGTCTCGGCACCCACATGACACTCCCCCTGCAATTGCCCCGAGCATAAGCCTTGCATGTTGCCAATTCTATCTTAGCAAGTGATGAGATGCTTAATTGAAATCCCCTTTTCGAAGGTTCTCCCTGAGCTTATCCGATTCAAGATTTGCCTCCGTTCTCTGCTTCGACTCCTTTTCCTCAGCCTCTGAGAAATTCCTCAAAAAGGTTTGACACATTGTGTGGGGTAAGACCCAGGACTTGCCTCGCCTTTTGCTCAAATTCGTTAAAAAACATCTCAAAGTCATCTCGATTTATCTTGTTCAAATCTTAGACGGTAAGCATCCCCGGTCACCAATCTGATACCTAGTCCTATGTTGCCGTACGTTCATTGAACACACAAATCATATTCAAGTTTGAATACGCTTCAATCACGTTCAAAGAATGCGCTGAACACATTGAACTCCCACCCAGTAGACCAAAGAAGGCAAAAAAAAAAAAGTCAAAATTATGTGATAGCTTGCATGGTATTGCGTAATTTTGAACAGCATTTGTCTGGGACACATGTTCAAATTTGCCAGATTGTGAACCACAAAATAAAGCCGTACACAAAATTACCAGTTTAAACTTTAAAAGCTTCATCCATATATAAACTTTAAAAGCTTCATCCATATATGCATAGAACTCAAAGGGGCCTTGCCGTGATGTACATGTTCTGGGCCAAGGCCCCCAGCAAGCATCGTGATGTACATGTTCTGGTACCAGTTTAAACTTTAAAAGCTTCATCCATATATGCATAGATAAATCTATACATTTGTAGATTGTGTGAGGATTGAGCCCTCAAAGGGGCCTTGCCGTGATGTACATGTTCTGGGCCAAGGCCCCCAGCAAGCATCGTGCCCGCCTTAAGTGAAGGCGGGTCTGCAAATCAACGAGAGCCCTCTGTTCAAACATTTCACGAAGTGGGGTCCATACAGTTGCCGCACGCCAGTTGGTTGGAGTGCACCGAGTACCGGATCTCTGCAAATGCAGAAGGACCAGGGCCCTTCAGAGTTGGTTAGGCGCTGGGCACATAAACGTGAGGCCGACATTGCATGCTGGAAATAGAGGCCGAAAATGCCAATAGGAAACCGGTCCACTATCTGAATCTGGACGCAGGCCTGGATGAAAGAGGCACAACTGTACTTCGTGGGCCCCAACCGCATTGGGCCTGGGTACAGGTACTGGGGCCCAGGCGCAGGCTCAGGAGAGGCCGCCCACACGCAACACTGGCATATAGGCAGAGAGGGCGAGTGGGTGGGGATCTTGGCCAATGCAGGCATTGCGGGCACGCTGCTGCATTGTAGCGCTAGCACTTGCGCTGCGCAGTGGCTGAGAGAGGCAGGCTAGCGCTAAGCGGTAGAGTGCAGCCTGGGCGCAGGGCGTTGGCGGCCATAGCCGGGCTGCCTGTGGGCGCAGAGGGAGGTGAAGGGTGAAGGGGGTTCTTCGGAGGTGAAGGGCGCTGTGTGGGATAACAAGGGAGAGTGAGGGTGAAGAGAGAGACGTACCTGGTGGAGAGGAGGTCGGCATTGGTGTTGACGTCATCACTCGCTGGTCGTCAAGTTGTCTGGTTGCTTCCATGCTGTAGTTGTAGTATTAGGCTGTAGAGTAGATAGGGCGCCTGGCGCCATTCAAGTGAGAGAGCTACATTGGGTATGCTGTTGGTGTTGCCCCGATTGGGCTTGGACATTGACTCACGATTCTGCTGTATCGTTCTCAAATGGATGGTTACTTGGTTCCATTGTGCTATCTGCTCTTGCTTTGACTACTTGAACATCAGTGTGATTTTGCGATTTGGATTTCTGTGCTTCGTCCACATTCATGTTCCTTGCATTTTGGTATCGTAGCTGGTTCGATTCGCCACTTACCTTGGTGCGCTGGCGTTATACAGACTTGGTGCGTTGACGATGCTTCTTCGCAGTTGGTTCTTGTGACGTCAGGCCAACATTAGGCGCACGACCTGGGTAGAGAGGTGTGCGCCGGAAGGCTATACGGCATGGGATGYCGTGGTTACGGCGGAATGTATGATTGGTGATGAGAGCATGCTGATGTGGCATTTAGCTGAGGGGGCACTGCATCGCGTTGTGGGTGGTACCTAGGCTACGACCGGTCATCAAATGCACACTCAGCTCAATTGGTGAGAAATCTGTGGTTGGGGGGCAGCTATCTCCGGGTACGTTGTTCCCTTACCTTATCTACTCTCTTAATCTCTTCTTACCGCGAGGAAGTGAGTCCAACTTGAGAGTCCTCTCTTTTGGTGAGGTGTCGTGAGCGCGCTACCTTGAGAGACGACAATCTTCCTGGTGAAGCATCTGGAAGGAGAAAGGGCGGTGCCTCTAAAGGGCCCTGGTCGAAGCACATGGGTCACGGTCACCATGCCAACCCAAAGGGATTAGAACACGCATGCGATGGCTGCTTTGTCCTTGAGGGCACTTTTGCTGCGCTAATAGAGGGGCGTGCGGACTAAACAGGCTTATGCAGACGCTCCCAGACCGTCTATAAACATTTCTGGACGCGGTTCCGATCTGATATTGGTTGTGATCGTCGTCCTGATTGCGGCGTTAAATAATTCCTGAGCGACCTTGGGGGCAGTCCTTAAATAGGCCTCTTGATCAGCCAGATCATTCAGACATACGGCTCGTTGCACGCGAGGATAAAGAATGGGCAAGCCTGGTCATAAGCATGCACCTGGGGCACAGGTGTGGGCCGACATTGCACACCTATGACACTGCTGCTCTTGATGCTCATCGGTATGTTGGATTGAGGGGAGGGTAGGTTCTAATTGGTGCTCAACTGTTATCACAACTATATCCACTGTTCATACTATTTCGGCCTCTGCGCAACTAAGGAAATTCAGGCAGTTGCACAGCGCCAGTTGGTTGAGAAAACCCAGGCCCTGGGCCGCCTGTGTGAATGCATGGAAAGCAGGCCCTGGGCTGGATACGGGTACTGGGCCAAACACATGCCAAAGGCAGTTGGGTGCATGCAACCACCTCAGGCCCCAGGCCTGTTCTCCATCATGCTGGGCCTCAAGCTACCGGGGCCTACTGGAAGCTTCCTGTGACTGGACGCAGGCAGGCCACTTCGATATAGCAAAGGGCCTGCATCCTCATTCGGCATTTGGGTGCTGGCTGCATGCTGCGCAAGTGCTGCTGCGCTATTTGCTGGCTGGCGCCTACACGCTCACGGGCGAGCAGGGAAGGAGCAGGCAGCCATAGCCGAGCTGCGCTGATGTAAGCTGGGTGTGGCACAAGGTGGTCCTTGGGTGCAAGTGGCATCTGTGTGTTGGGGAACGAGGTTGTGAGTGAGGCGAGAGACATACCTGGTGCTGGAAGCGTGCGACATTGGTCGGTGTCTGCTCGTACTTCGGGAAAGCTGTTGACGTCATCATTCGGCATTGTAGTTTAGGCTAGATAGGATCTGCCATCTGTAGTCTGGGCGCCGAGCGCCAGATAGGATATCAACATTGGTTCTTCATTGATGATGATCATGAGACTTTACCAGCATTGTCAATGATGAGCTCTTGGCGTCTTCTTATTTGGTGAAACTCGTGATGCAATTCTGCTGTTGGTTCGAGGTCACGACTATCTGGTCTTTTGTATATGATGTTGTTTGATTGCTGAAGTTCGCTATTGCTCATCTTCCTTGCAATTTGGTATCAGAGCTGTGGTACGATTGCGCTCATCTGGCGCTTGTCTTCTGCCTTATGCGGTACATATGTCCGGTCTGCTTGGCGAGTTTGGCCGTAAGTGGTGTGCAGTGAGGAGGGTGGAGACGAGTGATAGGCGACCCAGGACGTGAGGGGATCGCCAGGAAGGCGACGTGGTGTAATGTGGGTGTTGGACAGTGTGATGAGAACTATCTAATGTGCGATTGGTGCTGAGGTGGAACGGCGTGCAATGCTGGTTGTGCCGAAGCAATGACTGGTCATCACAATCGGCATCTGGTCATCTGGTGAGATTATCTYTGTGGTTGGGGGCAGCTATTTGAGGTACGTTGCTCTTAACCTTATCTACCCTCTTCGACACTTCTTACCGTGAGGTTGTGTGTTCCTTCTTGAGAGTCCTCTCATTGTGAGGTGTCGAGTGCGCTCAACCTTGAGAGTCGGAAATGTTCACGTGGAGCATCTGGGAGAAGATGGGCGGAGCTTTCTGAAATCCTGGACGAAGCACTAGGAGTAGAGCACGCATGCTTTGCTGCTTGTCCTTTGTTTGGCTTGCTGCGTTGTTAGATGGGTGCTGAAGGGCAGGCCAGCCCTAAGTGGGAGACGAGAACCGGGCGTCTTTAAATAAACACCGGTAGGGGAAACCATTGGCTGTGATCGTCGTCCGGCGGCGACGTAAAATAATTCCTGGAGTCACTTGGGGGCGGACGTTAAATTGCCTCTGGATCAGCCAATGGTTGTAAGGCTCGCTGCACGCGGGGATAATCCAGTGCAGGGCTGGCCAGCTCAGCAGACACTCGGGGCACAGGGATGGGCCAAACACACACCTTTTAGACACGCAACGCTCTCCGGATTGCTCAGGGACGCTGACGTCAAGTGACATTCAGGGGAACTAAGGGAGGGGTAGATTTCAGGTGATAAGTTAAGAGTAAAATTCCATACTGTCCTATCCACACAAATTATTCTATTTTTATGTATTGATTTGTTAGATGTACAACCATTTGACATCAGATAGACAGCATAGTAGAACGGTATTTTGTTCATTGTGCATTCTGTTCGCAGACTAATCAGGCTAAAAATAGTTTTGTTTGTAGGAATCTGACTTACCGTTGACCCCAAGTGATATCTACTCCTAAATAGCCACGAATTAATTAGTTGGTCTGTGCACTACGCTGCGGTAGGCATCCAATGTGCATTAGTGCAGGTTGTGTACAGTGCTGTAGCTTATGAGCGATGAGGAGGACACTAGAGAGGACGACCGGATCTTGCGATCGGCAAGGCGCCCGATTGCCCACTTGGCATTAGGACCAGAGGGTGACAGGTACCTGTTCCGCCAGCGTAGAGAGAGGTTGCAGCAGAAGAGGAGGGCTAGAGCAGCAGAGGCTAGCCGTGCACTTGTGAGTGAAGCCTCAGCTTCAGAAGCTATGGCTACTTCTGCGCAGCAAACTACTCAGGCCGGCAGTTCAGGATCTGTCGGGTCAACGGTCGCGCAGACCCGGTGTCAGTCCACTGGCGTAATGGCAAGCCAGCCCATAGTGTTGACTTCAGATGAGATCGCCATACAACAAGCAGCATTGCAGGAGGCACAACTACAAAAGGCATTAGGAGAGATAAAAGCGGAGAAGGAAAGAATGATTAGAAGAAGAGCCAGGATGCAGTGGAGACAAGCGGACGTTAGTGAGTTAGAGGAGATGGACTTGACGCACGTGACTGATGACGTGAGGATCGTACGGTCCGTCCTACTAAATGTAGTTGAAATGCAGGACCATCAGACAACCATCCTTCAGGATATTCAGCAAAGTCTGGCCCTGTTGGTTAGGCGAGCGCAGGCAACGTCGCCAATGTCCGGGCCTGGTGCCTGGCCCGTTGTACAACCTCCTCCTTTTGTCCCACCGCTGACTGGGTTATCCCCATATGCAGCCCCATCATCGGTCGCGATCGTTTCCCTGGGCATGCCGCTATCAGGAGGGGTATCAGCAGGATCTAGTTTGCAGGTTCATGTACAGACAGTGTTCACCCAATCTCCGTTGCAGGTTGCAGTTACCACGCAGCCTGCTGTCTTGCAGTTTGTACAGCCGCAGGGTACACAGCCCCAACAGCTAGCACATCAACCTGTGTCGCAGGGTCCACAGCCCAGAGTGATGCAGGGACCGGGACAAACACAGTGGGTTCCAAAGACGGCCATCGCCGCTCCCAAACCTTTCACAGGGGATAAGAGGGGGGAAGACCTCGACACGTGGTTGAGGGCAGTGCTGGTCTATGTCAAGTGTAAGCTTACCTTGCCGCACGAGGAAGTGTTTGTGTTGCATCCTATCTAGAGGGTAGTGCAGCACGATGGTTGAGCGGTTTGGTGCAACTCCAGGGATATGGTCATGACTTCCGCTCTTGGGCAGCCCACCAGAAACTAGAGGACTTCCTCAAGATGGTGGAGGAAAGGTGGCATGATCCTCAGGAGGCTAAACAGGCCACTGAGGCGATCTTGACACTGCACACGAGGCAGTTTAAGTCTATCAGGGAGGCCACCGACGCTGTAGAGCGTCTGATTTGTGTCCCTGGGGTGCGCTATGACCCCCAGGTTTTACTCACCTCCTACCTGAGATGCTTTCCAATGCCTCTCAGGAATCAGTAGGCAGGTGAGGCCAACATCAACGTTCACAACTTCCCCTTGTTCAGCAAGAAGGCCCTAGACCTTGAAGCGAAGATAGGGCATGGACATAATCCCACAACGGACGGTAGGGAGAAGACACTGCCTCCCAACTAGAAGGCGAAGGGCCGTATTATGTTTGTCGATAATGATGGTTCAACCATCGAACTAGACAACAACTTCCAGGAAGGAGTAGGTTCAGAGGCTGGCAGCGTAGAAGCTTCAGAGGGTGGAGTAGTCGCTGTCGTATCTCCAAAAGGTAAGGCGACCGGTAGACGCCGTGGAGGTTCCCGGTCTAGGAGTCAAGTTGACCCCAATGCTCCTCCATGGGAGAAAGCGGTTCTCACAGAGGACGTGTGGAGAGATCGGTACACACTGCAGGCTTGTATTCGTTGTGGCCAATACGGCCATAACCAATTCAAGTGTCGAAACAAGAAGGTGACCGAGAAGATCCCGCCTACGATGGGGCAGGCGTTGGGATCCTCCCACCCCGTTGGTAGCAACGTGGCTAGTACTTCTGGCAGTGCTCCGGGAAACACGTCGGGCCAGTAGGAATAGTAGCTGTTCCTGCTAGGGTCGAGGTGGTGGAGACACCCTCACCATCTCAAGAGATGGCCCAAGCTACTGACTCCAGCGTCGTCCCACAAACACGTTTAGACCCATGGAGCCTATGTTCGATGAATGTGTTTGAGTCCTTAGAGGAGCTAGAGGAGTGGTCTAGATCAAACCCGCTAGCTTCTTGGACGGCCCTAGTCAAAGCCCCGAAGGGTGAGATGTTCGTCAGCGAGGTGGTCATTTGCGGCCGCAAGGCCGGGGCCTATTATGACACTTGCTCGACTAGGAGCTTTATTAGTCGCGCATGCTTTGAAAGGCTGCGCTTACAGGGGCAAGTGTAGCGCCTGAGTCGACCTGTGGAGTCGACTTGTGCCAACAAACAGCGCATGGTAGTCAACGTCTACCTTCAGGATGTTGAGTGTTGTTTCCTGTACGCGGGGGGGGAATTGAGACATCGTGTCTCGTTCCTAGTGAGCGATGAACTCCCCATGGACATGTTGTTAGGTATGTACTACCTCTCTGTGGCACAACCCCAGTTTGACTGGGACCGAAAAGTGGTCAAGCGCACTTTGCCAGGTGGAGGGACCACCAGATTACATAAGTTTAAAGCTAGTAGTCTGATTGAGTCCCATGGATGCTTGTGTGCAACCGCGTTCTATAACTATTATAAGCAAAATCAGGAGGAAGGTATGTACTTAGTTTATGTCTCTGCTGCAGGCGAGCCGGTGAAAATGCCGACGGAGATAGAGGGAGTAGTTGCCAAGTACCCTGATCTATTTGAAGAGCCGACAGGGGTTGTAGAGAGGGAGGTCATCCACGCGATAGAGATTATCCCAGAGTCTAGTATCCCGAAGGGTAGGATCTATCGGATGTCTCCAGGCGAGCTCGATGAGCTTCGCCGACAACTCAAGGAACTCGTAGAGAAGGGTTGGATCCGGCCGAGTGTCTCTCCTTATGGGTCTCCAGTATTATTTGTTCCTAAGAAAAAGGAGGGAACTCTGAGGATGTGCATTGACTGTAGGGGCCTCAATGCCATCACTGTTAAGAATAGAGAGCCCCTACCGCGCATCGATGATTTGCTAGATAGAGTGCAAGGGTGTCGGTACTTCAGTAAGATAGATCTGAAGTCTGGGTACCATCAGATTGCAATCTGGCCTGAGGATCAACACAAAACCGCATTTCAGACCAGGTACTGTTTGTACGAGTTTGTAGTGATGCCTTTCGGCCTTTGCAATGCTCCTGGCACCTTTCAGCGCGCTATGAATCGGATATTCCAGGACTACTTGGATAAGTTTGTCATCGTGTACCTCGATGACATACTTATTTTTAGTAAGACTGTCGAGGAGCACGTTGCACACTTGGACAAAGTCCTTAGTCTCCAGCGACAGCACAAGTTCAAGATCAACGGTGAGAAGTGCGAGTTTGGCCGCACCCGTGTCTTGTACTTGGGTCATGATATTTCCGCGGAAGGGTTGAAGCCCGATGACGCGAAGGTGGCCAGCATTTGTGACTGGCCGCGTCCTCAGTCTGTGACTGAGATGAGATCTTTCTTAGGGATGACCGGCTACTATCGCGACTTCGTGGAGAACTATAGCATAGTTGCCACCCCTTTGACTGATCTGACCCGCCTTGACACCCCATGGGAGTGGACTGAGAGATGCGAGGCTGCTTTCAGACATCTGAATCATGCGTTGACGCATTACGAAGTCTTGAAACTTCCTGATCCTGACAAGCCATTTATAGTGACTACAGATGCTAGCCAATATGGCATAGGCGCCGTACTTGCACAACAGGAGGGGAAAAAGTTAGAGGCCAGTTGAGTACATGTCGAAGAAAATGCCGTCTCAGAAGTTGGCTAAGTCCACCCATGAGAAGGAACTCTATGCAGTTTACAAGGCTCTGACCCATTGGAGGCATTACCTCCTTGGGAGGTTCTTCATCCTCAGGACTGATCATCAGACCCTGAGATGGATGAGAACTCAACCGGTACTCTCTGACGCTCTCAAGCGTTGGATCGAAGTCATTGAGGAGTATGACTTCGAGACCCAATACATCAAGGGCGAGTACAACAAGGTTGCTGATGCCTTGTCCCGTAGACCTGATTTCTCAGGTGCGCTGATTACTGAGTTCAATCTTGCGGACAATGTTACTCAGTCTTTGGTGGAAGCCTATCGCGAGGATCCGCTCATGTCTGAGATCATCCGCAGACTCGAGGCGAAGGACAAAGTGACTTCTCCTGAGTTTGAGTTGGTCAACGGCTTGCTGTTCCTTGAGAAGGCTGGTAATAAACGTTTGTGTGTCCCAAATAGCGAGTCTTTGCGTAGTTTGTTTTTAGGCGAGTGCCATGATGCCACTGACCATTTTGGGTACAAGAAGACCACAGCCAATCTGCTGCAGCAGTTCTGGTGGCCCACATTGATGAGAGATGGTAAGTTGTACGTGGAGACTTGTCAGGTCTGTCAGAGGGACAAGCTACGTACTCAGGCTCCTTTTGGGCTGCTGAAGCCCCTTCCGATTCCAGAAAGGCGTGGTGAGAGCCTGTCCATGGACTTCATGGATACGCTGATCACCAGCAAGAGTGGAATGCGCTACATCTACGTCATTGTGGATAGGTTTAGTAAGTTTGCTAGATTAGTTGTGATGCCGGCAACAGCTAAAACGGAGTATGTGATTAAGATGTTCAAAGAGAATTGGGTTAGAGACTTTGGATTACCTAAGTCCATAGTTATTGACAGGGATGTCAGATTCACAAGTGAGTTGTGGAAAGCAGCAGCTGCAGAGCAAGGTACGCAACTGCAGATGACATCAGGCAATCGTCCTGAGGCAGGCAATCATCTTGAGGCAAACGGGCAGGCTGAACAAATGAACCGCGGTGTACAACACCTGCTAAGGCATTACATCAAGCCAAATCAAGTAGATTGGGATGAGAAACTTGCTCTCATCACAAGTTTGTGCAATAACGCTGTGCACAGTGCAACCGGAGTCAGTCCTAACAGCCTGCTACTGACCTTCAGACCCCGACTGCCTTCAGACTTTCTACTACCTGACAATCAGCCAACCGCTGCACCTGGGACTTCAGAGTTTGCTTATCGATATGAGTACCTAATGCAGCAGGCTGTTGAACAGATGCACAAGGCACAGACGGCGATGATAGAGTCTGAGAACAAACACCGCCGCCCCTCTACGTTTCAGATAGGAGAGAGAGTCTGGGTCAAGTCCTCCGAACTGGGACAGGAGCACGGGATCTCCCTCAAGCTCATGCCACAATACTTTGGACCGTGGGAAGTATTGGATGTCGTGGGGAATGAACCGGATGGCCCGTCTTATGTTATTCGCATCCCTGGTCACTTACGCACTTACCCTGTCTTTCACGCCTCCAAGCTTGCACCTTTCAAGGAAACAGATCAGTTTCCATCTCGTCGTTCAATGCTGCCCCCAACCATGGATGGAGAGGTCGACATCGACGATATTGTTGATCACCGAGAGCTGCCAGTTCCAAGAACAACAGGCAGGGGACGTCCTCCGAAACCGAAGCTGCAGTACCGCGTTCGGTTCCGACATCATACTGATCCKAAGGAGGACCGCTGGTTTACCAGGGAGGAACTCATGCAGACCGCTCCACAAGTTGTAGCCCACTACGAGAAATCTCTGCAGAAAGGAAAGCGCCCGATGGTCGAAGACTGAGCTTCTCAGAGGACTGTTGAAGCTAAGGAGGAGGGAATGCGAGGCCACT
>BFEA01000591.1:17531-32537 GCA_003427395.1 Chara braunii
GAGAGAGAGAGAGAGAGAGAGAGAGAGAGAGAGAGAGAGAGAGAGAGAGAGAGAGAGAGAGAGAGAGAGAGAGAGAGAGAGAGAGAGAGAGATTCAATGGCACAACCATGAACTGTTGCTAAAAGAACGTGAGTTCGAATCCTAGTTTGAATCCTGATGGAATCAGATGCATAACATAACTTTCGAAGTTCGAATTGCCTTGGACCGGTCAGGTAGATGATGCTACCTCAAGGCTGTCTCACTTTCAGAAAAAAAAAGGCAACCTGATAGGCAACTGTAAGCTGTCAACAGCACCTGTCGAGCACATCAGCCCTCGCACGCATGCTTGATTCAGTCATGCAGGAGTTTGTATGCAAATCATTGGAGCTTGCAGCTCCGTCTGAAGGCGCCAGCTGTACCTTTCCCACAGTCCTGACCTGAAGTTTTTTTTTTTTTTGGGAGAAATAGCATGCTTTATTATATATATGAAGCAAAAGGAGCCCAGGAATCCCTTTACATCTCAAACCCGGAAGACTGGGGCCATCACCCAGATTTGGCTCTTACTGGAAACCAGGTCCAGTGTCCATTTCTCCTAAGAAGCTTCATGCTATTCCTGAACAAAGACTAAACTGGATTAACAAAATGACCAAATAGCAAAAAACGAAAGAAACTGCCTTCTATCTTTCCAGCCAACCTCACCTTAAGCCCTGAAACCGACCGCTGTTGCTTGTCTTTCCGATTACCTCGTCTCTGTCTGCTCTCCTTAAACCCTAAACCCTACTGTCCTCAGTGACGTGGAGACCAAGTCCCTATTGACATAAAACCCTAGTCGTGTAAGTCCACTAAGCTGACTTAATGCCCGCTAAGCTGTTTTCCTCTATCCTAAAACCTAGCTTATCTTGTCTAACTGTCTCAGAAGTTAAAAATCTGTGACTGGCCTTCCGCTCTTGCTGTCTTACCTATACCTTTTAAATACCTCTGGAATACCCCAAACCCTCGTTGCTTTTGTTTGATCCGTCTATCTTTCAAAGCAGTGGAAGCTCAGCGCCAAGCCCGCTAATGTTCCTATCTTCCCTTGGAGCAAAACCCTCTTTTGAAAGTTTTCCGTTAGGTCCTTGGCTTGCATTGGGTTTTGCTGGGCCTCCTTGCGGATTCTCTTGCATTGTGCCTGTATGTATGTTTCCACTAGATTGTAGAGCGTCTTCTTCGCTTCTTGCCTGAGCATTTGCTTGTTACCAATGGTGTGCTGGCACCTAAGCTTCCATATCGTCCATAGTGCCTATTGCCTTATGAGCTGGAATGTTCGCTTCTGGTACTGAGGTCCGACCGCAGGAGGGTCACTTCCTATCAGAAGCGTCTCCTTGCCCTCGGGGAACGGGGAGTCCGTGATTGTAGTCCAGAGTGACTTGGCCATGTCCCATAGATATACTGCTTCTGGGAAAGGAAGGAGACAGTGACGCAAGGTCTCCGGTACTCCTTCCGTGCATTGTGTGCACTGTTGACTGGAGGGATCACGGTGGTGTTGAGTACGATGCTCAAAGAGCCATGAGTTGACCGGAACTGCCACGTGGAGGATCGGCCACTGCAAACTCCTTACCTTACTTAAGCAGCTCTGATGTAAGGATGACCATGGTAATCTTGCCACTTCGGCACCTGCATTCTCTTCTCCCATGAGTTCAGCTAAGGGTTCAGCTAAGGGCGATGAACGCTTCCTGAGTCTGTAGCCCAGCTTGGTTGTATAGTGCAGTCACTGCAGTATGTTGGTTCTTCTCTTTATGCCTAGTGAGCGCCCCCTGCGGTTCCAGGCCCACTCCACTGGGTCAATCTCCAAGTTCTGAATATCCGTTGCTGGAGCAAATATCATAAACTCTTCCATCTCTATCACGCTCACTTTCCTCAGCTGGTCCTTTTTTATGGTGATCTGGGTGGCCGTGTCCTTGTCCAATTGACTTGTATAGGCCCCTGGGGATTGGATTGTGTACATCTGTGCGTTCAGCCATTCAGCTCCCGGTCCCACCTGTCCCCTAATTGTAAATGCTACCCTTGGAGCGTCCTTATTGGACCAGACTCTCCGCAATTCCAATGCTGTGACCTCCGAAGTAACCTGATCTAGCCTTCCGGGATTAAATACAAGATCTCGCTCAGATTCTCTGCCAGCCTGTGGCTCCCCTTCAACTCCTCCCTTAGCTCTCGAGCTGCCTTCCACTGCTCATTATCTTCCGACCATAGGTGTTTGACCTGCCAGATGCCATGCTCCAGCCAGGTTCCCCATTTAGTGTCTTTCGTCGTAAGAGTACGCGGTTTCCCCTGGCGGTCCTTAACCCATGGATTGCAGAAGAGGGGTTGTCTCAGGACTTCCTCCCTTGTGCTTGGTTCCTTGACTTTCGCTGGGAAAGTTTCCGTCCATCCTTTCAGCAGCTGAGCCCAATACAACCCTCCGCTAGGGCCCCCTTCTTCGGTTCCTCCCTCGTTTCCACTCCTTTCTTTCCTTGCCCAGCTCTTGCTCAATAACCAGAAGGTTCCTTCCATGTTGGAGGGGGTTTTGTGCTTGGTCTGTTTCCTAATGTGCTCCATAGCTAGAGGGACCCAGGGCAGCTGTGGGTGCGTGAACAGCTTCAAAATCCATTTTGTTTGGAGCGCCTTCAGTTGTTGTTCCAGATCCAGTGTGTCCAGTCCCCCTTGGTCCTTAGATTTAATGACATGCTGCCATGCCACCTTGGAAATAAAATGTTTCTTAGTTCGGTTCGATGTCCACAAGAACACCGCTGATTCTCTCCTTAATTCCTTCATTGCCTGGATTGGCGGCGTCCATATCGTGCCAGCGTACCACAGCATAGAGTACACTGAGGTGTTAAGAATGAGGGCTCGTCCAAATACCGATGTGTACACCTGGGACCATGCGCTAAGGTAGTTTTTTTTTGGTTTGGGATCCTTCCCTCTTTTTTGACCTGCCTGGTTTGGCCGGGCGATCCTCCCCTGCCCAGCTGGCCTGGGTGTGCCTCGCCGGGCAACGGCCCAACCTAGGAGAACTTCACATCTGATGACTTACACTCGCCAGGTAACATCGGTTAATTCCCAGTCAGCTTAACTCTGGCGGTTAAAATTGCCACATTTTTAAAAGTCATTTAGGTGGTATGTCTAAGTGATGTGTTTCCAATCTGTGCCTTACCCGTTCGGTTCGGTTCCCGAGACAAATCAGAAATTTTAAAGTGTACTCACACTTGGGCTTCCCTAGATGTAGCTGATGGCAATTACCTTCTGATCTGAATGTATCTGACTGGATGTAGGTCCAGAACCAATTTGTGAAAGCAAAGTGTGAAATGCGATGCACTGTCAGATGTGGAAGGGTTCGATACCACATTCTCATCCGGCCATTGGCCCTCATGGTGCTTTTGTTTGTGTTTGTAGGACTCCTTAAACCTCTCTCTCTAATCAGACATTTGTGGCTTGTCAATCTCGGAGACTTGCTGGGCAGCCAAGGCTGCGCCATCGACGCTGGCTACGTTTGTAGGACTCCTTAAACCTCTCTCTCTAATCAGACGTTTGTGGCTTGTCAATCTAGGAGACTTGCTGGGCAGCCAAGGCTGCAAATTCGACGCTGGCTATGTTTTGGGCCTAGAGGTTGTTCGGACACTGTTTTTTAAGACCGGGTGTGGCCTGCGTGGGTTATCCGTTTTTATTCCTCTTTTGGTGTCTTTTTTATTTTCTTCACATTGCCATGTTATGTGTATGTCTGCAACCGACTCACGTGTGTGCCACCATCAACTCATGCATCTCGCACACACCCTCTTTACTTGTTAAATCTCTCAAACAGGTCTTTAACTCTTTGCCTTGTTTTTTTTTTTTTTTTCCCCCTTCTGGAAACAGGTCCTTGGATCCCAGCCTTAGTCCAGGTCCCTTGGAACCTGGCTTTAGACCATGTCCCTTGGAACCCGGCATTAGTCCAGGTCTCTTGGAGCCCGGCTTCGGTCCAGCTCCCTTGGAACCTGGCTTCGGAGTCCAGGTCGCCTGGAACCCGGCTTTAGTCCAGGTCCCTTGGACCCGGCTTCCGACCAGGTTCTTTGGAACCCGGCTTCGGAGTCCAGGTCGCTCGGAACCTGGCTTTAGTCCAGGTCCCTTGGAACCCGCCTTCAGTCCAGGTCCCTTGGAACCTGGCTTCGGTCCAGGTCCCTTGGAACCTGGCTTCGGTCCAGGTCCCTTGGAACCTGGCTTTAGTCCAGGTTGCTTGGAACCCGGCTTTGGTCCAAGTTGCTTGGAACACGGCTTTTGTCCAGGTCAATTCCACTGGGAAGTCGTAAAGATACATGATATACACACTCTCGACGCTTCCCCATGTTACTGCACTGTGTGATTGCTGTCTATCTTAAGGATTGACTGCCAGTCTAGCCCATACTTAGGAGCCTGCTTGCTTCCTGTCCAATATGCTTGAAGCATCCAATCTGCTGTGGATGCGCTGTTTCCCATGGCGATGCGTCCTGTCGTTGACCCTTTATTGATTTCTTGTTTACTCTCCCCATTTCATACTGTTTCCGTACTGAAGATGGTGCATCCGGCCACACTGATTATTGTCTTTTTAAGCGTTTCACCTTTCTCCTGGCCTTGCGACATGCATCTCTGCTGTCCAATTCCAGTGAGGCTGATCCTTGTCGAGCAGAGACTTGGCACGCGTCCCATTGATTGAATCACTTTATCAGTCTAGTTCATTGTCTCATCTCTGTATTCTCTTTGTGCTTCATAAAATGACAACAGTGAAGTGCCATTGAGAATATCCAAGGTGTTTATTAAACCACCAGTACATGGTCCCAGCCAAGTTGAAAATTGCGATAACTTGGGAAGCTAGGGACAGGGCGTCCGAAAGGAGGGTCAAGAGGGTGGAAAAATACAAATTGTCCCATGCCTTGGGAGGGAACCAGGTGCAGCACTCAACAAGAAAATATTCTGCCTTACCCCCTGCAGGCCCTGAACAAGAAAATATTCTGCCCTCCCCCAGGTGGGCCCTGTCGCGAGTCCCTAAACTTTTCTGGAGAGGCTCATTCCTGATTCCCCAGATGTACCGATGGTTTAAAGTTGAAACTTTAAACTGTTCTAATTGGTGGTGATGTTTATTTTGTCTAGATGTTTATTTCACCCAGAATGTTTTCCTGGTTCCTGGCAGGTGGCTAATCTTGTGGATTGGATAACCGGAACCAGCAGTAAATTTTTGCCAAACCATCAGTAAATTCTCAATGGCAAAAGAGAATATATGCCAATTTTTTTTCAAGCGCAAATTCTAAAACACCAAATAACCCCAAATTTCACACACAGCAACCCTATCAAAATGCATATCTAGCAAAAAAAAATTTTGAAATTCGAAAAAACATGAAATCTAACCCCAAAACCCTAATTTCAGAAATTTCAGCCCTGAAAACCGGTTGCCCCGTTAACCCCTTGTGCATCCAGCGTGTGTCAGGTGCTAAAAGGGAATCAGAGGAAGATCCAAAGATGCGAAGGTCCTTTCCCCTGTCAGGGGGAATCAGTTTGTGCTGTGGATATTTCAGTCAGGTGAAGCCCTTGCTAAGTTTCCACAGGAAAAAAAAAAAACAGGAGCTGCCAAAACTGCCAAATTTGAAATTAAATTATTATTATTTATTAATCATTTAGCAAGTGTTGTCTGGGTTGTAGTAGGAGAAAAGAAAACGTTCAGGATAAGTTGGAGCTCTGTGGATTAGTACTAGGTTTATATCCAACACCTATGATTTAAAAAAGAAAACAGAAATATTTGGTTTCCGTAAGCTTCACTTTATTTAATTTGACAAAGAATTCCCGCTTCCAGGAAGCCGCCTAACGGTGCGATCACCGAAAAACCATTGATGCTAGCACTTTCGTAATTAACTATGATTTTTAAACATCTTTTTTTTTTTGTGGACAACCAGCGAAGCTGTATTTATTTGAGTAACCACAATGATGTTGTAGCGCAACATGTGTACGCCACTTTTTCCATGCACTTATTAAAAAGGGATTAGAACTTAGAAGTCGTTTAGCAAGTGTGAGATAAGATAGAAGCAGAGGGAAGTGTGCTTGTTTTTTGTTTGCCAGCATGTTTCCCAACAGATGTTATTTCTGAAACATTTAATGCAATTGCATGTGGAGGTTGTAACACCTTGTCCAACCATACTGGTATCATGTTCGTGCACTCCTCTTGCAATTGTAGGCACAGTCAGCTCTGTCGGGGCTCAAGATAGAAACTATTTATGGCACCAGGCCAAGGGTCTATCGCTGCAAATCGCTGTCTACTCAACCCCTCAGCCAACTCCAGTAAGTGGTTTCAGCAAGCGCTGGGGCACAGCAGATGAAGCTTTTCATGTGTGCCCACTGCTCCCCAAGTTCTTTTTTCAATAAACTTCCATGCAATTCAAACATTTGATGGGGAAGAGCCTTCTATTGCTTTGTGAGGGTCCTGAGGGAGGACTACACTCAATGATAAGAATTCTGCACAGACTCGATTTTAATTACGTCACTCAGTTTAAACTATGGTGCACAAACTCAATTTGAATTATTCTGACTTAATACACAGGGGCAATGGGATTTGTAGTCGGGAATGACCTGAAAAGCTGGGATGTCAGGTTGCCGAGGGTCACCCGGCGTAGAGTTAGGAAACAAATATATGTGTGCTCTTTCCATTAGACCACGGAAATGTACTGGTTTTCTAATCCCAGCAATTAGTTTATCCTCCCAGACTAGGTTAAGCTTTTGTCTTTTTTTAAGTTTTTTTTTATTTTTTTTAGTAAAACCATTCCGTGAAAGCGTGCAGTCCAGTGGTGGTAAGAGAGCCAGCGGGATGGAGGCTTTCTTGCAAAGGACGCCAGTCCGCATTAGGCACACCATGGGAAGGGAAGATACTCGTTGGCTTCTTGTCTGCTTAGTCGTGTTGCAGTCTGGTTCAACTACCTCCTTTAACATCTATCACACTCGCAAACCTGTTGCTCAGTCCGTGCATGCTACTTGTAGGTTCAGAAAATATGAAACTGTTCCCGGAACTGGTCATAGTCCTGGCAAGTGTGCACATGTATCACTGGCGGGGCCTGCCGACAAGCGCTACAATGTTCTGCAAGAGATGACCTTTTTTTTTTTTTTTTTTAACCCCGCAACCACACTAGGGGGAGTGATATGAGCATCCCCTCCCTTATTTTTGCTGAATGGGTTTTGTGTTATATGCTATCGTAGTCACCCAAACACATATTGGACTGGAAAGATAGCTTGTAGATTCTCATGACGAGGGTGCAAAGATGGTAGAAAGCATGTGAATTACTGTGGTAAGGGCATGTCAGTTACTGTGGTAACTGTCTCTCATTATGAGCAGGTCATTGTGTGGTTATATTCTCTTTCTCTCCTTGGTCTTCCTTTCTCGTACGAATTGATCCCAATTGCAGTCGAGTTTTCTGGAACTGTGTGTCATTTTGGGTTTGTGTTGTTTGATCATTTTCTCCTTCACTGCTGCTGCTGCTGTTAAGCTAGCTCAGTTGGTCCGCCCTTGAACTGTTGAAATACAGACCCGAGTTCAAACTCCACTGGAAACAGCCCAGTGGGAAAAAAAAGTTATGTTCGCGTGCAATTTCACTCCGGTTTTCCAGAACTGTGCTTCTGTTTTCTCTTTGCTCATCCATCTCTATGAGGCTTGATTGCAATTGCATCCTCAATTTTCAGAGGTTCTGTATTGGCTCCTTTTTTGTGGGTGACTTGCTTCTGGTTCTTTGGTTTGAGTTTGGTTTTGGTTTTGGTCCGTTTTTGGCTTTGTTTTGGTTTTGAACTTTTGATCAGTTTTGGTCTGGTTTTGCTTTTGGTTTAGTTCTGGTTTGGGGTGGGTTCGGGTTTGGGTTTGGTTTTGGTGTGGGTTGGGTTTGGTCTTGGTTCGGTTCGGGTCACATGTTGCTTGTTGCAGTCATGTACCTCTCGCAATCGCTTCCGTGGTCGTTTGGTTTGGTTTTGGTGCTTTTTTTGATTCGTTTTCTTTGTTATGGTTTGGTTTGGTTGGTTTTGGTCTTGGTTGAGTTTTTTGTCCATTTTTGGTTTCGTAACTCTCGTATCTATTCCCTTCATGTACTGCCCTTTTTAAGCCACCCACACTTATTGTCAGACTTTTGCGCGTGGAATTTGCGGTATGCCATCCTGAAGAGAATCTGTGTGCCGTGATGAATGCAGGTTTGATTGGAACGGGAGACCATCAAGGGTCATCTCCTACTTTGAAGAGCAGTATAAGATCGAGGTGGAATACTCATACCTGCCAGCGATCAATTGTGGCTCACAGGATAAACCTAAGTACTTTCCCATGGAGGTAAGTCTGAGAGCTAGGCTTAATAGTACTCGTGCATAATCCCGGTCAAAATTTGTTTGGATCATGACAATTGATTTGTAAATTGTAATCCAAGATTAGAATGAACCTGGTCAATGAATGAATTCCTGTCAAATGTAGGAGGTCAGTCGACCTTGTCAATCCAGCTCTCACGTGTTTACAAGCCGAACAATGCAGTAGCTAATTGTGATTTACTATCTGGGAATCATTTTGTACCGGATAGGCCCAAGTATATTCCCATGAAGGTGAAGTCAGTGCTAAGCTTGATGGAGGCGTTGCATAATCCAAATTGGACGCTGAGTCAGAAGACTTGCAATGATTGATTGATACTGTATGGTATTGTGAACCTGGTTGATGAGTGAACTATCGTCTTCGCCCGAATAGAACGCCCGGTCATTATAGCTGCATTTGGCACAACTTTCAGTCCAGATGCAGCGATAATGACCGGGCGTTTTATTCGGGTGAAGACGGTAGTCAAATGTGGCTGGTCTGGAGGCAGTTCACAAACAATGGACACCATAAGCTCTGGCTGTGTCAGGTGGTTAATCGACTTTGTAATTGTACCTGGTCCATGCGCTTGGTCAAATGGCTGGTTGGTTATTTACCAGCCTGGCCCAGGCGGCACAGCGAGAGCTTATGGTGTTACTTACCGGTAACCTGTTAAGCCACCAGTGTTGTCACTTTACCTTGTCCGTTATGTGCATACTACTGTTGCATACTGTTAACCGGCCATTGTTTTCACTGCAGCTTGTGAAGTTATAAACTGACTGTCAATAGGTTTGGTAAAGTAAAGTCTCTGAGGATTGCAAACAGCTCGGCCGTCACTGGCTAGGGCGAGTGGCTGCACTTTTTTGTGGTTTCCTGCCGGTATGAATGGTTACATTTTGTCATTTCCTTTCTGAAGTTTGAGGTGGTAGCTGGTGTAAATAGGCCAGTTTACTTTCCACAAAGTGGGAACGCAAAATCACTGGATGTGAAGTGCTATCACTAAGCCACTGGATGTATACATCCGAATCAATGTATGTGGAATGTTATTCCCTAAACCACTATGATCATCAATCTCTATGACCTTTATGGTTATCAATGTCATCGTCATATTCATCACCTGCATTTGGTAGCACCAGATTCATCTGTGGTGGGAGGAGAAGAAGCTAGAGGAGGGAGGGAAGGAAGAGGAGAAGGGGAGAGGCGTTTACGGCGCTACTCTACCATTGATTTCTTGGCATGACAAGCGGGAGATGAATACCAACAACCCATCTCTCCTATGCCTCCCCCTCCCTCTGTCTGTAACCTTTTTTGTGATGCTGCTTTGAGATCTTTTCAACGATGCAATTATCAGGGGCGCGCCCTACCAGCTGAGCTAATAGCCCGCCATTTTTAGAGATTAGGTCCCTCACAGGTTCAAATCCTGTAGGATGCTGAATTCTTCGGGAGAGTGGCCGAGTGGTTAAAAGTGACAGACTGTAAATCTGTTGAAGGTTATATTTCTACGTAGGTTCGAATCCTGCCTCTCCCACTTCGTGGCCTTTTTTATGTGTCTACTATCCTGTATGCTGTGAAGGAAATGGAGCAGATTGGAGGGAGGAGGCGGAGGACTGCAGTGCGGTTGGGGGTGGCAATGGGTGTTTGTGTGTTTCAGGGGGAAGGGGAGAGTAGTAGGAGTCAGTAGAGAAGCTGTGTAACACTCCGTACGACGTACGGGGGGTTTATCGTACGGTCGTACGTACGGCCGTATGAACGGCCGTACGGCCGTACGTACAGCCCCGTACGAAGAAAAAAAAAAAAAAAAAGGTTTTTATTTTTTATCTCAAATTTGGTAAYGAATTTCAATATGACCCTGAGGCAAAAGTGTTTCAGTTTATTTTTCTGCATAACATTTTTTTTTTTCAGAGTTTTTTGCTTTTTTTTTTTTTTGTGCTTTTTTTCCGTACGTACGGCCCGTACGACCACGTGAGCCCGTACGTACGTACGGCCCGTATTCGTACGGGGGTATACACAGTGGAGAAGGAGAGAGGGTTTCACAGCTTCACACTCCCATTCGGTAACTAGAATGGGTGGGTAATAAGCACATTGGCACAATCATCCTTGTCCTTCACTCCACTGTTTTCATGTTTTTCTTTTTTCTAAGACCGCTGCTTCATACATTCTCGTCTGTCACGGGTTGACGTGGGATGAGAAGGAGGAGGAGGGGAGAGGGGTTCCCAGTGCGCTGCATTCCCATTTGTTCCACAAGGGAAATGGATGTCCTCATCATCAGCCCCTCTCCCTCCTCCTCCCTGATTTTGGCTTTTTCTTCTCAGAAAATGCTTTGGGTTTTCCTGTTTGTTATTGTTGTTTGACATGGGAGTATGGGGGGAGGGAGGTGGAGGGGAAAGGGGTTTGTGATGAACAGTTGTGAGTCGTGGAGGAAAGGGGGAGAGGAGGATGGACGAAGGGGAGAGGGGTTCCCAGCATCGTACCCGCTCAATCACTACCATGGGAACAAGCACAACCAACCCCTCCCCTCCTTTGCTGTTTTCATCTTTTTCTTTTTTCTAAGACCGTTGCTTCAGCCTTCCCGTTTGTCTTGGTTTGACAAAGGATGAGGAGGAGGTGAAGGGGGGGCGGGGTTCATGGTGCGCTGCATCTCATCTGTTTCTTGATGTTTGTTGATGTTTGTTGATGTTTTTCCACAAGAAACCGGAAGCCAATTTTTTCATCAACAATTTCTATCCCTCCTCTGCCGCCCTCATTTTGACTTTTTCATTTCAAAAATGCTGTGTTGGGCTTCACTATTTGTAATTGTTTGGCATGGGAGTATGGGGGGAAGGAGGGAAAAGGGGTTTTGATGGTTCAATGAACGATTGTGAGTCATGGAGGAAGGGGGGAGAGGAGGACGATGAGGATGAACAGGGAAATAACGGTTTCGATCCCGTTCATCTTGGAAAGAAAATGGCAAAACAAGGGCGGCAGAGGAGGGATAGGAGTTTTAAACCTCACTCATGCGCGCGTGCGGGCAAGAGAGAGAGAGAGAGAGAGAGAGAGAGAGAGAGAGAGAGAGAGAGAGAGAGAGAGAGAGAGAGAGAGAGAGAGAGATCTGTCTCTGTCTCTGTTTGTCTCTTTCCATGGTTGGTGTCGGTTGTGTACAAGGCAAGATGGGCAAGATGGTATAACCCTTCTTTCAACTCGCGTTCTTTCACAAGTCACTGGGGGGGGGAGAGAGAGAGAGAGAGAGAGCTGTCTGTCTCTCTCTGTTTGTCTTTTTCCATGGTTGGTGTGGGTTGTGTACAAGGCAAGATGGGCAAGATGGTATAACCCTTTCTTTCAACTTGCGTTCTTCCTTTCACAAGTCACTGGGGGAAGAGCATGGTTGAAATGTTTCCTCTGTGTTGTCATGCAGGCTGGGGGAAGCCTTTCCTATCCTTCAGTCACTGGGTGAAGCTGTCTCCTGGGGGAAGTCTGTCATATCCTTCAGGCCCTGGGGCACTCGCTTTCTTTCCTTTCGCAACTCACTGGGGGAAGAGCATGGTTGAAATGTTTCCTCTGCGATGTCATGCAGGCTAGGGGAAACCTTTCCTATCCTTCAGTCACCGGGCAAAGCTGTCTCCTGGGGGAAGTCTGTCATATCCTTCAGGCCCGGGGGGAAGCCGTTCCCTCTCTGTCTGTCTGTCTGTCTGTCTGTCTGTCTGTCTGTCTGTCTGTCTGTCTGTCTGTCTGTGTGTTCGTCCGTCCGTCCGTCAGTCCGTGTGTGTGTGTGTGTGTGCTCAGGGGAAGCTGGTACTACCCTTTTTTCCGCCGCATTCTTTACTTCCTTTCACTTACTCAGGGAAGCTGTCTCCTAAGCGGAACATGATTGAAAAGTTTCTTTGGAGTTTGACATGCTGGCTGGGGCAAGCCTTTTCTTTCCTTCAGCCACAGTGGGGAGCCGGCTCCTAAGCGGAGCGGTATTCAAGTCTGAAAATGATTAATGCTTGGCATCAATTGAACAGTCTAACATATGTATATGGTACTATTATTACTATATGTTTATTGTTTTGCAGCTATGCCGGATAGCTCCTAAACAAAGGTACACAAAGAAAGTGCATGACGATGTGAAGAGGGAGTTCTTGATGAATAACTCATTGCAGCCGTTTCACCGCCTCCGAAAGATTCAAAATGTAAGTTCTGTGCCCATTTGTATTCTGTTGTATGTTTTGCCCTTGCATTTGATAAGATTTGTTTTTCTGTTGTCCGATAATCAACTGACAATCAAGATGGTTTGCAGGTTTGTGTTTTGGAATTCCAGCCGGGCCGTATAGTCTGGAAGTCAAGCATCAGCTGTGTACTGTCAGTAGGCGAGCGGTAGAAGAACGGCTTAGGGTCCAGAGAGCGGGATATAAGTGATAGCCCAGGGGGGAGAGAGGTACTTCATCAGAGACTGGGCATGTGCAACGAGACCATGCAACGGAAGCTTAACAATGTCCAAAACAATGTCAACCAAGCCTTGAATCAAACCAAACGTTAGTGTAGGCAGCAAGTGATAACGAACATTGGAGCAGAGGGGAATGAACGGGAACAGAGTTTTTAACAAAGAAAGCAATAAGAGGATCCTCCGCAGGGAAAAAAAGAAGTTACCCTGGTTACTTTCAGCGATGGCCCGAGGCCAGGAGGCTTCCCATAGTACCCAAACGCCCAAGCCCCTCCACCTGTGATCAGAGCTCCTCTTTTTCCCTGTTATATGCCCAATCCTACAGACGGTACCCAAACCCCTTAATCCTCTAATCCTCTTCCTCGTCCATCCCTGTCCACATATGTCCTCTACTTCTTCACATAGTTAGCGTATACTTCCTTTAATTTCCATTTACTCAGTCTTCTGTACTCTTTTGCTGCAACCATTCCACTTATTTGAAGTTATTTCCCTTTTCCTACCAGTTCTCCATCTATATTTCCGCATGTGCGCTGTCCTGCTCTTGCTGCGATCATTTCCCTTACCGTCCCTTTTCCTTCTCTTCAGTACTTTATCTGTGTTCGCATATGTGTGCTGTCCTATGCTCCATCCAATTTGATGTATGCTTACCTTAATTTCCCCTTCGCGTATATGCACTGTCCTATGCTCCGTCCAATTTAATGTATGCTTACCTTAATTTCAGCTTCTCAAGTTCTCACGACTACTTCACTGCTCCCTTTCATTACAGCGATTCCATGTCACCACTGCTTCTTTGATGTTCTTAGTACTTCTTACCCTTCATTCTATTATCACCCCTCTAGTTCCCCACGAGTCCCCCATGAGTTACTCCTGGCCCCCTATCCCCTGGCCCCCCGTCCCTGTCTACCCCCCTTTACCCCCCCTTCACCCCCCCTTTACCCCCGTTCCTCCTGGCCCGCTTCTTGCATATCGGACTGGCTTTGCTTGGCCTTGAGAAATGGACTGAATGCCAGTGTTGCACACCCCGACGGTCGGCGGCCCTTGACTGGTCGGCTGCCGACCCGCCGACTGATCGGCTGGTCGGCACCTAGCAGTCGGGGATCATCGGCACCCCGCACTTTTTTTTTTTTTTTTTGGGATCCAGAACCCCTAATAACACCACCGATACCTCCATAGCGGCCCCCAATACCCGCATACACCAACCTAACACTCCCGAACCGCCCCCAACATCCTTATTAACCCCCCCAATATCCCCTATATCACCCCTATACTCCACCTATACTCCACCTATACTCCAACCCATACCTGCGGCGTATCGCGTGCGCGCGAGCTCCGCACGTGCGGCGCATAACGCACGTGTAAGCATGCACGCGCACGTGATGCGACGCACCCCACTAAATAGGATATTAAAAAAAAATTGAGATGGCTGGCTGAGGTAGCCAATGGTGCACCTCCCCACAGAAAAGAAAATAGGGCCCACGTATTCCTTGTTGAATAGTCTTTTTCGGGGAGGACCCCAGCAGTACATATGCAAGGGTCCCAACATCTCAAGAGATGTTCAGCAAATTTCATATAAAAGAAGAGCAGGCCAGCAATATATGTTCTGGATCCGAAGTCAGGTCTGCTTTCGAGCAGTTATGGGTTACAAGTTACAACTACTTACTACCGTAGCTCTCTCTTTCTTTCGTTTCTTTTTCCTACGAGCAGTGGCCCTAAGGGCCTTGCTCCACTCGTCACCAGCACAAAAGACAAAACATATGCGGCGTATGTGTTCCACGTTCTAGCAGAAGATTCATTCCTCTCTTTCTTTTGTTTCCTTTTCCTACGACAAGTGGCCCTAAGGGCCTTGCTTCACTCGTCACCACTTGCACAAAAGACAAAAGACAAAACATATGGCGGCGTACGGTTCCATGTTCTAGCAGCAGATTCATTCTAGTTTTGCACATTTTTAGTGGAGGGAAGCCCTGAAAAGCACGTGGTGAGTTGGCCTGCTATTGCCCTGAAACTCGCGTGCTCAGTGGTCCAATAACTGCTGAAACATGGACCTTAAAGTGAATCAACAGCATATATACTTGGCGTGCCATACCTTCAGCATGGCCACGACTGCTACTTCGTTCAAGGCAACGTGACCCTTGCTGATTGTGTGCAGGGCCCTCTCGGACAACCCGCAGGGGGTTTGAAATAAATATTAATAAGGAGCTATTTGTTTAGATTTCCCCCCCCCTCTCTCTCTCTCTCTCTCTCTCTCTCTCTCTCTCTCTCTCTCTCTCTCTCTTTTGCGTGTTCTCACACATAACAGCCCTTTTTTTTTTTC
>BFEA01000591.1:176094-186173 GCA_003427395.1 Chara braunii
CGCACACACACACACACACACACACACACGCACACACACACACACACACACACACACACACACACACACACAATTAAGAGATGCTGATCTCGTTTGGAATCAGCGCCGCAGCCCCCCTCTTCAGATAACTGTTTCCTGCCGCCATCCGAATCTGGGTCATCCTCCACCACCGTCTCGCGCCTGCAGCGCTGTTTTTTTTTTCTGAGCCGGTGCAGCGGGCGCTTCAGTCTTGTTCTTTCAAGGCCTGCCACAAGCACGTTTGGGCTGTGCAGGGAAGTCCTGTGATTGCTCCTTTCTCTTCCTGCCCACCCTTCTCACCCGCAGGTTGTCATGTTGGACAGCATCGTGTATCTCAGGGAATTTCGGTATCTTATCCGCGGACTCTGAAGAGTCCGCTGGTCGTGGCCTGCGTGTGTACACAGCTGTTGATGTGGACTGGGGCTTGTCTTCGCGGACTTTTTCATTCACGTCATGCTGCAACTCCTGCTGCACCTCCTGCTGCACCATCCCCTCCCCCTTTTCTTGCTGCTCCATCTCTTCCTCATGCGGTTGCACCACGTCTTCGCCCAATCTTGCTGCTCCATGTCCTCTCCCTCCTCTCGTTGCACCACGTTGTCCCCCTTTTCTTGCTGTTCCAACTCCTCTCCCTCCTCTGGTTGCTGCTGGTCCTCTTCTACCTCGTCCACGACCCACAACCCCCGATCCATATGCTGTTGATGCTCCAAGGCGTTTTTCTGGCCTCTCTCAATTTCTCTGCGGGTTGGGATAGCTGCACGGCGGGGCTCCTCCTCCATTATACGTTTCCGGACTAGGTCGCAGTCCCTGTCACTGTTGGCATCCTCTTCATCTTCGTCAACCCGGTTTGCAGCAACATCTCAAGGTCCGTATCAGCCTGTGCAAAGTTGATGTCGAGCTGCGGATCGTATTGTCCTGTTCCCCCTACTGTGGCCAGTGTTGCTGCCGGCGTGGCTCCTCTCCACGCTGTCGTCCAGTTTGCCTCCTGCCTACATACTTCGTGCCCGGGACTGCAGGCTCCGATTGCAGCTTAAAATCGGAGTCAACATCAGCCTCCTCTTCGCTGGCACTTGAGCTGATGCTCCACAATTCCCCTTCCACAACTCATTGTCCAAATCACTGTCATCCGTGTGCTCTTCCTCATTGTCCTCGAGATTTTTGGGAATCCTTCCCTTTGGAGTCTTCACGAACCTCCTTTCCCGCACAAGCCCCCCCTCTGTCTTCTCGGCCTCGTCCTCGAGCCCCTTCGACAATGATCCATCGTCCTCCTTAGGCTTTGGGATGGGCTCAACGAACGAACTCCACAAACCCACATAGCCCCCGTTCTTAGTCTTTGGAAGACGCAATAGTTGCATGTTGTAGTGGATGTAGACGAGCTTCTGCAAGCACTCCTGCGCCAAGCTGTTCCTTCGTTTGGAGTGGACGAAGTCCATGGAAGCCCAATTCCTCTCCGCCGGTGTTGCAGTGCTCCGCATGCCCGTAACCTTGATCGCAATCTTCTGCAATTGGGGCACATTGTCGCCATGTGCTGCTTACCACTCTGACGGTGTCTTCTTCTCAACATCTGCCTTCGCTGTGGGGTGCCACATCTTTGTGTCCTTCCTCTTTGGGGCGTTCCTTGTGGGCTTGGAGTGGAACTCAGCCAGGTCACCCCAAATGTCAACGTGCTTTCGCCCTTTCCAAACACCTTCGATCTGCCTCGAAAGGAAATGCATCGCATTTTGTGCACTGCCTTGATCGGGCAGCCACCTCGGCTCTCTCCTGTATGGGTCCAAAAGAAATGCTAATGTGTGGACGGGCTGCCACATCATCTTGATGCGATCTTTAACTCTCACCATTATGCTCGCCCGCTCCCCCCCGTAAGAACGACATGCGCGTGCGCAAACTTCCTCTCTATGAGGTCGTCATACTCTACAAGGTTTGTGGGAGAAGTCTTGTCCTGATCCATCCGCCCCAAAAGGCTGTACACGGGCTCCATCTCCATCACCTCAACCACCTTGTGCAACTCATCCACCAATTGTCATTCCGCAAAGTGAAGTACACCAAATCAACTCTGGCCTTCAACTTCGCAGTAGACCACCACATCGCCTTCCACTTTCCTGCATTTCGTCCATCAACCATGTCCTTCAACACCGCCCTCCTGTTGTAAGTCCTCTCCAACATTTGGTAGACAGACCCGAAACAAACCTCTGTAGGCCGAAGCAAAGACAATGAATCGTCCAAGGACATCATTAGACTTTGTGTGTTGTGATGATTTCTGATGAACTTCACGATCGCGTGGCCCCTCTTCACGGTGTTCTCAGCCAATCGAGCTTGTTGAGGTCCTGTAGAAGAAGGCTGCACCAATGCGCAGCACAAGGAACCCATGGGATACTTGCGATGTCCTTGTCTATTCAGTGCTCCAAGATCTGAGCGGCCCTTTTGTTCACCTCCGCATTGTCGGTGCAGATCACATTGATGCGATGCACCCCAATTTCCCTCATAATTCGCTCCCACAATTTTGCCAATGCAAGTGCGGTCTTCTCTTTCCCTGTCATTGACACCGTCGCCACCAAGACTGCATCACTTTCCCCAGCGGCCAAGAACATCACAGGCCGACCGCAACGATCGCTCCATCCATCTGTGATGAAAGTACATCCTGTCACATCGCAGCAAGTTGTCAAAGACTCCACGAACTTTTGTACACGGATGTAGATGAAGTCCAACATCACAGTTCTCATGTGCTTGTACGAGGGCAATTTCACCTGCGGTCTAGCGTTTGCCACCTGCAAGTACACCTCATGGAGTTCTTGAGTGGTCTCGAAATTGAGGAAGTTGAATGGAATTCCAGCACGAAACGTTGCCTCCGCCCACGCAACGTCCAGTTTCTTCTGCGCGCCGTTGTTCACCCACCTCCTTATCGTCGACTGTTGCAGTGTGGATACTGCCTCCGCCCACACAACGTCCAGTTTCTTTTGTGCGTCGTTGTCCACCCACCTCCTTATCGTCAACTGTTGCAGTGTAGATACTCGTGTGTTTGACCTTGAACCCTCTCCCAACCCCCCGTCCAGAGCATTAACCTGTTGCGATGCTCCCGCATCAGTTTTTGCAGCAGCCTTGCTTGCAGTGGGCGGTGGTTGTGGCTCCAGGTATCCGGGAAGATCATCGTCCACCTCGGCTGTCTCTGTCCAACGACCCCCCCCTCCGGAATTCCATGCAGCTGCCAGCAATCCTTTAGGAGGTACCGCGCATTCTTGTCGCCCGACTGCATCTTCCCCCCAGCAGTGATGAGCTCGTTTACAATCTCCCCTGTTTTCAATGGACATGGCTTCTGCGGCTCAGGTAATGCTTGACTGCCCTTGTGCTTGTGCCCCTCCAAATCTGCGAGCACAACCGACACCTCACCCAATACTCGCCTCGTGCATTCGGCCAACCTCCTGTCCCTGTCCCGCGTACTTCCACACCTTTTTTTCCTTCCGCAGCTTGTACTGCCTCGACTCGTCCTGTGGAATGAACAGAAAGGGGTCCGTTGCCGACGTGGGTTCTTTGGAGGTCACCGTTGATGCCGGTGTACCCGAGCTGCTTCCAACTTTGCCCTTTCCTCTGTCTGCTGCTGTTGCAACCCTCGTCTTTCCAGACCTGCCATTCCCCGCGATAACGCTGCTGCCACCACCTGCCATGATGTCGTGGAAGAAGAGGATGCGAGGACAAGCAAAGAAGAAGGGGGGGGGGGGGGGGGGGGGGGGGGGGGGGGGGGGGGGGGGGGGGGGGGGGGGGGGGGGGATAGCGGAGGAGGAAGGAGAAGAAGAAGAGGAAAGGTGGAGGAGTAGAAAGAAGAAGAAGAAGAAGAAGAAGAAGAAGAAGAAGAAGAAGAAAGGAGAAGGGGGAGCCTTGGGAGGAAGAAGGGGGGTTGGTGATGGCGTCAAATAGTCCCAAGATACCCTCGTTTTTTTTAAAGCAGAGGCGAAAAAAACGGAGATGGAGGGTAGTGGTGGAAGACAATTGACAAGGAGTTGGACAAGAGACTATGGAGGAGGAGAAGAAGAAGAAGAAGAAGAAGAAGAAGGGGGTTTGGTGATGGCATCAAGTGGGAAGAAGACGGAGGAGAAAGAAGAAAAAGGGGGGAGGAGAAGGAGAAGAAAGGTGGGAGGAAGGAGAAGAAAGGCGGGAGAAAGGGCAATATGGCGGGTGGGAGGAAGTTTCCCGACAGGGGGAAGATGGGAGAAACTTTCCCGACAATGGGGAAGAAGAAGAAGTCGAAAGGTGGAGGAGGAGAGAGGAGAAGAAATGTGGGAGAAAGGGCGTGGTAGTGGGTGAGAGGAAGTTTCCCCACATGGGGACAGACGAAAGAAACTATCCCGATGAGGGGGAAGAAGAAGAACAAGGGGGACGAAGAAGGAGAATGGAAGAAGAAGAAGTGGCAGATGGCGGGTGGTAGTAGATGGCTGGTGTTAGTGGTGATGGCGTCAAGTGGGAAGAAGACGAAGGCGAAAGAAGAAAGGGGGAGGAGAAGGAGAAGAAAGGCGGGAGAAAGGGCAAGATGGCGGGTGGGAGGAAGTTTCCCGACAGGGGGAAGATGGGAGAAAGTTTCCCAACAAGGGGGAAGAAGAAGAAGATGAAAAGGGAAGGAGGAGAAAGGAGAAGAAAGGAGAAGAAAGGTGGGAGAAAGGGCGAAGAAGAACAAGAAAGGGGGACGAAGAAGAAGGAGAAAGGAAGCAGAAGAAGAAGAAGAAGAGGCAGATGGTGGGTGGTAGTAGATGGCGGGCGCTTCCAAACAGTGGACGGATGGCCGGCGCTTCCAAACAGATGGCGGGCTGTTCAGGAGGAATGGGTGAGCTGTCAGGCGAGGATAGGTGTCCCGATGTCGAGGGCGAGACAGCAGCAATCCGTGAAAAAAAAAAGCAAGAAAAAAAAAGGTGGGATGTCAGGCGGGGGAAAATGTCGGGAGTAAAGTCTGAGGTAGGACTGCTAAGGACGAGGAAGAAGAAGAAAAAAAAAGGAATAATAAGAAGGAGCAGGAGGAGGAGGAGGACTTCAAGCATGGGGGCCCGGCCGCGAAGGCCACACGTCAAGCCGAGGAAGTACGTCGGTCGTGGAGTTTTGAGAGTGGAGGAAGAACAAGCAGAAGATGAAGCAAGGAGCAAGAAGAAGAAGAAGAGCAATAAAAGAGGACGAAGAAGATGAAAGAAGAAGAAGAAGAAGAAGAAGAAGAAGAAGAAGAAGAAGAAGCAGTCTTGCAGGGGGGGAGGGGGGGGAGGGGGGACCTATGTTTGACGAGCGGGTGTGACAGGGGGGTGTTCCCAGTGTGACGGGAGCTTGGAGTTGACGGGCTTCCAATGACGGGGGCCGATGGCGTCCGCTGCTGCAACTCACGAGGGAGGGTGTTCGGCCGTGTGGGAGGCTGCACGTGAATGCCAGCCCCTCCCGGCGTTTGAAATCGAACGCGGCTGGTATTCACACCCAGTCTCACTGTGCCACCCGACGTTGAACAGGGACCCTTTAGCGGCTGATAACGGCTGTCGATCTTCGATGATCGACAGCTGGTAACATCAGGTGCGAAAGGGGCCCTGTTCTCCCCTCAATTTTTTTTTAAAACCTACCTGTTCAGTTTGGAGACATGCGGCGGGCATCGGGAGGCCACCTGGACCCACCCAGGTCCTCCCGACCCCCCGCTCACAAATGTGCTGCGCCCGCCCGGTGGTCAACCGGGGGACCAAACCGCCCGGGCCACCCGGTATCCCCACCGGGCGATAGCCAGGCAACTGGGCGGCCCAAATTCGGACCATTTATCGCTTTTTGTGTCATCCTTGCGCAGGGGCCATGCTAATCTTCTCTGTACTCGTTCCAATTTTAATGGATATCCCGAAGGACTTGTAGTGTAATCTAATAATCTGTTGAAGTGAGAAACAGATGTCTAATAGCAGTACCTGGTACTGGGTGAAAACTGGAGTGTTCAGCTCCTGGACGAAAAGGCCTGTAGCTGTTGATAAACAGCTGTTGAGTTCGCTGTGGATTGGCAGGTCATGAGTTCGAGTCCTGAGGTGTACACACATGTAGCATGGTGATATGCAGGTCATGAGTTCGCCTCCTGAATAGTACGCACATGTAGCAATTGGTAAACAGGTCACAAAGTCAAATCCTGAATGTCATGCACATATACATGTTGATAATACTTTATATACATGAAACCCGACGCAAGCAATCAGTCGTAGACTGAGCATCATCAATCAATGGATGATGGATCTGCAAAGGTTAACGGCGTACCTTGTTTGCATAATGGGTCGTGTCATCAGTTCATTTCCTGAATAATCCGCACATGTATATTGGCAAACAGGTCATGAGCTCAAATCCTGAATGTTACAATGTAGCCACTCATGAAAAGGTCATGATCAATTCTTGAATAGTACACACATAGCGTTAAATAGGTCGTGATCAAATCTTGAAATAGCACGCACATATAGCTGTTGATAAACAGGTAATGAGTTCATTTTTTTTAATTTTTTTTAAAAATAAAACAGGTCCTTAAGGCCCTGGCTCCATTTCCATTCTGGGGAGCATCAGTCCGGTTCCTATTCCACCGGCAAGTCAGGAAAATATTACAATAAAGGACACCCACACGCTTCCTTCCGTCTGGCCGAAGGAACCCTGATCAACATTGATTGCTCCAGCAGCGTGGAGGATTGACTGTCAGCTTGCCCTGCTTGCACCTTTCCTCTCAGGACTACTGTAAGAACCTGTCAGATAAAACATGCACGACCAGAAAGGTCTGAGAAGCTACCGCAGCTGCCGATGCTGTCTAAGTCCTAATCCTCTAACCCCTCAAATAAGCCTCGTAAAATCCTTAGCATTCTGCACTCTGCTGTCTTGTTCGTGCCTAAACCCTCAGCCCTAAGCCCTAAACCCTGAGGAAGATTAATCCTCTTCCATGTGTGCCCTGTGAAACCTCGTCTGCTGTCTGTCACGTATGAGTCTTGGGTACTCTTCTAGGCTCTGACTGGGGCTGGTTCCTCAGGTACCTGGGAGTTCTGCTGGGATACCAACTTGACCAGATTATGCCGATCTTCCATCATAGAACGTGCCCAATCTGTCATGCCACTTTGTCAGCTACCGACCAGATCTGCTAGAATTTAGCTAGTGACACCTGCTCTGTCTCTGGATTGTTCCGTCCCCAGAGTTTAACGTTTCCCCATGGGGCGAGGATTTCTGCTTTGTCGTCCAGTCTCCTGGAGGATTCGCTGTCGGCTTGTACTGCTTTACTCTTTCCTCTCGGTTCGCACTGCCGGTGTCCTTTTCCTTTTTTCCTCTTCCGCACTCCTCAAACTGATGGGTCTCCCTCTGGCTTTGTCTTGCTTAACTCCACCTTCTGCTGGCCGAGTACTTCTGTCCCTGCCATCTGCCAAGAGCTTCGACTTGTAACGGAGTCTTCATCTGTGCGCACTTCTTCTCTCGGCAGTTAGTATGACCGTCAGTGATTCTACCGTCTCTTCTCTTGCCGGTGACTCGTAGTGACGCCATCCTTATCGGTCCCTTGCCGCAGGTTAGAGGTATTAGTCGGGGGAAGAGGTGGTAAGAAGTTATCTGGGGAGGGGATATGGAGGAGAGGGGTGCACGGATTGGAGGTCTATGCTCGTTTCTGTTCCGTTTAGTCCCGCTTTTTGGGCTGAATGGTACCTTTCCGTTTCCTCCCTTCTCTTTATTTTTTGTTAATCCCAGTTTTTGAAATGTAGACGACCCTTCTCTATTTTTGCAATACCATTTCCGTTAAGCCAGATTTTCTCGATTTTTTTCTGACTCATCTCTCGCTTCTCTGGTTGCAGTATTTTCTGTTGTTCTTTTTGTTTTCTACTCCACCGAGCCCTTATCTCTGTTTGTATTATGGACTCAACTTCCAACCACCTCTCCTCCAGCCTGGGAAATTGATTGTCTAACGTACCTTTGCATCTCGCTTTCCATATTACCCAGAGGGTCGCTCTCCTCCACAGGTCCGCTAAAGATGTTTCCTGTTCTTCCAAGTCGTTGTCTACAATCCTCCCCGCCAATAGGTAAACCTTGTTGGAGGGAAAGGTGTGACCTGTTAATTTGGCCCAGAGTGCATTTGTTCTGCCCCATAGTTCTTGTGCACGCTGACAGAGAATGAGGCAGTGCGTCAATGACTCTTCCAGGCCTTCGTTGCACATTTTGCACCACGCAGATTGTTGTTGGGGATCCTCTTGTTTTCTTTTTTTGCTCAACCATTGGTTGAACGGTACTGCCCAATATAGTATGAGCCATTGTAAGCTACTGATCCTTGCTGGTCTTATAGTAGTATACTTGCTCCATGGGATTCTGCCTGTCCATCCTGCATTTTCTCCTAAATTCTTCTTCCATCTATCTGTTATTATCTGTTGAGGGTCCTTTGTGTTGTTTCTTAGTCTATAGCCTACCTTGGCTTCGTAGTCGTAAATTGGTGTGAGCTTTTTAGCTCTTCCTACGCTACCCGGGATGTACCAATCCCATTCTGCTGGGTCCATTTCCAGGTCTTTAATGTCCTGGTCTGGCCTGAAGATCCAGATTTCCCCTTGTCCCTGTTCGTAGTTAAGGGTCTTTTTGCGGTTAGTTTTGGGTGAGCAGATTCGGAGTTTTCTTAGGTCTTTGAGTTCGATTGATGACCTTTGTTCTATTGTCTTTCCAGGTTTTACCCAGGTTTTGTGTGTATCCATTAGCTCAAAGGATTCAAACTTTGCCTTCCCTTCTTCTGTGTCAAGTACTTTAATCAGCTTATATCCTACGAGTGGGGGGTTTGGTCCCTTTTTTGTAGCCCAATCCCTTGCTCTCCATTTGGACTTGGATTTTAAGAGCTGTTCTTATCTCAAGGGGACACTTTCTAACAGCCTTTCTAAATGATCTTTTAAGTTGTGGACTCCTTTGAGTTTGGTTCTCAATTCTTGAGCCATGGACCATCTGTTCTCGTCGTTGTTCCATAAGTGTTCCACCTTCCAAACCCCATTCCCCATCCACTTTCTCCAATGTTTACCTTTCGAATTCAGAGTCCAGGGTTTGTGATTTTGTCTTTTAAGAGGGGGTTTCCGAATAAAGCTTGTCTCAAGACTTCCTCTCTATTTTCTGTGGGAAACAGTCTCTCCAGTGTTTTATCAAGGAAGCCCAGTGGTTACTGGGTGGATCTTCTCCTTCCATTTGTCTTCTTCTATCCTTTCGTGTTGGGTTCCATGCAGGGTTGAGTATCCAGTGGTAGCCTTCTATATTCGGGTCCACTTCGAAAGGGACTAAATTGCGGATCTGGTGTAGGGCCATGTTTTGCCATGGGAGTTCTCTGTTAAAGAGCAGTTTGATTATCCATTTAAGCTGTAGTGCCTGGAATAGTGAGACTGGGAAGGGGCAGAAAAAAGGGGGGCAAGGGGGCTAGGGCGGTTCACAAATAGAAAGAAACTATCGACATCATCTGCACCCCCTCAATAGGAATGATTTGACCATTCMWCAGGWWWTGARYTCAWWWCCTGWKGAATGGTCAAATCATTCCTATTGAGGGGGTGCAGATGATGTCGATAGTTTCTTTCTATTTGTGAACCGCCCTAGCCCCCTTGCCCCCCTTTTTTCTGCCCCTTCCATTCTGTTTTGTGTCGTGCCTCTGCTTATGTCTACAGAAGGAAGTCCATAATTGACAGTTTCTTTCTATTTGTGAACCGTCCTATCCTCTTGCCCCCCTTTTTCTGCCCCTTCCATTCTGTTTTGTGCCATGCCTCTGCTTATGTCTACAGAAGGAATTCCATAAACTCGGTAGAAAGCTGAAGGTCTCTGGACCCGCTCAGCCTTGGAAGAAATGTTTGGGTGTTCTTGTCATGGAGACAGAATGAATTTACTCCTTTGGGCATTTAACGTTGATATTCCTGGCCGCAATTTCGGCGTTTTTTTAACCAAAATCGTGGAGGTTTGACTGGTGGGGACCTGTTAAGTTTAAAAAACGTAGTGTGCGTGTGTGTGTGTGTGTGTGTGTGTGTGTGTGTGTGTGTGTGTGTGTGTGTGTGTGTGTGTGAGAGAGAGAGAGAGAGAGAGAGAGAGAGAGAGAGAGAGAGAGAGAGAGAGAGAGA
>BFEA01000591.1:227219-237323 GCA_003427395.1 Chara braunii
ACAAGGCTAGTAACCAGATATATCAGGTAAGTCACGTGGGCGATTTCAATTATCGGAGAATAGGGAGGATCGTTAAATCAGGGTAAATAAATAATTCGGCCCCAAACCCATCACGAGTAATTTAAACAGAATTTAATCAAATATTAAATAATTATTATTATTATGTTTTTAAATCATTTTTAATTATTATTTGTTATTTTTTAATCCTATCATCAAAAATAATGAAAATAAAAATAATTCCAACAAAAATGAATTTCGATGGAATTCAATTAAATAACAATTTTTTTTTTTTTTTTCTTCTTTTATTGTTTTTTATTCCTTTCCTTATTTTTGATTTTATTATTGGAAATAACAAATAACGACGGTGATTCCATTGAAATTAAATGCCGAGGAAATTTAATAAAATAAAGAATATCCCATTTTTCTCTTCGCTTCTGTTGTTCTTAATTCCTTTTTTCATTTTTAATTCTCGTATGAAAATTAATGAAATCCGAGGCTCCATTCCCGCTCCAATTGTGCAAAGTAAAACGGTCATATGCCAAGGCCTACTCCCGTATTCCCATCCCACGGTGAGCTGCTTCAGGAATAGACTCGGAGCAAGCGAAAGGGAAGTGAGGCACACCGTGGTAGAAGCAGTAACTCCCCTCGTTAATTTGAGGGTTACTCTCATTGGTCAACACATCCAAAATTAGGGGTGCTCTGGGTAGCCCTAATTTTCCCCGTCAGGTCAAACAAGAGTATCGTCAATATACGGTCTAGTCATCGGGTCGAAGACTCAAAACCGCTGATTTCGGGTGGCCCACTGCCTGTGGCCGCCCGATAGCTAGCCCGAACCTCTTCTCGATGCCCCCGTCGAGCCCTCAACTTGCGCAAACTCAAATTGAACCTCCGGGCGACAGCCTGGACCCAACCCTTAGTCAGCAGTATCTAAGAGAAGAGGTGGGTGGTAGGGCCACAATCCTTCCGGAATAAAAGAGAAATCAAAATTTGTGTCTATGGGTGCTGTTAAAAAGAGAAATTTTGCCGAAGGAATATTTTTTTTAAATAACGATTAATAAAAAAAAAATCTAATAAACAAATGTTTAATTACTGCGTTTCTAAGAGTGCACGTCGCCGATTTTGTGCGGGAAAGGTGAGAAAAATTCAGTAAAATCCTTCCTAACAAACACACTCCCGGCGAGCGCTGCTAAAAATCGCTCCGATTGTGGGGTGTGCGAAATCGTGCAGATCCTCGCTCGTTTAGCGTAACGAGGGTCAATTCGGCCCGTTCCGCGTTGTGAAAGTTGTAGCCTTATCGCAAGTCTTGAGTACCTTTAGTACCCGTTCTCTCTCCTGCGGGGTTAAGTTTCCATCGTCGATATCCATCCTTGTTATCTCATCCTCTATTAAACGCTGCGGCTTTTTTTTTTTTTTTTTTTCCTTAATCCCTTTGGCGATTTCCTCTTTAGATGTTCCTTCTAGCGCAGATCGCTCTCGACGTACCGCAACAAGTTTAACTTTTTGAGTTTCTCGCTTGTGGTGTTTGGGTTGCTCCGCGTAGGGGGGGGCTGTGCCCTTTCTCGCTTGTGGTGTTTGGGTTGCTCCGCGTAGGGGGGGCTGTGCCCTTAAAAAAAGACACAGATATCACGCCGTCAAATTCTTCGTTCTTTTCATTTGGATAAGAGTTCTCATCCATTATCAGCCGATTTCCTAAATCTTCCACTTCGACGATCCGTCGTTTTTCTTCCGTAAGTAGAGGCCCGTACTTCTTCTCGCGGGTAGCTTCTTAATGGACAGTGTCTGGCTCCCGTCCGGTCGCTCTATCGTCACCGCATGCACATAGCTCAACCACGTTCATCCCAGAAGCAGGTCAGAGCTGCAGTTCTTGAATGCAAAGACTGGCAGGGTCATTCGTACCCCTTGGACCTCTATGGCTGCCTTGTGACAAACCCCTGTGCCTCTATCTCGAATAGGTATGACCTATCGAGGCCCAGTCCAACTTGCACTGCCAGATCCTCGGCTATAATGACAGCCTCACTGCCGTTATCGATCACAGCATCCAGAACTGCTCCGTCATTTATAATCGCCTCCATGTAAAACTTGTTTGGAGGCACACCTTCCATTCCATCAAGAAGGACTGTCGCCATGCGATCTGCTCTAGCAGTAGCAGTCACCTCCGATTCTGTTACGGTAGGAGCATCCGCCTTAGGGGTCATCGGAACCTCCTCCGATAGAGGTATGCGAGTCTTCCGCGTGATCATCTGTAACTCGTCGCGAGCTGGCTTGGATGCTGTCAGATACTCCAGAATTGAGCACTACATGGGCTGTCGAAGGGCCCGTCTCAGTGGCTCAACCGTATCAATCTCATCCAACGAACTCTTCATCAATAACTTTTTCACTCCCCGCTTTCGCTTTCGCGGTAAAAGAATTACCTCCTCTCCATCGATCCGCTGTCCGTCCTTCTCCGCCAATTTGTAATCCGTGTCAGTCTTTTTCGATGTAGACCCTCTCGTCGACTTGGTAGCTGCCACCCTTATGGGTGCGGTTGCCATATCTCCTTCGAAAGTTATCTTGATGCTCTGGCTCCTCACCGGCTCCTTTCCTTTGGTAGGCCTTACTCTCCTTGCTTCTACATTCTCCTTCATCGATGGGAACATTGATACGTTTCCCAGATCATCTGCCCACTTGACGTACTTGCGGTCATCAAGCACGACAAGTCTCTCATCTATTGCCCGCTTGAGATCCGGGCAGTCTCTCTTGATATGATCATCTCGTCTACAGTAGACGTCAGAGTTCCTGGGAGTGGATGGCCTGTTGTCTGCGCTCCTAGAGATCGAACCCCTGGCTGCTCTGGGGTCAGGGGACTTCGGATACGGATCAGATGACGCGCCATATCCCCCTCTCTCATTCCGGCCGCGTGAATCATTGCGGCGGTCTCGTCCGGATCCTCCTTGCTCATATCGTCCCCGTGAGTCATTGCGGCGGTCTCCATGGTCGTATCGCCCGCGTGACTCGTCACGTCGATCTCCTCGGTCGTTCCACCCCCGCGAGTCGTCGCGTTGTTCTGTCGTGAATCCCCCTCGGTCATACCGTCCACGCGAGTCATCCCGTCGGTCTCCGTCTCGATCTCCTTTCTCATACCTGTCACCCATGTATCCATCTCGATCCGACCTCTCATATCTGTCGTCCCTGTATCCATCTCGGTCCGATCTCTCATATCTACCATCCTTGTATCTGTCTCGCCGACCCTGAACTGACTCCCACCGGCCTCGAGAGTCGCCTCTACCCCCATCGGTAGCAAGGGTTACGCGAGTAATCATCCAGTCTCGTAGCTTGCCCATACGTCTCGCGAGCCCTGCAGTCCCGTTCTATATCATCATCCCTACGACGCCATGGCTCATCGTCTTTCTCTCCCTGTCCCTCGCACGATAATCGGTTAGCGTTCGAGGATTTCTCTCCTCGATACTCCTCCAGGGATCGGTGTCAGAGTTCGCAACTAGGATTTTTAGGAATACATGTACCTGACCTAACCACACCCTCTTTGAAAACCAACCACCCATACCCACTATATACCTGGTCTGCTGGACCTTTACCCATCTCCACCTGCCGAACAAAAAAAAATACTATACCCTGGCCTACCCTACCTGAACCTCTTTAGCATGTAACTCACCATACCTATCCATGAACAATTGTTTTCAAAACTATCCATGACCACCTAAACTCAAACCATTTGTTAACCACCCATACCCTACCCTACCCAAGTTTTATGTACCTCTACTGACCCGTAACCACCCGTGCTCGGCGTCCACCCTCCCCTAACCGCCCCTAACCGCCCCTGCCCCTAACTGTCCTTAACTGTCCCTAACCGCCCTTAACGTTTTTTTTTTTTTTACCGTCCCTAACCGACCCTAATTGTCCTTACCACTCCCAACTATTCCCAACCCCCTGGACGTCGTATGATTGACGTCGTAATTTTTATTATCATTAATATTATTATCTTATTTTATTTTTTTAGAGATGTTGCAGTTGCTGCAGCTACTGCCTCAAAAGCACAATTGGTCTGATGCTGCTATGGATGCATGTGGTGGTACAGCAGCCTATGCAACCTGTATAGTATCTGCAAATACCACAACCCTCGGTCTGTCGCACAAACATACACTCTCTCTCTCTCACACACACACACACACACACACACACACACAAACACAAATATTACATACACAGGGTTACACACATAACAAAAAGTTTGAAATTTTGAAAAACAAAAACTAAAAAAATGAAGAGATATAAAATTCACCGTTGCGAGAAAAAAAACGTTTGTGTCATGGGAAAGCGAGAAATTTGGAATATGAGAAAAGCGTCACGCTTGAGCAAAAATACAAAGTCTGCAAAGCTACAGGACTCACATCGGGTAAAGCACGGTTACCCGATCGGAACCTTAACCCGTTCGTACCCACACCTCTTTTTTTTGGTCACCCGTACTTGCCCATACCCGTCTATTTTTTTTTATGGCCGCCCATACCCTTTTTTTTTGTGTGTGTACCCCTACCCGTACCTGCCCCTACCCATCCATGATCTCCAAAAGGGGCAATTGTGCCCGCCCTAACAACCACCACCTTTTGTTTGTGCTTGCCCATACCCAACTCTCCCTTCGGAAGGGGTACCCATACCCACCCGTAACCTGGCGGTTACAGTCGGGTACGGCCGGCTATGGGTAACGGTTACCCATTTGCGCTCTCTGATCGGTGTTCCTACGGTCCCACCGAAGTGAATAGGGTCCTCCAGGTTTGTCCCGGTATGTCGGGGCTCCCGTATTGGTCACAATCTCTGTAACCTGCCTTGTCAATCCCTTTACCATGTCCCTTATTTCCTTCACTTCCTCAGTTACCGCTTCATTCTTTTTCGATCAGGGATAGTCCTTGAAATCAGGGCATCTATCAGTGGCATATTTTTTATAGAGAGAGAAGTCTCGCCTCCTCGTTTCTCTCCATACCAAGTCCTTGTAGTCGTCTGCCTCTGCCTTTATCGTGAGCTTTAGGACTTCAGGGAAGTCAAGCTTATCGCGCGGGAGATCTTTAAGTATACTCTTTTGTCTCCCTTTGGACAGGTGTCCAATAAAAATAGTACAGCGTTCGACCTCTGAGATCTTTTTCTTCTCCATTAACACGTGAGAGATCTTTTGGAAATGCTTCCCGAATGCCCGAACGCTCTCGTCCTCATCTTGAGTCATGGTCTCAAGATCCTTGATGGAGTACTTGTTATCCTCCAACTTGCAAAGTTCAATGAGGTTTTTCTTATACGTGGTCCACTTTTTATCCTTCGGTCGGGCTTCCTTAACTTTCTTGCCGAGACTTGGATCTACATTAAATGAAAAGTTTTTCACAATCTCCTCCTCCGACCATTGACTCGACTTGCATGAAGCTCCCGCTTCTCCAGATATTATGTGATCCCATAACCCCTAAAAGTAGGAGGCTTAGAGGCCTTGTGCATAAAAATATAGCGATCCTTGTTCTCGTAAGGGAGCGGATGCGACTCCCGTGTCTGGGGGTCGAAGATTCGCCTGGGCGGGCTTTGTTTCTATTTTTGTCCCTCCAATAGGAATTCCTCGAACTCTCTCTCCAGTCGTCCCTGTGCCTATCCGCCATGGTTTCCCTCCGCTCATATTCGGGGGAGCGTTGTCTCGTCGCTTCTCGTCGACCGCTCGAGGTTCCTGTCTTCAATGCCTCGTCCGGCTCAGTCACGACTGGTTCGCCCGTTACGTCAGGTTCCCCGTCATTGGTCTGGTCAGCCCATCTCAGAGGTGCTCCCAGCCTAATTCGTTCCTTCAATCCCCTCAGTGCACGGTCGGGCGATGTCCTGTACTCCTCTCCTGCTTCGCCCGTGGTCGGTTGTGGCCCCATCGTGTCTGGCTCCATAGGCTACCAGAACTTGTAGTCGGGCACTTACGCCAGGCGTTACAGCCTGGACCTATGACAGTTGGAGCAGCCCGGACCTGTGACAGCACTCACACCCCGGACCTGTGACAGAACTCGCAGCCCGGACTTGATGTCAGAACCGGCAGCCCCGACCTAATGTCAGAACTGGCAGCCCGGACGTAATGTTTGATCCGGCAGCCCGAACCTATTGTCTTATCCTGCAGCCCGTACGTATTTGTGAACAGTCCCTTATGTCCTAACAACTACGCTAGGAACTTCTTCAGTTGGGGCGCTGGGCTGGCTTGAAATTAGAGCTTACGGACAACAGCCCGGCCCAATTTTGAGTTGTCGGGGAGCGCCACAAACCATGGTTAGCAGAGCCCAAGAGTAGAAGTGGGTGGGAGGGCCGTAACCCTGATCAGCGGCACCCTGCAGTATGCAAAAAGCTTAGTGAGAAGGGCAGGCGGGATGGGGGAATACCTCTAACAACAAGCTGTCTTATGAGAAAAGGAAAACTACGAATAATCAGAAATAGGGATGTGAGAGAACCTCAAGAGACATTGGTAGAGAGAAGTATAGAAGGGATTATCAGAGCCGCACCGAAGCCGTACTAATCTAGACTGATCTAAAAAGGAATGGGTGTTAAAATCCCGGTTTCGGATTGGTCTATAGGCCTTATATTCGAGTTTCGAAACTAAGGCGTGGGCTCAACTCGAGGGAGTTCTGATTACTGCACCCTCGAGTAGGTACCCGAGCAACAGACCCTGTCCCCTAGTCAAAAACCCAAAATTAAGAGCCGAGAGTACTCACTCTTTGAATTTTTAAGCCTTTTTTGTAATTTTAAGGGATTTTTAATCGTTTAAATTAATAAAATTTGCCTATAAACGAGAAGAAAGCACTACCTCGCGCTCAGCGCATACGGGGATGTAATGAAAACCCTAGCGAGTCGCGAGGTACGCACGTGCTTCCTTCTACCCCTGACTTTTGATTTAATCCGAATATTTATCAAATAATTATAAAAAAATAGCTTTAATAACTGAAAATTCCCGTCACTTGCCTCAAGCCTTCAGAAACAAGCCAATAGGTTCACCCGAACCCAGGTTGCCGCAGCGTCTTTTTCCCTTCTTCTTCTAGGGAATTTTTTTGTATTTTTTAATTATAAATTAAAAAAAATGTACTTACTTAGGATAAAATCTTTTTCTTAGTTTATATATATTAAAGATCAATACACATATAAGCCCGCCGAGTTTGAAGATTTTTAGGGGTAGAAATAAAATTTGGGGAATTTACTAAAATTTCGGCAGCGTTTCGCCTAGTCCCGCCGGGATGGGGTTCGGGCGAAGCCCTCAAACACCACTGTTGAAGGGGGATTATCAAAAGAAATAATAAAAAAAAGGGAAAATTGATTTAACTTGATTTTTAAGTATTTTTGTTAATTAATTAGCAAAAAAATAAATTAAAAGGGAAATTTCGAGAAATTTTCACTGCAGTTTTCCTTCCCCCCAGTGGGATGGGGTTTGGAAAAAAGTCCCTCAGATAGGTAAAGTAGATATGAAGTACATTGAAGTCAAACAAATGCCCCTACGCAATCTTTAATATTTATTTTAATTTTTATCGATTTTAATTAATAAAATGAAAAGTAAAATAATTCTTAATTATTTAATGGAGCAAAACTTTTCGAATTAATTTCCACAATTTTGCGGGATATATTTAACAAAAAATAATCCACAACAAACGCGGAAGCTAGAAGCTATGGCTTCCTTCTATTTACCCGCTTCTCTCAAAATTGGGGTTAGGACTTTACTCTAATTTGGGTTTTACCCTAATTAGGGTTTCCCCTAATTAGGGTTTTAGGTTTTGCGCGCCACCGCACGCACACCGCAAAGCCCTGCTCGACGCGAAAATTTTTTTGTTAGCTTTCACTAGGTTTAGAAGAAAAACTTATCGGATTACAGTTTTTTTTTTTTTTTTTTTTAATTTAAACAAAATTACAAAGAAATTTAATTTCCCGTTGATTTTCTTTCACATTTTTTATCTGTTGTAGCTCGCCGTTTATCCAAACAAAGTCCATTTTCCCCGACTAGGGTCTTAAAATGTCGGGAAAAATACAGGGACCAACTGTGGTCTGCCGGGGTTCCCCTGATTTCGCTTATTTTCTCGCCATTTAAATAAAATAAAAATCAAAAATTTTAAAATTTTTAATCAAAAAATACGAAAAATTTCATATCTCGCTTTTTAGCCGTTCGAATTTCTCAAAAAATATCTCAAAACGTTTGCCTCGACGAGAGGACGAACTTTGCTCCTGATGCGCCTCGCACGAAAGGGTGTGGATCAGGAGATATAGAGGGAAAACGAATTAGAAATTTTAACTCGTTATTTTTGGGATTTTTAATTAAAAAAATACAAAAAAAATCATATCTTTTTTACTAGCCGTTATAATTTTTCAAAAAACTTCTCAAAATGTTTGCCTCGATGAGACGGCGAACTTTGCTCTCGGGCAGCTCGCGCGAAAGCGCGCGGATCGGAAGATATCGAAAAAAAAAGTATTATAAAATTTAAAAAAAAATAAAAAAAATCAACTAATCAACTTATTTCAAGCTAATTAGTTTAGCCTGCGCACCCCCGTTGATTGGGGAAGGCCGAGGCCTCGGGGGTGCAATCCCCTCCCCCACAACGGCGCCAAAATTGTGAGGAAACCCGATGAGGGGTTGCTTGTCGCTCGCTGAAGCCAAGGGCAATAGCGCCTGTCACTCGCAGCGCCCTCTTCCGAGGTCCTCAGCGACCAGCAGGGGAGGGGGGGGGTTGAAAGGCCTGCTGCGAATGCACTATGCGAATGATCTGCCAATGAGTAGAGAATCCCTGATCAACCAATGAGTGGCCATTGCCTGATCGGCCAATGGGAAGAGAGTGTAGGATCAGCCAATGAGTGACTGCTATTTGATTAGCCAATGAGTAGATGTTGCCTGATCCCCCAATCAAAGGCCGCTACCTGATCTGCGAATGAGAGGCTGCTGCCTGACCCGCCAACGAGCGGCTGCTGCCYGACCCGCCAACGAGCGGCTGCTGCCTGACCCGCCAATGAGAGGCTGTTGCCTGAAGTGATCTGCACTATCATTTACTCTCTTTTCACCCTCACTTACCTACGTCGTCTCTCTCGCCGCTCTGGAAGCTGAGTAACGAGGTCTACTTCGAAATCATATGATAAAAGTGTGATCCTTGAGATAAATAAATAAATAAACAAATAAATAAATAAATAATTTTTGGGAGAGTAATTAACGAGCCAGTCCGCTGGCTTGGTTCCAAGCGAACCAATCAAGAGGGAGCTGCAAACTGCAGATTCAGTTTCAAACACACCAATCAAGTGTAAATAGTGTGTCAACTCACGAATAGTCATCTTCACGCCTTCTCTTCTCTCCCAGATACTACCCTGGGGTTCTCATTCAATCCATATGTTCCCAGTCTCCTCATCCAACCGTTCAACCTCACTCGAAATGGAAAAGCCCCCCTTTTTTTTATCAAAGTGACACATGTGGGATCGAACGCTATGATGTCGCGGCATTCCCAGAATCGAAATCCCAACGGTCAATACCTTTGTTTTCAAGTCCCCCTTACCTGCGCGAAACCCGATCTTCAGTTGGAAGCTCACGCTACAAGTCACGAGCGTTTGTTATACATCATCTCGAGTTTCAACCGAAACTCTACTCGTTTTCTGAGAACTTACAGCAAATAGCTTTTAGATAGGTCAATTGTGGTGACCAGACTTCTTACTCTGCGGCCTCTCTCACGCTATCTCCCTCTCTCTCTCTCTCTCTCTCTCTCTCTCTCACTCTCTTTCTCACACACACACACACACACACACACACACACACACACACACTGCGCAGTCTCTCTCTCACTCTCTCTCATTGCGCAGTCTCCCTCTCACTCTCTCTCACTGCGCATTCCCTCTCTCTCACTGTACTCACTGTGCAGTCCCTCTCTCACACACTCTCTAACTGCCTCACTCTCCCTCTCTCACACTTTCTGTCATATTTTGTCTCTCACTGTGCAGTCCTTCTCTCACACACTCTCTAACTGCCTCACTCTCCCTCTCTCACACTCTCTGTCATACTTTCTCTCTCACTGTCACACTCTCCCTCTCTCAGACACCCTCTCACTGTCACACTCTCCCTCTCTCACCCACATTGCGCAGTCTCTCTCTCACTCTTTC
>BFEA01000591.1:237879-254805 GCA_003427395.1 Chara braunii
AGGTCAATTCAACAGGTTCAGATGTGAGAGAGAATCTTCAGCAGAAAAGGGAAATCTGATAGCGTCATTCAGGACTGGTCTCCGTGCTTACAAGCGCATAGTCTCTTTCCCCTTCGATCTTGCTGTCTCACTCACACACACCAGCAACCGCCATAGCTACCGTCGAACAGGTACTTACGCTGCGCTCACCGCTGTTCATTGTCCGTGTCTGTYGACTTCAACCAGCGTTGGYAGCGGTGGGCTGTGTAYACCGTGCATGCTTCGGAAAAGCTCCCCCCGTCTCCATGTCCAGATGCCCGTTGACTTCGTCCGTATCTGCGACGTGSGCGGGGTACACCTCGCATTCCGCGAGAGACTCCCCGTTGACTTCCTCAGCATCTGCGACGTCGGCGGGGTACACCTTGCAWCCCACGAGAGACTGCCCCCATCTGAATGTYCCSAAGACTTCCCCCTCCGGCCTTATGCGAACTACCGCTCAACTTGTCCAAGCTCCCAAGCTCAAGGCACTAGGCTCACGGGTACCCACGGCCCGAGCCTGTTGCAGTMGCTGGACCTGCCCTGGTACCGAGGGTTTTGCCCTGGCTACTTAGGGACTGTCGCCCTGATCCAGGATTGCTGAACCAGTAACTGGGTCACTCTGACCAATTTCGGACAGTGGGGAAATGTGGCAGTACCAAAACCAAACCTGCGTCCAGGCCCTCGTAGTTGTCGATACACCGGATCAAATGCCGAGGGACAGATCACACTGAAAAATAAAAAGGTGGAGCTGCAGCATTTCGTTCTGGGGTCGTGATGACTCTAAACCAATGAACTGCACCTGTTAGCGAACCTATAGAACGCTTTCGTCGTGCCATCTCCACGCAGAACCAATAACCCTGCGTCGAAATATTAGTGCCGAACCAGAGATACCGTGGCAAAATATACATGCAGAACCTGATCCGATGCAACTATTTTGTGCCACATCCGCCCAAGTAAACCGAACCTGGAATAGTCAATCGGACTCGCTGTGACCCGTATGAAACATGTCGTTGTCAAACCAATCCCGGGCCTGAAATATACCGAATGTCGTAGAATGTCACAACCTTGTAATAGTACCGCCCCCCCCCCCCGAATCATGTGTCCGAACCGAACCAGCGACTGAAGCAATACAGTCGGACCAAGGTAGCACCAACCCACGCTGGCCATGCGGCCCCKCTCTCTCGAAACACACCAACTGCGACAAGGCTAGTAACCAGATATATCAGGTAAGTCACGTGGGCGATTTCAATTATCGGAGAATAGGGAGGATCGTTAAATCAGGGTAAATAAATAATCCGGCCCCAAACCCATCACGAGTAATTTAAACAGAATTTAATCAAATATTAAATAATTATTTTTTTTTTTCCCTTTCAATTATTTTTAATTTTTTTTTTTTTTTTAATCCTATCATCAAAAATAATAAAAATAAAAATAATTCCAACAAAAATGAATTTCGATGGAATTCAATTTAATAACAAAATTTTCTTTGTTTTCGTCTTCTTTTATTGTTTTTGATTCCTTTCCTTATTTTTGATTCTATTACTGGAAATAACAAATAACGACGGTGATTTCTTTAAAATTAAATACCGAGGAAATTTAATAAAATAAAGGATATCCCGTTTTTCTCTTCGCTTCTGTTGTTCTTAATTCCTTTTCCTATTTTTAATTCTGGTATTAAAATTAATGAAATCCGAGGCTCCATTCCCGCTCCAATTGTGCAAAGTAAAACGGTCATATGCCAAGGCCTACTCCCGTATTCCCATCCCGCGGCTAGCTGCTTCGGGAATAGACTCGGAGCAAGCGGAAGGGAGGTGGGGCACAACATGGTAGAAGCGGTAACTCCCCTCGTTAATTTGAGGGTTACTCTCAGTGGTCAGCACATCCAAAATTAGGGGTGCTCTGGGTACCCCTAATTTTCCCCGTCAGGTCAAACAAGAGTATCGTCAATATATGGTTTAGTCATCGGGTCGAAGACTCAAAACGGCTGATTTCGGGTGGCCCACTGCCTGTGGCCGCCCGACAACGTAACGTATCTCTGGAACCTTTTTTTTTTTTTTTTTGGAGAATCTCTGAACAAATGAGATCTGGCCTGCAAGAATCCTACCATACAGACTGCAATAACCCTACCACACACACAGAGTGTTCCCGAACTACAGGTTACTAAAAGTTTTCAGGCCAACGCGCGGCCTCCAAAAAAAATTTGGCTGCCCGTTTCTTATTTTACGCGAGCAGGGGGCCGGGTCTACTACCGCCCTTCACAAGTTTTTTTTTTTTTTTTGACCCCCATTTTTGGAGATGCGCCGCATGAAGTGCGCGCGCGTGGTGCGGGATGCGCGGTGCGGCGTACGTGCGCAGTGCATCGCATCGCGATGTGCCGCAAGTATGGTTCTGACCAGTTAAATATCCGATCGGTGGTGTTTTCAATCATGTGTGGCGACTGGTGACATTTGTGGAGTCGGTGGATGGAGAATAATATCCACGTCGTCCATGCAAGATCTGAAAAATTCTCGATTTGAGGACACCATTTCGTCCAGTCCGCGAGTACGAAAAGCATATTGCATTTCCTTTTTTTTAATTCAAAGTTCGCTGTAGCACCGTTGCGTTTTTTCCATTAGTTGCAGACGGGGAGGGAGTGAAATCCAGATGCTGCAGTGATTTACGTGCACACAAATGCCGACGAAAAGGAAACAAAGTTGTGTGTACTGCCAGTGATTCGGAGAGGTCGCAACCCATTGGCTGACGGATGAACCGATCCTGCAAATGAGGCCACGAACTCGTTGGCACCCAACCCATTTTCTGACGGGAGAATCCAGAGAAAGATTTTGCTTTTTAATTTGTTCCTTTTCATTTTTTTTCTTTTTTTTTCTTTTTCTTTTCTTTTATTTTCTTAAAAAAACCTAGGTTGTTGTAAAAAAGACTGGAGAGCAAAGTCGATTTGTATAAAAAAAAAAAAAAAAAGACTGGATTCTACACATATGACAGTCGCCTTTGCCACTCGTCCATGTGGTTAATCAGATTATCTCCAGAGGCCCACTGTTGCTATGGGACTCCCTCCCAACGTACCCCTCTCCTGATTTCTTTCAGGTGCACGCCTACTCCCACGATCCTACCTACCTCAGTGTCTACCACTCAGGACCATCACCCTCCAGACTTTTCCTCTATGGGAGTGACCTGACTGGACAGCGGTTGCAAGTACCAGAGCTAACCTGAGCCACACTCAGCCTACTCAGCCCTAGGTATAGACGAGCCTGCCGCACGGGGACTTCGGGCGCTAGGTATAGTTAAACGAGCCTGCCGCACTGGTACTTCGGGCGCTAGGTATAGTCAAACGAGCCTGCCGCACGGGTACTTTGGGCGCTAGGTATCGACGTTTCACTACAAGTCCCTTAGGTGGTGGACCTACATGCATTCCTTTTTTTTTTCTTTAAACCAGCAGTACTTGGCCCAGCTATGACCCGTGGGGAAAAAATAGAGTAGAAATGTTTCCAGTCGGATGAATGTGAGCGCTCCTGTAGTGGCCCGTACGTTTCCTAAAGTTGTGGCTTGTTAACAGGCACAACTTCGAAGTACTAGTGGTTTAATTCATAGAAAATGAGTTTTTAAACCCAGGAAAAAATTGGGAAAACTAATTTTTTTTCATGCGAAAACAGAGTCACACGTTCAATGTTGCTAGTGCCTACCCGCCCATGGTTGGGGATATCTTTGTGCTTGTTTTTTGTCTTTTTGTGGTTTTGTTTTGAGGATGACCATGGGGAAGAAGACAAAAGGAAGATCATGTGGGTCTGGTCAGCTATTCGTGTTAAGTCAGCCTAAAATGGGCTAGCAATTGTCCTGCAACTACACGCAGTTGCCTTTCCAACTTCTAAGTCACCATTTGTGCACACTAACAGTTTTAGGTCATTCTTGCTCCCCTCAGTCGCACAGTTCTTTCGCAACCATGGATCTCGGACATCTATGACATTTCTACAACATGCTCTGGACACCCTCGACAGAATATGATCTCGACGGTTGAACTTCGAAGGACCCAGCCAATTTTGGCAAAGTACAAGTCAGACCATGGACTCAGCAGTTGGATTTAGAGTTTGCAGGCTGTTTGGTTCAGATTCGAGTGGGACCAAGGGACCTCGAAACTCACCCAGGGTGCATTTGGACGTCACCGGCCCGGACGGCACTGCTCCCACTGCCTGCGACGGTATAAGTGACCAGCAGCACAGCAGTAGATGCAGGTTGCTGGACTTGTTGGATCTGCTGGATTTGTTGCAATCCTCCTTCCGCTGTGTGCCCTCCAACAACGCTCAGTGCATAAGCGAATCTGCAGGCAGACAGGTCACTTCATCAGCCGGTTTAAGGAGAGTCATTTGGCGAAAGGGACTCTCAGGTCGCAATCCCTCGGGCCGCACGTCGTCAGTCAGCATAGCACTGCCACTGTAGTCTCTCAAAGTCTGTCACAAGTCATCGGTTCTTTTCTGTCAGTCCACCCAACCCGGTAAGTCAATTCCAACTCACCACCGTGAACCCGTCTGCTTGCAGAATTGGAGACCTACGCCCCCCTTTGTCTAACCCCGCCACTAATCCTAATCCCCACCTACAGCATGCCTCAGCCGCCTCTCCGTCTCCATTCTCTTCCTTCCGGTCACTACCCTCCATCAACACACCACATTTCGATCCATTCCTCCTGTCATTTTTTCCCTTTAACCTCACAGTCCAGTCACAAGAACCCATCCCCGACGGGCAGTTAGCCACAATCTTCTCCTCCCTCATCACGCCGCTAAGATCTTCCATAACTTGAGTTTTGGCACTCGGAACCCGAATTCGCTTTCACCTCAAGAGCAGGCCACGACAAGCGTCGAGTTGGCTAACTTCCAGGAGCAGCATGCGCACAATCTGTACATCCCCTTCTACTGTTTCTCATTTTGCTTGACTTTTGCAAATGACTCCGCAGCATAGCAGAGAACCTCCCTTCACTTGGAAGGCTATCAGGTTTCATATCTCCTCTCGCCTTCTTCTTCAAAGGCTTCTTCAAGCAGCTCGTTAAGGGAGACACCTCCCACCTCCTTCATCAACTCATTCAATCTGGACCAGGACCCTGGTTCAGTTTGCTCACAGATCAAGCGTGCGGGAATCAAACCAAGTACCAATCAGCACCGCATTTTCCGAGAGAAGCCTCCTATCCGTCGCAGCCCGCACTTCCACGCCTCATTTTGAAGCTCCAAGACGCAACGGATATTTTTTTTACTCAAATATAATGTAGTCGGAGTTTACATCTCACAGAAAACCACATTATGCGATGGGCGTATACACTCGCCCATTACAACCCTTCTACTCCTGCTCAAGCTGTAGCGGGTTCGACATCCCCCGCGAATATATACTGTTCTCTCCATATCCTAAGAAGTAAATCGTGTTCGTCATGGCCTCTACGCCGCACATAAGAATTAATAGACTCAAATAATAAATATAAATGAAAATACCAAATACATTCAGCAAACCACAGACCAGTCGATGCCACCATGCCGTCATCAACTTCATCGCGTAGCAATTACCCCTTTCTGAAGGATACGAGTTCGTTGGAGGCGTGGTATCGAATCGCTATGGTGCCCACCTGGTGATGCCTGCACCCAGCTGCGTGATCTTCCTCGTCGTTTTCCTTGGTCGCACAGCCAGTCCGTGCCCAGATACGATGTAGCTGGACCAGTTCGACAGGGGTTCCTCAAGGTCCCCCGCTGTCCTTCGGTGTCGTGGCACTTTCTCATACTCCCCCCTTTTTATGAGGTCATACAAATTTTTGAAAAAAAAATCAAAATGTTTCTTAACTGGCACGGCCATCTGAGGCCAAAGGTCCGATATCGAATCGCTACGGTGCCCACCTGGTGTACCTGCACCCAGCTGTGGGATCTTCCTTGTCTTTTCTACTGCCAGCTTTTGCCCAGATTCGATGTTCTGAGTGCAGCAGACCCAGTTCTCAGGCCCTCAGAGCCCCGTTGCCCTTCGGTGTCGTGGTTCTTCCTTATTTCCTAGACATACAGACTTTCGAAAAGTACGGCCATCTGAGGCCAAACCCTCCCACCCTCCCTATCTGCAACCCACTTTACTGCTTTCACAAACAAGATACCTGGGTATCCAAGAAGTGTTAATTCCCTGTGAAACGTCATCAGAAGGACGAATAACAGGGAATCCGAAGTAGTATTAGATTTTATTCTATATATCGTTCCAATTATTGCAGCAATTTTTTGCTCGGTTGATCCGAAAGAAAGAAATTGTTTTGTTGTTTTAAATTCAGTTCTTCCATCTCCTAGATTCTTTCGCCATTTTTGAATTTGTGTATGGACAGAATCGTTGCTGGATTTTTTGTGACGATTATTTTCGACTCAAGGAATTCTGCAATGTTAATGTCTCCATTAGTTCTTTCTAGGATCAGATCTTTACGGTAACAGTCCTCAATTCCCTTTATCAAATTTTCAGCTTCTTCCTTTTTCTTTGGGTTGCCATTCTCCCACCATGTCATAATCAGGAGTTCGTCCACAAATCTTTGTCTGAACATCAATTGCTTCTGTGATCCCAGAGTTCTTAAGAAACTGTGTTTTCTCTTCATGCATACTAAGCAAGCAAGCGATGGACTGACATATCCGCCCATCGAAATGTTTTTTTTCTGTTGTAAGATATCTCCCAATGATTTAAAAAAACAATTATCAAGTAGAAATTCAACCAGGGTCTGTAGATCTTTAAGTCGAACTGACTTCCAGCCCCGTTCCCCAGTCGATTTCCCCATTCTCGCACCTTTGCCTCAGATTTGTACTTGAGCCCAGTAATGTCGCTTCGTCCTTTGCTCAGAGAAGAACCACTCAACGGCATCCTTCACTGCATCATGCGGACTCATCGTGAACATTTCTTTCATATCGTATGTTCGTAGTTCAACCTCGGCCTCATGCCCCATCTTGTCCATTCTTTTATGCACTTTGTTGATACCCTGTTTTAGCTTATTTGTAGCTTCCATATTGAAATGCTCCATTTTTGTTGTTCTTACCAAAAGATTCAACACTTTGGTGAGTATCCAGGATGCTGATCTTGCTGGGCTATGATATGCAGGGCATATGGGCCTCTTCTTTTCTAAATCTTTCTCTTTGCTCATGATAAATGCGTGTTGTATGCATCCATCGTTATTCCATCTCTTTCACATCGTATGTTCGCAGTTCAACCTCGGCCTCATGCCCCATCTTGTCCATTCTTTTATGCACTTTGTTGATACCCTGTTTTAGCTTATTTGTAACTTCCATATTGAAATGCTCCATTTTTGTTGTTCTTACCAAAAGATTCAACACTTTGGTGAGTATCCTGGATGCTGATCTTGTTCGGCTCTGATATGCAGGGCATATGGGCCTCTTCTTTTCTAAATCTTTCTCTTTGCTCATGATAAATGCGTATTGTATGCATCCATCGTTATTCCATCCTGCGACTCGATCCAGTTTCTTCGTTCTATATATCCTCCTCATCTCACTCAGGATCGTGTATTTTTATTTTTCATTCTTCGAGTACCTTGGACTGTCATTGAACATCATTCTTATTCCCGAACTTTACAATACTGGGCATTCAATCAGTGTTTCCCCAGGATTTCTATCCACTGGTGATAGAACCAGTCCATCTAAAGCCCCCCCAATCCCTTTCACGTACTCTGTCAGTATGTAGTTTGCAGACTCTGCACTTACAATTTGCCCGGATCTGTGTATTTTTGCGGAATTCAGCCTCGCCCTGTTTTTAGAGTACCCTGCCCTCTGAAGTGGCTCGACCGCCTGTTCACAGGCTGTGACAAGCTCTTTCAGGTCGCAGATTCTGCCCGGATGCAGGATATTCCTAGAGTTATAGCGAAAGGGGTTTACCTCAGATACTTCACTCAGTTTGACCTGAACATGCCCATTGCATTTGGGCAAGTCAAAATCCCTACAAGTGCATCCGCATTCGGTTCTCGCGAAACGCTTGTGGTTATGCAGCAAGTCTGCTACAGATCTGGCTTTTGTCCAGACCACCCTCAGTTTGTTCTGCAACAGGTCCACAAAGTTGGCATCCAGTATCTCTTTCTCCAACCACTCACAAAGTTATTTCCTTACCTCTCTCTTATCCACAGTAGTACAGAAGGGGAGTCTCACTCTCAATCTAATCTTTAGATTTATTCCCAATCTTTGTTTCAATTCCCTGGAGATAATCCCTCGAGCGATTTGCCTTCCTTTCTTTGTGTTAATGCCTTTCAACCTTTTCAGTAACCCAAACAGCTCATCATTCTCTTTATACCGCAGTTCCTTCATTTTCCATGGTGCTCATAGAAGCGATAGGACCACCGACTTCTTCCGGTCGGCGTTTTCTTTACTAAACAGTCGATTGTTCAATTTCCTCCTTGCTCGATGATCTGCTTTGCATCTTTAAGCAGAAACTTCTCCTCCCCGACAATAATTTTACTCTCCCCATACACCAATGAGATCACACGCCACCGATTCCCCCATTTGTTGCCCTCATTATTCGTTATGTGCAGTGACCTTTTATTCTTTTTTGCTAGCTTAAAGATTTTCATCAGGTCCATCATTGGAACTATGTCAAGTTCTTTCATAGTAAAAATGAAGGGAATATCCACTTGAGCACTCAACCAATTCGGAGAGGGTTGTTTGTGTCTCGCACGCCGAGGTCTATTCTTCTTCTTCTTCTGCTTTTTCATATTCAGCCCGAGGTTCTCACTCTCGATAATCATCGTTTCTTGCTGCAGTAAGTCAGACTTTCCACCGAACCAAAGTAAGATCGGCGTGTTGTCAACCTCTCTTCCTCAGCCATTTATGGATCTTACACGTGGACTTGTTTTTCGTTCCTAATTTGTGCTCCATCCACCGCTCACGTAGGCCACGCCCAATCTGTTCGACGTAGGTTGGTTTACAGAATGGTGAGACGATGACGTAGACACAGGACTCAGCTGAGCATATCCTACCAAGTTCGTCATTACTTAAATTAAGCCAGTACTTCACGAAAGTGCGCCCCCATCTCAGGTATCTTGACACACAGGCAAGGATTGTTCCAAAACAGAAGGATTACTCGACTTCACTAATCAGCGTTCTATCTTTGCCATGAGACTGTTCCAACCATCGACCCGATCTCCTTAGTAGAATTCGTTTAGAGATCTAGTTCCCTATAACTTCGTCGTTGTCCTCGTCTTCAAATCCCTCTCCCTCTCCGTCGGCCGCGTTCTCATCGTCATCATCCTCGTCGGTTGGATCATCGTCATCTTCTTTAGTGTTGTTGACCAGTTTTGTATACTGGTCTGTATCGTGTTTCACTAGTTCCCATGCTCCCTTGTCCTTCCTTTCGCACCGCGCGTTCCTGCTCTTACACAAGGCTTTGATCTCCTTGTACGTCTTGGTCATGTAGTAATCCAACCTGCACCGCATATATTCCAACACCTCACTTTGCATCTCAGCTGCTCTTCCTTTATCCTTCTTCGCTTCATCGCTCGCAACGGGTTCATCCGCTCCTTTCCCGCTACTCGTATCTTCGACTGTTGTTTCACTTCTGGCACAACCCTTGCTAGTCGCGCTTTGGTTCAGCCCGGTCATTAGTGCCTGCAGCATTCCTTTAATTTCGTCTAGTTGCTTCACATCGGTCTTGTTAATCTCAAGCTTCTCATCCACGTGTGAGTTTTCTCTCGTCTTGTCCCGACGGGAGTCTTCATCGTCCGAGATATTAATGCGAAGTGGCCTCATCTTCATCTTTCCGCTTGCGTTCTTCGATCGTGATTTCGATCTCGATCTAGAGATCACTAGTGATCCAAAGTCCCTTTTTCTCTTCTCATTTCTCCCTCCGTTCGTGGTCGGTTCCTCCTTCACCTTCTTCTTCCCCTTTTTGTCCAGAGCCACTGTCGTCTTCCTGTCCACATCCTCCAGCTTGTTGGCGATCTTCTTCAAGGAAAGGAGCCACCGAATGTGCTGGCAATCCATGCCTTGATCCACTTTTCGTCCAGAGCCACCGAATGTGTTGGCAATCCATGCCTTGATCCGAGTCTCACTGTCACTCACGTCGTCTCTTCCTTTCGCCTTCTTGCCGACTCCTCTAGATGACGCAGCAATGCTCAATTCTCCATGCAAAGATTTTTTTGAGTCTTCAGCAAGGTCTCTCGTTTTCCACTTCTCTATCAGGTCCAAGTGCTCTTTTGTGAACCATGCTCTCTGCCCTGGTCCAGGAAAGGAGTTCGCACTCGGTCGCCGCTGTTCGTAATTCCACAATGGAGGAGGCGGTGGTGCTGGCTGCTACCATCCATATGGAAAGTAGGTCGGAGGCCCGGGTGGGAGCTGCATATTCGGTTGCACGGCCAACATCTACAATAGATCCAGTACGTTTGACAATATCTCCTTCTTTAATGACAATGTCACTACCAAAAACCACAATTCCCTTTCGTCTTCTCGCCAGCTAAGATCATTTCATGCCTCAATCCTCAAGATAAAAAAGACGAACTCATTTTTGTGGCACGAATAAAGGAATCATCCCAAACCCAAAAAGTCCACATCTCTGGCCTCAAACTCCTGCTACCTCCACCTCCACCTCCACCCGCCTCCCCCTCGCCTCATGTACTCCAACCCATCTTCATACCTCTGAGTCACCAGTTGTCAATACTCCAACACTCTTCTTCCTCTTCCTCTGCACCAGACTTGATGACACTTATTGATCAACTCCGAACCCAGCTCATCCAAAAATCTGAATCCGGTCACAATGAGATTCTCCGAAGAGAGGAGGAGAATCAAACCCTTAACGAACTCTATTCCAACATAACCTCCGATATGCACAAAATCTCCCAGAAGATCTTTCCTAAGTCCCCCTCCTCATTCTACGAGCTCAAAGCATGCATAATGTCTTCTTCAGCCTGTGCTATCTTTGGCAAATCTTATCCCTCATTAGATTCAAAGTTGTCAACCTTAACTACTCTTGTTACCCGTATGGAAAGACCTTTGCCCTCGACTTTGTGTCCCGTGTCGCCCCTATAGCCAAGGATTCCATGCAAAAACGCATTCTCAAGGAGCAAAGATTCTACTAAGCAAGGTTGCTAGAGAAGGAATGTAGCAGGCACTACCACTCATTGAAGCGGGATTCAACTACTGCCTCAATCAAGCTCGCCAGATGGAAGTCAGGTAAGCACGGGTTGTGCCCGATGACTTTATCTACTCGCCCTGCACTGACTAAAAAAGTCCATGCCATTTGCGTTAAGGGCATTCTCACTTATCTTCCTTTCACTTTGCAGTGCAAATCGGAAAGATTCTGAAGGCAAATCCACATACCAAAAGAAGGGCGATCACTTCAAATCTGAAGACAAGCGTTCCACCTCTGGCAAGCATCAAGACGAAGACTACAAGGGTTATGACTACAACAGAGCAACAAAAAAGTTTAAATTCAATACCAGCAGCTCAAAGGCAGTCTCTGACAACAAAGATGACTTCAATGAAGTGCTTGCCCCCCCTTCACCATACCTCCAGTCCTTCAGATTCTTCAAAATCTTTCCAAACTTTTATCAATCACTGACCTTCGCAAACCATTTTTTGCGCTTCAAGAACCTTCCTCTTGGCTAAGGTCACCTGACCACTTCTTCGCAGCATCCACCACATCCTCCTCCAACTAGAATTTCCTTCTTTCCTCTTCCTCCAGATATTTCTCTCACTCATTTTTGCAATGGATCAAGTACGGCATCAGACTCAACTTTGTAGGCACTAATCACATTCCCTCCCTTTCAAAAGTTTTTCTCCCCGCCCCCCTCTTTTTATCTTCCCTTTACAACTCTATCTCACCTGCAAATTGAGGCTCGATCATGATCTCCGCTTCTAATGACCTTCTCCTTGACTTAATTTGGTGGTTTCACCACCTCCCTTCTCTCCCAGGATGCCCTTGGACAATCACGGAAACCACTCTACTTATCGCAATAGATGTATCATCCACGCAAATTGCAGCAATAATCAGAACTCTCAATAACGAAATCATCTTCAACGAATGTCTTCCCCACTCTCTTCTTGACTCCTCCACCACACACCGGGAATTGTTTGCAGTTCTGAAAATCTGCATCTTCCTCTTTAAAAATCATAAGAACCTCTTATTATTCACATCATACTTCACATAGACAGTTAGACCGCCTCCTTTCTCCTTGCTAACATGCGTTCCTCTTATCTACTATTCAATCTTTGGCTCCGAGATATCGCATCAATACTCATTATCTACGACACTCTTCTCAACCTTATTTGGATTCCGCGTGAATTTAACCAATACGCGGATCACGTTTCTAAAACAGAGGATAATTCCGATTGGGGCATCTCCTCACATGTCCTCAAGACTATCTTCAATATTTTGGATGTTCTGGCTATTGACCTCTTCGCTTCCGACTATCATAACGTCTCTCTATATTTATATCATGAACTTGGTCAAGTCTTGCACTCTACATAGAAGCTCTCTCTCTAGATCGGAAAATACTATCAAGAGAACCTTATAGCTGGATCTTTTCTCCTGCATCCCTTGTAAACGTCATCATCTTCCGCGCAATACTCTCCCCTGTCTTTTACCTCCTCATAGCTTCTGACTCCCCCAAACCAACTTGGTTCCTAAAACTTCTGCGATTAGAAATACTTTGGTCTTTCAAGATTCCCTTATCTCCACTTCCTGCATACCTAGCTCGAGAGTACATCCCTCCTGTTCCAACCCAACAACTTTTGGCCTAAAAGCATTCCTATTTGAAACCTAACTTTCACATTTCCTCTTTCACCCTCCTTTCATGCCATATCCATATCGCATGAATGTTCCGACACTTTTCCAAGTTCCCTGCGCATCATCTCTCCCAAATTTCACCCCTCTTCGATACCATCCTGAACTCCGTCTATTCGAACATTGTGACATGTCTCTCCTTCATACACCCCTCCCTCCCCAAACCACTTCTCAATCCTTTTATTGAAACCACTCTCTCCCAGCAGACCACCACCACGGCGGCCCCGAAATAAATAACCAACTCTGATATCCTGCCCTATCCGATCATTTGCAACCACTAATTCACTTAGAATTCCCAAAAATGTTTCTTCTCCCTTTGCGGTTCCCTCAATCTGATCAAGAATCTTCCACACTGACGATCCGTCTTTGTTTAACCAGGCCTTACTGTCCTCTCCCCAATATTAATCTCTGCATATTGCAAACGCAATCCCTCACCACATCACTGCCAACTCTCTCATAAATACAAGAATATTGCATCATCTCTATATGCTTCAACTTCCATCATTCTCTTTCAGTGTCAGGATTTTATTTCTAATATAATTTGTAACAATCCTTAATTTATCCCATTACAAAGGATGCGCTTATTTTTCGGTCACCCCTGTCTGTAATGCATACTCTCGATAAGTCTTTCGGAAGGACTTCACAGGTCCACTTTGACAAGGATCATCGCTCTCCTTTCCTAATAAACGAAAAATATTACTCAAGTAATTTATTGTTGCATCAACTGTTGATGGCGATACAATAGGTGTTCCCTCGCAATCAGCTGTTCGGCAGCGACCTTCAACCTCAATTAACCACTGACTGCTTATGAAGGACAGAATATCTAGATCAATGCAGCTCATGCAATCCCGTCCAACTTTATTCCTCTCCAACCACTCGTTCAACCCAAGTGACAATTTCCGCATCTCGTTACGCCATCATTGTCTGCAACCAAACTCATCTATAACATTGCTGCGCCATTCTAATCCGCTTTTGTAGTCTCCTTCGTGCTCCTCTTCTGCCGCCAACTTCCATCGCTCATACGTTCGTTCCACCAGTCCCTACAAGACGACAATGTAATTTGCGGGACGATGGAGGAGATGGGGTAACCCAGGAGGTGTGGGGGCTTGCGTCCCCCAACTCCATGACTCTCCTATTCAATCTGGCATTATCTTGGGTATGCAATTTCTCCCTTTTATTTGGACAAGACCTGTGCAGCAATTGTCCTGCAACTAGACGCAGTTGCCTTTCCAACTTCTCAGTCACCATCTGCGCACACTAACAGTTTTAGGTCATTCTCGATCCCCTCAGTCGCACGGTTTTTTTGCAGCCGTGGATCTCGGACATCTACGACATTTCTACGACATGCATTGGACACCCTCGATAGAATATGATCTTGACGGTTGAACTTCGAAATACCCAACCTATTTTGGCAAACTACGAGTAAGACCATAGACTCGGCAGTCGGACTTCAGAGGTTGCAGGCAGTTTGGTTCAGATTCGAGTGGGACCAAGGGACCTCGGAACTCACCCGGGGTGCATTTGGACGTCGTCGGCCCGGACAACACTGCTCTCACTGCCCGCAACTGTATAAGTGACAGGCAGCGCAGCAGTAGACGCAGGTTGCTGGACTTGTTCGATCTGCTGGATTTCCCGCGATCCTCCTTCCGCTGTGCGCTCTCCAGCAGCGCTCAGTGCATAAGCGAATCTGCAGGCAAACAGGTCACTTCATCAGCCGGTCTGAGGAGAGTCATTTCTCCTTCGCCAATTTTGGCGAAGCGGTCCCACCCGCCCTCAATTTTCCCGCGGTGTGTGGGCCTGCGGGCCCCAACTCCCGGACTCTCCTATTCAATCTGGCATCATCTATGGTATGCAATTTCTCCCTTTTATTTGGACAAGACCTGTGCATGAATCCATGATTCATGTACTGTTTTGCCTTTTTTTTTTTTTTTTGGTTCCACCACCACTACCTTTTTATTTTTTTTTTTCAACTTCTTTGTTTGACGACCACTACCTTTCAGAGAGGCAGGCAAGTCGTAATAAACATAAACTTATTCCGCGTTCCTCAGAGGCTGGGGGAGGCCAGGCACCAGTGGACCAAAATGGCTGGCAGCGCCATATCGAAGAAACAAGACAAAAACAGTTGCGCTGGCGCTTCGTCAAAGCTTGACATGCAGTTCTTGTACTCCGTTTTGGTAAAAAGAGGATTGGAGGTAGTGGTGGTTTAATTGGAGGTAGTGGTGGTTTAGCCTTGCTGGAATAGCATATGGACTATTTGGGGAGAAAAAATAGAAATTTGCAGGTTGCTTTCATCGAGAACTGCTAAAGTTGCCTATTCGAAATGCTATAGGAGTGACTCAAGTCTCAGGAGCCGTTGCCCCCATTTTTTTCCCTTTTTTTGGGGGGGTGCGTCATTTCTAGGGCATGTCGTCCATGTGCAGGGGGCAATGCGAATCTTCTGTGTATCATTCCAACTGGAATTAGGTCCCTCATGGCTTCAGCCTCGTGAGACCGCCGTCATTAAACCACTGGTACTTCCGAGGCACTGTTCTCCAGGGCTGGAGATGCCCTGCGCGCCAAAAAAAAAAAAAACGAACCGAGGCAGGCTCTTTTGGCTGGTGCAGCCATTCATTTTGCTCAGGCGGCCCGGCCCGGAAAGCGGCGGGCCACCGTGAGAAGGCGCAGTTGTAGGCTCATGAGCCTTGGAAGATAGCTTCGTCAACTTAGCCTCGTGTCAAACTGGTGGGTCAATGTCTGTAGACGTTGGCGGAGGTTTCTCTTGCACCTCCGCTCCGCTCGTCAATTCGTTGAATGTTTCTCTTAAATTTTGCAATCGTATAAACGTCTTTGTAACAATTTGCGGTCTTAACTTCCGATGCTCAACGGGCAGTTAAAGTCCCGCATAAGTGAGCGGGCTATACTACCGATGGGGGTCATGTGCTACTTGCAGCGAAGTGTGCGGTGATTGCCAGCGTCGGTGTGGTGTTGTGTGTGGTATGCGTTGAGTGTGGACACTACAGCCTTGCAGGGGTGGGGCGGATATCACGGCCGGTATGGTTCCACTTTTGAACACCGTGTCCTGGCTGTAGTGGTTACGATACTTGGCTCTTGAGGCCGAGGTCGCCGGTTCGAATTCGTGCGTGCACGGAGGAGGGCTGAGGCCCAGAGGTACTGATCCAATGACAATGAGAATCCCAGTGCCATCGGAAGTTTCAGAACGCAAATTCTTTTGCACCAAAGCATTGATTCTTTTGCACTGGAGGAGGGTGGAGCATAGAATTCCGCACCTAATTCTTTTGCACCGGGGCAAGTTGAACTGGTCCTAATATCAGTATGACCCATGGAACGACAGATACTAGGCACTATAGCTCAAAGACCCCATTCTTAGTCTCTTTTGTGGGATAATTTCAGTAGAGTCACAAAAAGGAGTTATAATTGCACTATAGGGCAAGAAACAGTTTGCAAATGCACTTTGGTCACCCTACCTGGCCACAAAGCTGGCCAGTATACATTGCCCAAACTCAGGGAACTGCAATTTGAAACTGTATCTTGGGCTATAGTGCAATTGTAACTCGTTTGTGCGACAAGGGACAATGGCGTTGAGATACGGGGCCACTGAACTGACGGCTCGTAGGTAATTCGGCATTGAGGTATTGTATTCCCATGATTGATTTTCACTCACAATCAAAATGATTAGAATAATTCTCATCATAATTTTGCCATAAATTATATAAACTTATAAAGTACATTCAAGAAAGAACTAATTAGCCTAAACGAGGCTATATCCAATACAGGACATTTTGTTTTTTTCTTTTTTCTTTTTTTTTTCCAGAAAACTACACTATGTTCTTCTCTCAAATTCTTTTTTCGCCATATTTGGATTTTGTCAGGTCAATTTTATCAAATTCATAATATGCAAAAGTGTTTGCTTAAAAAAAAAAAAAAAAAAAGAAAGTGTTTGCTGCAGCTACTGCCATGCATCAAGAGCCCTTTTTTTTTTTTTTTTTAAAAAAATGCCGCTACCATTCTGGGGGCTGTCTCTTATACACATCTAGATGTGTATAAGAGACAGGCATAGCACTGCCACTGTAGTCTCTCAAAGTCTGTCACAAGTCATCGGTTCTTTTCTGTCAGTCCACCCAACCCGGTAAGTCAATTCCAACTCAC
>BFEA01000591.1:293195-307421 GCA_003427395.1 Chara braunii
CCGTCTTCTTCTTCTTGATGTCGTCTTCTTCTTCTTGATAACTGAAATGTGGTCGTGTGCACTGGGGGCCCACAGTCTCTCGCAAACCTTTTTTTTGTGCGTGTTGTTTTTCTCCTTTTTACTTGTCTATGGGGTCCCAAGTTTGCCATGTTCGATCGACAAGTGCCCACTCACCCGTCTGCTCCTTGGTAGTACACTTGCAACTTACTGAGAAGAAGGTGACCGAGGTGTTACAGCAGAGATGGACGGGGAGAAGCAGCATGGGAATGTTGGGCAGGTAGTGGTTATAGGGGCTAGACCAGGCTTCCCGGTAAATTAGGCCGAGAGAGAGAGGGGATTATATGCCCGGGTTAAGGTGGATTATCACTTACAGTGTAATCAGTGAGGGGATTCTGCAGACTGTCGAGGGTTCAGCCTGCTACAGTTTGTCACAACCCCTCGTTTGTTGTCCTCTTCTCCCTCTCTACCTGTGGTTGTCCCTAACTGATTACATTGTTTGTGATATATATATATATATATATATATATATCGTCAAACAGAGCTGCTGTCTGCCTTAGGCGCTGCGGGCGTCATTGTAGTCCGATCCACGTCCTAGGAGGCGCAGTCAGATGTTTCGGGGGGGGGAGGATATCGGGTGGAGAACCTCGGGGAAGCGGAGGAGGGGGAGATGGTGTCAGAGGCGCATCTCTCGTTCTCTCTCTCTCTCTCTCTCTCTCTCTCTCTCTCTCTCTCTCTCTCTCTCTCTCTCTCTCTCTCTCNCACACACACACACACACACACACAGTGTCACACACATACATGGCTGAGTGGGTGTGTAGAGTGGGTTTTATGACTGTGTGAGAATTGTTTCTCAGACTTACCACCGTTCTTGTCAAGGGTTTGCACACACACACACACACACACACACAAACAAACACACACATCTGACACACATGAAAGCCCAATGAAAAGTCTGGCACACTCCTTTTTTTTTTTTTGTGCAGTTGTGTATACCGAACATGACAGCACACACACAGTCTCCATGGCTGCCTGTGTGTTCGTAGAGCGGATTTTATGGCTGTAAACCTGTGACCGACTAATTAAGTCACGAATAGCGGGGATGATTTCTCCCTTTCCTTAATTTTTTTTTATATTTTTTTACAAAAAGGCAAGGAGGGATAATGCAAAGGAATGGCTGGAGGTTACTTTTCATGATGGGGAAGTATAACCAATAAGTCACAGATAGCAGGGATGCTTTCTTTCCCTTTTCTTCTCTGTTCCTCTCCCCTCCCTTTTTATTTTTTTTAACGAAGGCAACGTAGGACAATACAATAGGGATGGGTGGAGGTTGCTTTGATGATGGGGGGGTGGGGGAATGTTTTTGTTTCTCCTTCTCTCCCCCGTTATGGAGCGTGCTGAGTGGCCTGAGTTGGGTGTGAAACAGCGCTGCTTTTGGGGCAAGTGGAGAAGATACGGGTGAGAAAAAAGGGGGGAAATGATAGGAGGGTAGTTGCAATAATCCTTTGTTAATTTCGTTGATCTGCTTCCGTATTCCCTTGGTCCGAGATTATCGATCCTTGGAGGTAGGGGGAGGATAGCAAATGAGGATTGGAGTGAGTGAGAGTGGCAATCTATCGGTAACTTTAGCATAAGTGAGAAGATGATGATGCTAGGGAAGTTGTGACGGAAAACGGTGAAGGAGTAGCTAGTGCTAATCCTTCATCGTTTTTCCTGAAAATTCCGTTGACATGCCTTTCACTTCTTTTCTGTAAGCATATCTATATATATAACGTCACAAACAGAACTGCCCGGTAAACCGTTGGCAGAGAGAGAGAGAAATGGACAACAAACGAGGGGCTGTTATATATATATATATTGTCACAAGAATATCAGAGCGCAAATGCGAAAAAAGAGGAAAAAAGGAGACAAAGAAAAACAATCTTCCTTATAACTCCCCCTGTTCAGAACCTCTTGCGTACAAGGCCGCCCACGTGGATGTAGGTTAAGCGGCGGCTGCCCCCACCCCCGTGTGTCATATCGACCCACTTGCACACAGCCRGAAGGCAAAGAGGCAAAGAAAAGAGGAAGGGAACAGCCAAATCATACAGAACAGGGGGCAACAAAGCAAATCCCAGATGACACGTCCCACATGCAAGCACCGCCCCAACTCATAGGCCAAACGACGGGACGAAACCAACCAAAATATCAAACATTCTTGTCTGTAATCCACAGTGTCACAACTAAAGAAAAAGAAGAGACAATCCCGGATGACGATTCCCACATACAAGCACCGCCCCGCGCTCAAAAGGCCGATTATAGGATTGAGTTAGGATTTGTATTATTCAAAAAAGAATAAAAAACATTGTTTTGAATAAAATTCATAAGTTAAAACTTCATAAATAGACTTAGTGATTTAATATCTTATTTTTCATTAGTATTTGAATTTAACTTGAACTCCTGATGAGTCGGTGAAACTTCGACGAAACAGTTTGTCACAGCCCCTCGTTTGTTGTCCTCTTCTCCCTCTCTGCCTACGGTTTACCGGGCAGTTCTATTTGACGATAGCGGTTGGGGATTGGGAGGAGAGGGAAGGTGACGGGTGGGAGCGCGGAAGGAGGGGTGGGGAATGAGTAACATGGGTTGTGCGCTTGTATCAGGTGGGGGGGAATCGGGGGTAGAGGCATAATCGGACATGTTGGTCGATCGTCTTCTTCTGGAGGAAGAAGGGTTGGTTGCCTTCTTTGGCGCCATACTGCTATGGGCCGCTTAATCGTCTAGCAAACGGAAGGAGAATGCTCCTTCCGTAATCCTGATCAGAAGTGAGGGGGATGGTTGAGCTGAAGAAGATGAAGCCGGTCTTGGTTCTTGCGGAATTGGGAAGAAATCCGGCAGTGTGCCGCAGATGGCGTCCTTGACCAGTCTGAACCAAGGTCCTGGTCCTGTGGAAATGAGCGCATGAAGATAGAGCTGGCTGAAGTCCGTCCTTGTGAGCTCGGTGAAGAAGCCTTCGAAGAAGCAGACGAGTGCGAGGAGAGGTATTATGAGATGCTGCGCAATCCTGATGTGACCCAAAACTTGACGGATGGCCTTCTCGTTGAAGCCAAGCAGAGGACGAAACAGTAGAAAGAGATCCTCAAATCATGTGCGTGCTCCTCCTTGAATGTGGCGAGTTCCAGCCTGGTACGGTCTTGCTCGGCATTGGAAAGGAAGGGAAGGTGCCTTGAGCCGACGAAGATGAGAGAGCGGATAAGATTTGAGAAGAAGGAGTGCGAGAGAAGCTCGATAGCCTTCGTTCTTTCCAAGAAAAAGAAGGGGCGCTCATCACTATGGAAGGTGATGAAAGCTGCATTTTCCACGAACGCGAGCAGATCCTGAATGGCAGTGGTTGAACCGAACCTTTCTAGGAGGAGCAGTCTGTTCTGCAAGGAGAGAAAGGGGGTGGGCAGAAGTAGCGGGAGGGCAAAGAGATGCAGCGGAAGAAGGGAGGCGGTGGGAGGGTCCAATACGAAGATGCGGAGTAGACATTCATCCGTGCGAGGTGGGGCAGTATGAGTAGATAAGGGAGTGATGTAGGATTTAAACTGAGTGATAAGTTCCTCGTCCGAGATGACACTATCATTGATGGCTGYGAGGGAAGGTGGGAAGAAGGAYTCGAGGAAGAGATCGTAAGTAGGTGGGTTGACAGGGGTAGGTTGGAGGGGAGGGGGATCAGAGTCAAGACAAGAGCATTCGGAGATTGGTAAGGAGCGGRTTGAAGAGTTGGGTATGWYAAACAGAGGGGAGGGTGGAGGTCTGYCTCYAAGACGWGCAGCTGACGCGTRCATYGCCGATGCTCCTTTGGTAAGAGAGGGGGAGAAGGACTGACCTCTGACTGACSACTGACCGACTGGGAAGGACACGATCTGACTGTAAGATGACCTGCCGGGGAAGCAGCCKTCCGRAMGTGAGACACAGGTTGACTCGTCAACATTACCAGACCATATGATTATTAACCTGCTGATGAATGACAAACAATCGCAAATGTGTGATGATAGAATGAGGTGAGAATCATACACAGACGAAGGAGGAGAGAGGGGGAATARACAAAGGAGAGAGAAGAAGACAACAGCCCACTTCTGCTTCGGGTCCCTCCTCCTCCTCAACATCTCATCAATCAATAGTCCGAATACAATGTCTGAAGTTCTTCCTCAATGTGCCACGTGCCACGTCAATCTGTCTACATCAGCAACTGTAGAGTATCGTCATCAACCAGGTACGTATCCTCGATAACCACAGTCTTGATCCCCTTCTGAAGTGAAGAATCAGAATAGCCTCATCAATCATGTAGCCCGCCACATCATCAAACATATACAGGTGGCAGCGGCCACGTCAGCAACGGCGCGTGGCAGCTGCCACGTCAGCATGCCCAGAAGACCATAGCGCGCCAGCCACTATGCCAGCCAGCAGCACCGTGCTGTCCTCCTCCTATGCCAGCATATATCCAGCGTCAAGTCAATGTCGCAATGTCGCAGCGTCGCCACGCGTCAATGTCAAAGTCAATGCGCGCAGCATTGACCGACTGCCCGTCCAGTCAGGAAGTCAACTCTTAAGTAGCGTTGATGCGGGGTCTGGACCCCGGGTGCTGAAGTCCTGCACTGTCCAGATCTCGATTTGAACGAGGGCCCAGATTGGCCAGAAACTGTATTCCTCCGGCCCTGAATGCTGTCTGGGTACCTGCACACAACAAGTGAATGTATCCGACCATACGCCTGGGCACGGTACCTTTGACTCTACAGTTGACTTTGACTGTTGAATTTCCTTTGTGCTGCGTTCGGTCACACAGCCTCCTCGACAGACTCAGGCTGGGCATGTCTCGGTCACATAGCCCAACACAGACAACTGAGTCTGTGTTTTTACCAGGGGCAAAGTTCTGAGCCCAGGTCTGCTGCTGAACAGGGTTACTGCATATGTTAAAAAAATGTATATATATATATTATATAAAAAAAAGCCTATGCGTAAATAACTTATTCCACCAGCTGTAACCTATACAGTGACACCGACAGCAGTTGTCTACAGCAGTGTTGACACCGACAACAGTCTCTACAGCAGTGTCTACGACGCCCTTTCCTTTCGGTTATCGAAAAAAAAAGCATAAAAAAAAAAAAAACCAATTTATTATGATACAAATATCAAACCTATGCGTGTAACGACAACTTCGTTAAAAAAAATAAATTTCCCAACCGCCAAACCCTTCGAAAATTCGCAGCCAAAAGGCTGTTTGCAGCCAAAAGGCTGCGTCTATTGCCATTGTCTTTTTGTCGTTGTCATCGGTCGGAATGAAGCTTTGGCAGGGTCCTTTTGGCGGAATGCGGCCTTTAGAAATTCACGTCGAAGGGTCCGGTCGCCCACAAGTCTAAGACCAGTCGGTGGGCGGGCGACCTCCGTGTCCACTGTTTCCTCTTTGGGAGGAAGGGCGGACGAGATAGCCGGGTGGGAGGGGATGCGAGGGGGTTGTCTGGTCTTTTATTTTTTGCTTTTTTTTTTCCCCCCTTTTTGTCCTTTCGCAGATGCACTCGTCTCGTTTTTTTTCCCTTTTTGTCCTTTCGCAGAAGGCAACCAAGGGCGTCGCAGCACGGCACACAAAACGAAAAACGAGACGAGTGCATCTTCCTGCAGAAAATGGCCAATATCGTCGATTTACTGTACTTCTCCACCTTTCATCGTGTGCCGACTGATACCACGCGGGGCGTGGGGGCGCTGCCAGGATGCCGGTGGACCGCAGCCAGGACAGCGGTGGACCGGCAATCGGCCTTCGACAACGTCCCTGCGCTTTTGTTGTCGACCCGCCAAAGGTTTTTTTTTTTAACGAAAGGACCGGCAATCGGCCTTCGACAACGTCCCTGCGCTAATTAAGTCACGAATAGAGTGTGAATGCTCCCAACCAATAGATGGAGATTCTCTTGTGGTGCCAGTGCTGCCTGCTCTTACCAATAGCACTAGTACTGCAGGGGGTATTGTAAGGGGAAAAAAAAACAAAGAAAAAAAAAAGTTCACCATGGGCACAATCAAAGTTTGCTTCCTAATCATTCTCATGCTATCTACAAGCTGATAGCGCTGCCACCACTGATGGCTGCATTCACACTGCCTCTGTGGTGCCGCTGCTTGTAGACGCGGTATTACCTTATAAGTTATAAGACCATAATGTTTGTGAGCGGAAGACAGGGAAAATGTTTTCCAAAGAAAGAAAAAGAAAAACCAGGAAAACTTTATCCCCCCCAACAAAACACTAAAATATGACCACCAAAAGGCTAAGCCAACCTAGTGTACTATTTAGTAACCAAGTACCTTTTGAAAAACACTGTTTAATGTGAAATGGAATTATTCCACCTGAACTGCCCACTAGACCGGTTTCCCACCATGCACCCTTTGATCCTGAATGAGAGCAACAGTCAATGAATAAGGATCACTATGGGGGTACAGTTCTAGTTTGCTTCCGAATCCTTCTTCTGCCACCTACAAGCTAATAGCGCTCCCACCACTAGCGGTAGCACTCACACTGACTGCGTAGTGCCGCTGCCTTTAGATGCTGAGTCATGGGAGGAAGACAGAGAACGTACTGTCCAAAAGGATGGACAAACCACAAGCATAGCAGATCAGTAAATAAAACGAAGTGTTAATATGGCGAATGGTTGATGAGAGGGATGCCCCAAGTCCCTTCTGAACAGCAAGATGGGAAAGAGAAATGAAAGAAAAACAAGGAACAACCAATCTCGTGAACCGTGTTCACGAGAGAACATGCGGGGGCTACTCCCGACCTGCAGGTGGGCGATACCGGCTAGGGGACAACCGGTTGCATCTGGGACCATGCCAGCAGGACCAATCCCTGTGCCTCCCCTCAGGTCCCCTCCCCTATGAACATCAGCAGACTCTCCTAAATGCCAATTGGGGGATCCAGTGGTCTATCTCTAGGTGGCGGGCGCCAAGCATGCCCAGGAAGATACATGAGGCCAATGGGGATTGAACCCACGACCTCCTGAATGCCACTTGCGAGCCTTAACAACTGAGTTAGGCCGCTGGATAACCGGACCATGTTTGTGGAGAAGTGCAGACGGTTGGGGAAAAAAAAAACCTGAAAAAAACGTAGACTGACCGAACTAATTCCGCACCGTCGATCTCAATGGAGATGAACGGTCGGATAACGGAAAGACACCTATATACGGAAAGCACACTAACGACCGAATGCGCGCCACAGTTCTCCCGCGACTGCCATCACGCTCCCTCACAAGACTAGCGGTCGGTGTCCAGTTGGCGACCGCAGCCCTATTTCTCGCGCAACGACGCCCTCTAGACCCACGAAATCCACTTACCCGGAACACAAAATGCCTCCTCACTCCTTGCGCGTCACCCCTTCGCCCCTTGGCTGCGCAACCGCGCCACGCGCGGTCTATCAGTTTATTTTATTAATAGTAGCCTAAATAAATAGCCTACTCGAGCACTCCCTCGACCCTCCGTAGTATCCCTTCGGACGAACGAAAACCCTTTCGACCGCTCTCTCGACCCCCCTCAACCCTCTGTTGTACCCTTAAAAAAAAACCATCCAAAATGTACCCTTCGAAAAAAACCCATCGAAAAACCCTCTTTGCCGAATGCAGTAGCCTAACTAAATAAATAGCCTACTCGAACGCTCCCTCGACAGTATCTCTTCGAACAATACCCCTTCGAACAACAACCCTTTCCACACTTTCTCGACCCTCCGCATACCCCTTCCCTTCGAACAAAAACCCTTTCCACACTCTCTGGACTCTCCGTATATCCCTTCGAAAAAGCCTGTTCCACGGAGTAGCCCTCTCTTCTTTTTCTTGAAAAAAAAGAAAAAAAAGAAAAAACGAATAGCCAAACAAGCAGCCAAATCCATCGACTGGACAATTACCAAGAGTTAGGGACAGCGAGGCTGGTTCCCGCTTCAAACAAAAAAAACGAAACGAAAAAAAATAAATAAATTTACAAACCCAAATTATACTATATAATGCAAGCCCTCTCTTCTTTTTCTTGGGAAAAAAAAGAAAAGAAAAAACGAATAGCCAAACAAACAGCCAAATCCATTGACCGGACAATTACCAAGAGTTAGAGACAGCGAGGCCAGTTCTCGCTTGAAACAACAAAAACGAAACGAAAAAAATAAAGTAAAAATTTACAAACCCAAGATTATACTATATAATGCAAATCCCAAGCCTATGCGTATAACGACAACTTCGCTGATCGAAAACAGATCAGAGGGAATGCGTAGAACGATCGAAGACGGGAACTGGCGGTTCGGTTTCTGGGCTTGGCCGGTGATGCCTCGCCTTTGAACTGGACCACGGAGCTTTTGTAAGGAACGCCAGGCCCTATTGACCAGACCCTATTCCTGGCAGTGCAGTATAAGGGACACCGGGCCCGATTCTCGAATTTTTGTAAAAAAAAAAAAAAAAAACAAGCCTCCACACAAAAGTCTAGAGAGGGAGTAAGAGAGAGAAAGAGAGAGAGAGAGGTTTTAGGATTTGGTGGTTTTGTTTTCGTAGGGGTTCACCAGACTCGTTATCGAGGACACGGCTTTTAGGGGATTTAACTTTTACCTCTGGGACACGACTGGTGCCTGGAGAAGTGTCCTTTGACTTTTGCCTGTGGTTGTGCTGCTGCTCGCATCTGTGAGTCACTACTTTTCACCTGTGGAACACGACTTTTGACTGTGGGATGTGACTCTTACCTAAAGGACATGATTTCTGGGGATTTGACTCTTTATGTTGGGAACGACTTTTGCCTGGGGAAGCTTAAGTGTTTGAAGTTAAAAAATGGCGTTCAAGCGTTTGTACATGTTTAATGCTGTCGAAGGGTCTGCAGTTCGTTAGCCCTGCACAATTGTCGAAGGTTGTGACGGAAGTCTAATTATAAAACGCCGTGATCGCATCTCGCTTTGGCTGAAGTGTAGTTGTAAAATCATTGTGTTAGGAGCCCCTGTCGTATGACCGAGTGACTATTGCCCTAAGACTGTTCACCTTGAATTCGCCGGGGCAATAGAGACATGACTTTTGCCTACTGGATTTGACTCGGCCCCTCTCGGCTTGAGACTTCCCCCTCTGCGCTGGTGGACTGAGACCGGTGTGTGTGTGTCTTTCTCTCTCTCTTTCTCTCTCTCTCTCTCTCTCTCTGAAGCACTGATGTGTTGCAGATTTTCCAGGTTCCAAAAATGACGAAAATGAAGGGCAATCCATCGAGGGGCCAAGGGGTGTCTTTGTCTTCTGGGAGGCGCAGCCAGGGCGCCCCTGTGAAAAGGCCACGCACGCCGGAAGAACTTGAAGTCGAGGAGGAGCTGGTCCCTGTGGAAGTGGCACATGCGGCTGCTACGGAGCAGCATGAAGTGTTTGAGGAGGAGGAGGAGGAGGAGGAAATGGATAACCCAGAAGAGGAGGAAGAAGAATTTGACGAGGAAGAAGAAGGGAGCGAGGAAGGAGTGGAAAAGGAAGAAGAGGAAGATCCAGAAGTGGAGGGAGACGAGGAAGAGGAGGAAGATCCAAAAGAGGAGGAAGACGAAGGGAGAACCCAGAATACTCAGAACACCGTCGATGTTCTGGCTAAGGTCAAGCAGTCCATGGAGTACTTTGCTTGCATGTGGACGATCACGTTGGTCACCACGCATGTCGAGCTGTTTCTTTAGACCTCGGAGAAAGAAAAGTACGAGTCGTTTGGAGAGGTTATTCACTTCGCGTCGGCGAAGAACAACATTGAGGACATCGCACTCGTTTGGCTGGTGGTGGGGACGAAAATGGTGCAGTTTGTTCTCAGGCGTGCGAAGATGGTAGTGTGGGAGAAGAAACTCGATGCCCGACTGAACAAGGTTGTTAAAAAGGACTTCAGGGTACGTTTTCTAGCACCCCAATCTTCGACTTTGTGTTGTTGAATTTCTAGAATGTTGCCCAAGTGTTTAGAATTCTAAAATGTCGTTCAAACGTTTATAGTTCTATCATGTTGTTCAAGTGTTTATAGTTCTATAATCTCGTTCAAACGTTTATAGTTCTGTAATGTTGTTCTAGTGTTTAAAGTTCTAAAATGTCGTTCAAACGTCTATAGTTCTATAATGTGTTTAACCAATACTGTTCAAATGTTGTCATCACAGTTCGTTGTGATCACATCTCGCTCTGGTTGTTAGAAAAATTAGAGTTTTTTAATGCTCTTGAATGAGTTCTACATTCCTTTTCACATCTTCAAAGTTCTAGAATGTGTTGAATTAGTGCTGTAGGAATGCTGTGATCGCATTTCGATTTGGTGAAAGTATAGTTCTCTAATGTTGTTTTGCAATGCTGTTCTCTTATCTCGCTGTGAGTCTAACTCGCTGGGCCTTTCGGGAAATATAGTTCTATAATGCGGCGTCCTTAACTCTGATCTTGCCTTTCCTACTTCGTTGCAGGAATTTTGTAAGGTCGTTGGCGAATATTGTTTACCGTCCCTTCGTAAGCAGCTCCCTCCGAGCAGGGCAAATGAGCGCTAAGTAGCTTCCTAAAGAGCGGCACGCCGACAAAGGGTAGGGGCTCGTCCTCCAAACCTCCTCCCAGACCACCGTTGAGGACGCCAGAAAGTGCCAATGTCACATCGCCACAGACTTGCGTCGCTTCCACTACGGCAGCAGATGCGGGATCTGGTGCAAAGTCCAAGAAACAGAAACAAGTCGCGACGAAGAAGTCGAAGGCTGGCAAAGGGAAAACGAAGGTGCAGGAACAACTCCAGGTGCCAAAAGAACTCGCAACTGACACCGAGGCAAAGCGTCTGGCTGCCATGTGGGAGGAATTAAAGGAGCTGAACGAAAAGAAACTCGACAACAATTCCTTTACCCTCCCGATGTCCTGCCTGAAAAGACCGCCTAAGGATGAGAGTGGCAAGGGGCCCCTTGAGATTCGGGAGCCCGACGAGCGGCATGTTCGGACCATCATTGAGTCCATGAAGAAGAACCCTTTCCCTGACACTCTTCCTCATGTTGGCTTGATTGACCCGAAAGAAGTGAGCAGGAAGGAAGACGTGGATTGGGAGAAGGTAGAAGAAGGCGGGTACAACATTTTTGTCATTGGTGGAGGACATACAAGGGAGGCCAGAGAACGTCTGAGGAGGCTTCACCCAGACACGGAGCAGTTCCATTATGCGAACTGCTTTGTTTACGTCGGTCTCACTAACGAGGAGGCTCGTCAGATTGCACACGAGCATAATCACGTGGCGAGCTTTCACAGAAAGTTTACCTTCATCGAGAAACAGAGATAATGGCGTACAGTTTTTGAGACTAACGGCTACAGAAAGAACGCTGCCACGAAGACTGGTTGTCTGAAGGAATTGGGTTTTCCCAATCCTGAAAAAGATCTCCAGCAGAGAACAAATCCTCAATTCCAGGTCTTCATGCGGTCCAATGAAGTCTGGGCCCTTCAAAACAAAATTTTTGATATGTGGTTGAAGGGTGACACTCTGAATCAAAAGCTGAAGGCACCTGCGATGAAGAAGTCGAAAGGCACCCAGGTGGAGAACGAGGAGGGTGCCTCAGCAGTGAAACCGGTTGCAGAGAAGAAGAAGAAGGAAAAGAGATTTGATGTTGCTGAAGCACTTCGTCAAGCGAATGCTTTTTTCCATCCTCATGCTCCGGTAGAGGACGAAAAAATTGTTGCAGAGCCGCTTGACATGCCACAGGCGCCCTGGGTTGAGATGGGATCTTTGGACGATGACTCTGTCACTCCTATTCTCGAGCAGGTGATCGCAAAGGAGCTGTCGATTGAAGGGATGAGGAAGAAATTTGAGGTGGCGAAGCGCCTGGGTTATGTGGCGAAATATTTTCTGACGGAGACGGGCTCGAGCACGTGGGAGGAGTGCAAAGAACTGTACCCGGTTCACACAACCAAAGAACTCTTGGAGCCATTTGCCAGTAATTGGAGGGCTAAGGGAGATGTCCCGAAGGCTTTAGTGGCACACGTGGACCGCGCCAAGGCATGGAAGGAGCTCGACGACAAGCGCAAGGCAGAAATGCGAAGGTCAAGGCAGAGGATAGCACTGGCTGAAGAAGCTACTGTCCACTTCTCTGACTGGACTGAGATCAAGCATGAGGACCGGTCTGGGTTAGTGAAAGTGCTGGAAGGTGACATGCTTGATCTGAAGAATTTGCAGAATCCTTTGCCCTTCTCTTTGGTCATCTGCGACTTCCCTTACGGCTTCAATCTTTCGATGTTAGCAGATGACACTCAACCTTTTCCTGAGGACGACATTGTCCATGTCCTGCAGAACGTGAAGGAGGTGTGCACAGGGCCACTCTGGACGGTTGCTGGGTTCTGCTCTGTGAACATGCTCTCTTATGTCAGGAATGCCTTTGTGAGGGTTTGCAATGCAGGCCAGGAGGTGGTCACATGGTGCAAGCCGAATGTCATGAATACAGGTGACCCTCGTCTTGTCAGCGCAATCGAGTTCTGTGTGATTGGTTACTACAGCGTGACTGGTTCACGGGAGGCGGCCCACTACAATTTCGCCTCTACGGATCCTTGCCACAACTACCGTCTTTTTGATGCTGTGATGAAGAAGTACAATCACCCTCTCGACCTTGCAGTCCTGTGTCCGTACTAAAAGCCAGTCGCCCTGTACGCTTGGCTGGTAGACAAATTTCCCCCTCTTGGCTCGTACGTCATCGATGGCTTCTCAGGCTCTGGAAATGGTGCAATTGTCTGTGTTCTTCGCAACAGGAATTGCTTAGTTGTTGAGAAAAACAGTCGGTGCGTCATCGGCATTCGGACGCGCATTCTCAATGATATTGGACCTACCATCGACAGAGAATGCAGGCGTAAGGAAGCCGAAGAGGCCGACAAGTACTACAACTGCGCGTTCGTTGCAGAGGAGGAAGCAACCGGGACGGATGCACGACCGACAAATGAGGAGCCGGAGGTCATCAGTGCGGCGAAAAAAACTGCAGCGTCCCAGGCGGCAGGAACTGCAGCAACAGGAACAGCAGCTGCAGCAACAGACGCGGGGGTAGTAGCAGAGGGTGCAGCAGCTGCCGCAACAGCAGCGACAGTGACAGTAACAGCAGCAGCTGCAACAACAGGACCAGCAACAGCACCAGCAACAGTACCAGCATCAGCAGCACAGCGCAGGCAAGGGTCGTGTATAGAACCTGGGGCCAGCCAGGACTTGTCAGTAGGAACCACCACACGGGGGGCAAGGAAGAGGAAGCAGGCCGCCGCCGCTGAAGAGGTTACTAGCCCAAGGGCGAAAACGCATGTGATTGCGCTGAGCTCGAGAGCAACCTCGGATGCTCTTACACGGGATGCTGGCGGTAGTGCCAACTAACAGCTCTTTGCAACAGAGTAACGTTGTTGGATTTATAGTTCTATAAACATAGGCGAGGACTTGCATGACCTGAAATTTGTTTATAGTTCTATAAATAATGTTGAAGATAGTGAAGCGGTGCAGCATCCTGCCTCTTGTTTTTGTTCTTCCCACTCCATCCCCTCGACTGCCGAGAGAGAGAGAGTGAGTGAATGAGACAGAGAGAGATCCTAGTGTGTGTGTGTGTTTGTGTGAGAGAGAGGGAGAGAGAGGGAGAGAATGAGAGAGAGAGAGAGAGAGAGAGAGAGAGAGAGAGAGAGAGAGAGAGAGAGAGAGAGAGAGAGAGCAGCTCTGTGCAACAGACTAACGTTGTCGTACTTAGACTTTATAGTTCTATAAACAAAGTGAGAACTTGCATAACCTGAAATCTGTTTATAGTTCTATAAACAAAGTTGAAGATAGTAAAGCGCTGCAGCATCCTGCCTCTTGTTAATGTTCTTGCCACTTCATCCCCTCGACTGCCGAGAGAGAGAGAGCGAGAAAATGAGAGAGAGAGACAGACAGAGAGATCCTAGTGTGTGTGTGTGTGAGAGAGAGAGAGAAAGGGAGACACTGGGAGAGAGAGAGAGACAGATTAGTGCCTCGTGTGTGTGTGTCCGCTTCCACTGCTCTCTGCATGCCCATCTGAGAGAGAGGGAGATCTTCGCGGTGAGGGTTTACCTACGGTAGCGCCAGAAACTGCAGCTGCAGCGTTGCCAGTAACAGCAGCACCACCAGCAGAAGTAGCAACAGCAGCAGCGGCAAGAGCAGCACCGAGAGCAAAATCTGTTTGTAGTTCTAAGAACAAACTCGAACAGAGAGAGAGAGAGAGAGAGAGAGAGAGAGAGAGAGAGAGAGAGAGAGAGAGAGAGAGAGAGAGAGAGAGAGAGAGAGAGAGAGAGAGAG
>BFEA01000591.1:308746-355083 GCA_003427395.1 Chara braunii
GAGAGAGAGAGAGAGAGAGAGAGAGAGAGAGAGAGAAATCAAAAGTGCAGAAGCGGTGTGATAATCTTACACAACTGGAATGACCCGTACACTTGTGGCCTGATGAATACGGACTTTTCTGACACAAAAACTTTCTTTTTCGCCTCATTGTTGAGATCTCCTAGTCTGCGTCTATTTTGCTGCAAATGCTAAGTCCCAAAGTCCAAATTCGGATGGAGGTCACAGTCAACTAGCCGGCTAGTTTTACAACAGATTTCGTCCTGATCCATCATTACAGTACTTGCATCCTTGCTGTTATCCCCTCCTCCCCTCTACCCCTTATTCCTTGCCCAAACCTGGCGCCGCCCTGGTGCTTGGTCTATCGACCCCTATGCCTACAGCAACACACTTAAGCGACCAGACTACCTAGGCTTAAGCCAGTCAGACACCACCAACTTACCTTCTTTTGAGACTGATGCAAGTACCTTGTTTCGGGCCCAAGTTATGAGAAACCAGGGACGGCCTCTACCCTGGCGTTCCCCACTCTTTTCCAGTCCACCCGTACGATTAGTCTGATGTTCGATATAATCACCTGCTGTTGTTGGCGAAGCGCTCTCTTCTCTCCTCTAAATACTGCGTCGTTTCTTGCTTGCCAAATTTCCTGCATGATTACCCCTTCGCAAACCAATGCCACGTAACCCCATCCGTCTGACAAGTTAAACTTATTAGATGGTAAAACTCCGTACAACATCCAGACGTCTGACCATGGGAAACCTTGGCCCACCAAACTAGTCCACAGATGGGACCACCACATCCCTACTTCATCCGCCAGTGGGCAGTGAACCCACAGGTGGGGGTTGGACTCCCACCCCCGCTCACACCTAGTGCACGTACTAGCCACTTCCATACCCTTGGACGACAACCAGATAGCCGTAGGGACAACCATCAAAGCCTGCATCCACATCAAGCTAGCGTTTTTCTGTGAGGGAATCGCTCTCAAGGCTTTCCACAACGAAGGCCAATCTGGTTGTGGCCCCTGTGGATCCCTAAAATTGCACAATCTTCCCCTAGCTACAGATGTAGGTGTGCGGGCTTTGTTGGTTTGAAGGTACTTCACCCCAATTTTTGGTTTGTACGAAACCAACGGAATATCTTTCCAGGAATCTGTTGACTTCTCCTGTATCTTCCATCCGTACAACAACGGCTCCACTTTGCAGCATGAGTAAACCCCCAGATAGAGGATCCATTTATCTTGTTGTAGAACTCTAATTTCCGTGCAGCCAACTGTATCCTGCACTGTCCTCTCAGACAACAGGCGAAGAGGGCTGGATCCTTTTGTTGTCTTGAGTCATAACCACTCTTCCACTCTGATACCTGGCCCCAGCGTCGGGCCCACCACTTTCCACACAACTTCATCGTCCACTGAGCACAACCAGGTCCCGCAGACATTTTCAGTGGAAGATTTTAGTATCATGGCCCAGTTTTGCGGGATGGCCGATCTCAGTTTCTCATAATTAGTAATCACTTGGTGCAGTCTGGGCAGCTTCCTGCGGATCTTGTCGTGTGATAGCCACTCTTCTAGCTCCTCATCCCAAATATGCTTGACGCATAAGATTCCTTTTTCAATCCAAGCTCGTCCAAAGTTACCGGGCCCGTCCTTTGCAGCAAAGACCCCATCACTGGGCGAGCAGACATTGGGGTTATCGAATAAAGGTTGGTTACCAATCTCGGACTTAGCAATTGGGGCTCCCAGACAACGGAGACGTAGTCTGTTCCATGTGTAAAGAATGTCGTGCCACACCTTCGACTTCACCCGCCTACTGAGGAAGCTGGGCAGCATGCAACACTGCCACACCCTGCCCTTGTCTGACAGCTCCCATTCCTTGGACAAAATATATTCAGCGAAAAGCAACCAAAGCTTGGAAGGATCATCCGTTATACCTTTTATTACCCATTTGGCCAGCAGGGCCAGGTTTTGGTCACGAGGGTCCAGGATCCCCAACCCTCCTTGTGTCCGAGGGCAACATATGACATCCCATGCTACTTTAGATATGAAAGCTTGGTCCTCCTCTGCCGAAGGTTTCCACAGGTATCGAGCAATTGCTTTCTTGATATTCGTATAGGCTTCATCTCCTAACAGACATACCGACAGCGGGAACCAAAGTATCGAGAAAGCAGCTGCTGATAACACCAAAGCTCTCCCCAACAGGCACAATCTGTAGTTGCGTAGCCACCCATGAATTATTGTCGTAACCCGATCAGATAGGAGCTAATCCTGCGTCCTGGAGCAATCAGACAGTGCCACCTGAATCCCCAGAAACCTTTCAGAGTTCTCAGTGGGCACTAGCCTCAAGCCCCAGTCCACACTCAATTCAAAGGTAAAGGGGATTGGAGGCCCAAGTTACCTGTCGGGCTGGGCCCATTGGCCCGCAAAGACTGTGCCCTTTGGGCTAAGTGCTGTTGAGTATTTCCTGATACTTCACATCGTGGCTGCATTTGCAGGCCGCCTTTTTTTACTTGTGCTTCAATGATCAATTGGAAAGTTTTAGAGAAGTATGGGACGTTGGACCCGGTTTCCAGCAATAGAATTGTTAGATTTTGTGCAGTGAGTGGGTCTTCGAGCAGGGCTCGTAAGCGAAACTGGCTGAGGCTACCAGGAAAACTCCGGCCTCGTTCCATCTGGTTTTGTAATACAAATTGAAGCTTTCCAAGAAAAAAACAAACAAAAAAACAAAAACAAAAAGTCCAAATTCGAGCGGCATCTCTGTGGGTCGTGCTATGTGTCTGCGCCTCAGACAGCGGAAGGTTAAAATATAAGACTGAGTGTACATTCAGGGACAAAGGTCAACTAGAAAGTTCCCGGTAGAGCGAGAAGACCTTTCTACGCCTTCCCACTTACTGAGCTGTCCTTACCCGGTCTTAAACCCCGACATCTTTCTACCAAGCCTCACATCCCCACTAAGCTAGGTCACATAATTGCGCGATCTGGCTTCGACATTTATAGAACTATAAACGTTAAGGTTTTCAGATAGAGAAAGAGTGAGGTACGTGAGAGATTTAGACAGGGAAACCACATGCCGAATTTCATTCTGAGGAACATCAGTCCGGTTCCTACCAACTTGAGATACAAGGAAAACTCACACACACTCCTCCCCGTTTTGGGTGGGAGGCCTGAGTAGACGACATTGGTATCTTTGCTGCGGAAGTATATACCACCTCTCCCCTCGGCATAAGTTATCCTATTCTACTTTCCACCCTTTGCTGCCCTGAACCCCGCTCATTATCTAAGTACCAGCCCTGAGTTACCTTCCCCGACGAAGCATGTACCACCTCACCCCCCTGTCTAAGTTACCTTACTCTACTTTCCGCTCTTTGCTGCCCATTTTCGCCCCTCGATGCCCTGAACCCCGCTCATTATCTATGTAGCAGCCCTAATGAGGAAGAACTCTGAGAGTCTGAATCCACGGACGTCCAGAAGGCCCTCACCGAGGTTGAATTGTGAGGTCCCCGGCCTCGATTGGGTTGTTGGAATATAATTGAGTGACAGTTTTCTTTTTAACAAATAAAAAGAAAAAGGTCCTCACGGAGGTAGGGGTTACACCAGTGCTTTGAGGATTGTACATGACCAGTATGTGACGACCGTGAGAGGTCCTTGGCCAAGGATATACCACCTCTCCCCCGACCTAAGTTATCCTATTCTACTTTCCGCCCTATGCTGCCCTGAACCCCGCTCATTATCTAAGTACCAGCCCTAAATAGGAGGGGCGTGCGTGTGTATGTAAAGCATCAGTAGTAGACGACATTACTTCCCTGACGAATTGTGAGGTTCCCTGTGTGTATGTAAAGCATCAGTAGTAGACGGCATTACTTCCCTGACAAATTGTGAGGTTCCCGACCTTAAGTAGGTGGGGGTTACACCAGTGCTTTGAGGAATGTATCTGACCAGTATGTGAGGACCGTGAGACGTGGTTTTCGTTTTTTGCTTTTTGTCGTGAGGTCCTTGTAGCGCCCTGCCAGCCAGACAGGGCGGATTCCACGYRAGGCTGCTAACTGCCTCGCTTCAATTCAGTTCCCGACAAGTACCGTACCATCCAGCCAAAAACGAAGCTGATTGACTTGAGCGCGAAGCAGCRGAGGGAGAAACTGTGYTMCAAGCGTTCAGGGGGACAAGAGAGCCTTATTGGTTCTGCACCAGAACGTTGGTTGCGTCGCTTTTATGAACTCAAATTCAACTTCAGTTAGAGAATCTTGGCAATTCCTAAAGGTTTAGCGAGGCAGAGGAAGAAACACTGCTTCAAATCGATTTGTAGTCCTTTGTAATGCGATTTTGCTGTCTGAAGTGCATTGCGACCTGCAACAACGGATCAATTATTTGGATCATCTTCTTTTTAGGACTGAGTCTCATCTCCTCCAAGCAAGCTTGCTTTGTGTCAGCCGTCTTTTCGAAACCTTTCTCTACAAAAAATGGCCGCCAGCACTTCAACTTTTCAACCAAAGAAAAATCTCTGTGGAAACCTTTGGAAACAAAGACCGCATCCTATTTCGAGCTTCACGCTTGTGCCCTCCGTCCCTAAAAAAACTTTGTAACCATGGCACAACGACCTCTGCTCGTCAATTGCATGAACAGTTCTTGCTTGCTCCGGAGGACATCCAAACGGGTTCCTCTTGAGCGACGTGATGATTATTTGCATACATAACTCGTTCGACGCACGGATCTCAAGAGGTCTCTGGCCCTGCAGGTTCTCAGGCGGCCGATGCAAACAGTCCATGTGGAGACGAAACGAGTTCTCAGATACCTTCTTAGAAGCAATCTTCAGATACTATCGGAGGAGGGGGAGGATAAGGAGGTGGTCTTTTTGCAACTTGTCCCCATCTCCTGCTCCCCATCTTCTTCTTTCTTTTCTTTTCCCTCCTTTTCTTTTCCCTCTTCTCTGTCCTCCTCTCTGTCCTCCTCTCTATCCTTCGCTCTATCCTCCTTTCTGTCCTTCTCTCTGTCCTCCTTTCTGTCCTGCTCTCCCTCCTCTTCCTCTTCCTCTCCTTCTTCCTCCGTATCCTCTCCCTCACCCATGTTATATCCATCCCTTTACCTCACCTCCGGTGCCTCCATCTCAGCGTCATCCTCCTCGTCCTTGAGCGTCCATCCTGATTCCTCTCCCCCTTTCTATTCTCTTCATCCTCTTCATCCTCTTCCTCCTGCTCAACGTCTTCCTCCTCTTCATCTCCACTGCTGCCAAGTATTACATTTAAATCTTTGTTCAGAGGGACTTGCTGGACACAATTACCTGAGGGTGTAATCTTACTCATTGTCGGCTTTCTTCCTGCTCCTTATCTACTTAGACCACCCTCTTCTCTGTCCTCCTCTTTGTCCTCCTCTCTGTCCTTCGCTCTATCCTCCTCTCTGTCCTCCTCTCTGTCCTTCTCTTTGTCCTCCTCTTTGTCCCCCTCTCCCTCCTCTTCCTCTTCCTCTCCTTCTTCCTCCGTATCCTCTCCCTCACCCATGTCATCTTCATCCCTTTGCCCCTCCTCCGGTGCTAGGAGAGCCTTTTGTTGGTTACTTCTGTTTAGCAACAACGATCTTTAGCAAAGTGAATTCACTGTTAGGATTCTAAAGCTAATTCGTTTCAGGGAGATAAGGAGGCCTTGCTGGTTAGTTCTGTTTAACAACATTGATTTATAGGACTATAAATCGACTTAGCTTTAAGTCGGCACCCACCGCTAGAGGGGCCCAAATCATTCAAGGGGACATCACGAGATCGTATAGAGATCGTCCGTTCTTTGACTCCTCTGTTTCCAAGTGCAGGCTTCGATTGACAAGACTTGCAGACATCACGCAAAACAGCTGCCAACATTTTCATCGCTTGTTCAGAGGGACTCGCTGGGCACACTGCTCCTTAGCTACTTAGACCACCCTCTTCTCTGTCCTCCTCTCTGTCCTCCTCTCTATCCTTCACTCTATTCTCCTCTCTGTCCTCCTCTCTGTCCTTCTCTTTGTCCTCCTCTTTGTCCCCCTCTCCATCCTCTTCCTCTTTCTCTCCTTCTTCCTCCGTATCGTCTCCCTCACCCATGTCATCTTCATCCCTTTGCCCCTCCTCCGGTGCTAGAAGAGCCTTGTTGGTTACTTCTGTTTAGCAATTACGATCTTTAGCAAAGCGATTTCACTGTTAGGATTCTAAAGCTAATTCGATTCAGGGAGATAAGGAGGCCTTGCTGGTTAGTTATGTTTAGCAACATTGATTTATAGGACTATAAATCGACATAGCTTTGAGTCGGCACCCACCGCTAGAGGGGCCCAAATCGTTCAAGGGGACATCGCGAGATCGTATAGAGATCGTCCGTTCTTTGACTCCTCTGTTTCCAAGTGCAGGCTTCGATTGACTAAACCTGCAGACATCACGCAAAACAGCTGTCGACATTTTCATCGCTTGTTCAGAGGGACTCGCTGGGCACACTGCTCCTTAGCTACTTAGACCACCCTCTTCTCTGTCCTCCTCTCTGTCCTCCTCTCCGTCCTTCACTCTATCCTCCTCTCTATCCTCCTCTTTGTCCTTCTCTTTGTCCTTCTCTTTGTCCTCCTCTTTGTCCCCCTCTCCCTCCTCTTCCTCTTCCTCTCCTTCTTCCTCCGTATCGTCTCCCTCACCCATGTCATCTTCATCCCTTTGCCCCTCCTCCGGTGCTAGGAGAGCCTTGTTGGTTACTTCTGTTTAGCAACAACGATCTTTAGCAAAGTGAATTCACTGTTAGGATTCTAAAGCTAATTCGTTTCAGGGAGATAAGGAGTCCTTGCTGGTTAGTTCTGTTTAGCAACATTGATTTTTAGGACTATAAATCGACTTAGCTTTAAGTCGGCACCCACCGCTAGAGGGGCCCAAATCATTCAAGGGGACATCACGAGATCGTCTAGAGATCGTCCGTTCTTTGACTCCTCTGTTTCCGAGTGCAGGCTTCAATTGACTAGACTTGCAGACATCACGCAAAACAACTGCCGACATTTTCATCGCTTGTTCAGAGGGACTCGCTGGGCACACTGCTCCTTATCTACTTAGACCACCCTCTTCTCTGTCCTCCTCTCTGTCCTTCGCTCTATCCTCCTCTCTGTCTTCCCGTCCAGTCAGCGAAAGGCTCGTCCAAAGCCGCACCTCGGAAGAAATCGCGAGTTGTTCTTTCTGCCTCCTTTATTCTCTTGTCCTCCAGCTTCCTCCACTGCTTGGCACGTTCAATGTGGTCCAACAAAGTACTGGGCTTAGCCCCGCGCCTGTTAAAACTGTCGATGAAGGGTTCAAGAACCTCCTTTGTGGTGTGCAGAGGATACAATTGTTTAGCAGTTTTGAAGTCCTTGCACTTCAACACCACATTGCACTGTGTTTTAGTCCAACACAGCAGTGCAATGTGTTACAATCCAACACAGTGCACTCTGGTATAGTTCTAGACTCTTCCTGTTGTCGATGAAAGTGGATCTAAGCAATGAGGGGGAGAAGAAGGAATGGGAAACAAGCTCTGCAGCAGTGTCTCGCATAAGGAAGTACATAGGGTCAGTCTTGCCGCTGAACTTGAACTTTGCTGCACTCTTGGTGAAGTCTGCAACGTCTTGCGGATTGAGAACGGAGCCGTAACGTGCAAGGAAAAGAATCTTCTGAAGTTCGATCATGGAGGGGAGAATGATGCGAGGAAGGAGGAACAGTTTGAGCGGAAGAACCGATGCGGTAGGGGGATCGATAACAAAGAAGTTATCGAGAGCGTCATCCGAAAGGATAGGAGGGGGAGAGGAAGATGGAAGAGGGGGCGACAAGAGGGTTGAGAAGTGATTAAGGAATAAGCGGGAAGGCTCAGGGGAAGATGACTGTAGAAGGTAATGAGAAGGAAAGTGCGATCCGAGGAGAGGATCGAAGAAGACGACATCAGACTACGGCAGCGAGTGATAGGAAGGAGAGGGGGAGGGAGACGAGGAGGGAGGTGATGACGAGAGGAAGCTGAGGAAGGGGGAGGAGACAGGGGGGGAGGTGGGAGGGGAGGAGTGGAGCACAGAAACAGGAGTAGCCGAGGAGGATTGGCCTTCGTTCCAGCCGGTGTGAGCCATGGGAAAGGACGGGCTTACCAAATCCTTAAGGAGACCGACGACCGCGTAGGATCAATGACTGCTGACCGACGTGAAATGTACAGAAACTGCAAACTGACTGGGGGACTGCGAGACGTAGGGAAAGGGCAAAGCAGATAGGGTGCGTGGGAAGCAGTGGAAGGGCTGGGTATCTGGACACGGACCCTGGCCAAAATCGGCGAGGGAAAACGAGCTCTCTTCCCAACGAGTGGTTGACTGTTGTGTGCGATGTGACAGGTTCGCGTATGCTATAAGCGCAGCGGCTGGCGGTCGAGCTGCGGAGGGCGCACCGCGCGAGTCTTCACAACCTGCAGCGACCGGTCCTCAGCCGGTTACATATACTGTATCTGCGCAAGGAAGTGGCAGCGGTTGGCCCAACGAGGCCCTACTGCATCCAGGGTGAGTCCTGCTCAACTCCTTGTCCCAACACAGATTCTAAGCAAAGGACAATCTTATTGTAGATCTAGGAGGCCCAGATGGAAGAGAAACTGTTAAACAGGGACAACTGTAGATGCAAAAAAAGAACCGTGGGGAGTTTTTTGCTTGTGAGGGGTACTATTGAAAAGACAGTTGGGGTCTGCTGAGGCCGTGAGTTGAGGTAGTGACCTCTACAAACCGACCAAACTGCTCCCCAACCAGAAAGGCAGGTATAGGACAGCTCCTTGGTAATATAAGCCTTGGGCACTGGGCCCGTATTTTGATATTAAAAAAATAAAAAAATAAAAAAAGACTCCGAGCCGACTGAGATCTTGAAGGGCATACTCACACGACAACTAAATGTTGGACTCAACTGTAGATGTGATTGCCGTCAGATGTGTCCATCTTTTGCCGTGATCGAAGTCAGATACATCAGGGAAGTGCCAATGTGAGTATGACCTGAGGCTAATCGCACTGGGACTTTGACTTTATTTTTTATAAAAGAATAAAGACGTTATTTTTTATAAAAAAAATAAAAGACGTTAATTCAATTCAATTACCTGTCAAATCTGGACAGGACGTGATTGCAGTCAGATGCATCGAGCTTTTGCCATGATCTACGTCAGATACATCAGCCAAGCGCCAATGTGAGTATGACTAGAGGCTAGTCTTACTGGGGCTTGGAACTTTTTTTAATAAGAAAATAAAAAACGCTAATTGCTGCAATTAACTGTCAAATCTGGATAGCACCGCCTTTCAGGCCTTTTTATTGTCATTATAGTCTTACGGGGAACCCTGTAGCAGCCGCAACCGTGATCAAGCCTCCAACGAGGGAACATGCGGGAGCTGCACCCACCAGCAGGTGCAATACCTGCTACAACCCTGTAGCAGCCACAACCGTGCTCAAGCCTCCAACGAGGGAACATGCAAGAGTTGCACCCACCAGCAGGTGCAATACGTGCTACAGCAGGTGGGCGATACCAGCCAAGGGTCAGCCGTTACCATCAGGACCGAGCTTCTTCGATGGGCCAGTCGTTGTGCGACTTGTGCCTCACCTCCAGTCCCCTCCCCCTATAAACATCAACAGTCTCTGCTAATGTCACTCAGGGGGACCAACGGCCTATCTCTAGGTGGTTGGGGCTAAAAAAGCAACAGCAACAACTTTTCTTCTTTTTTTTTGGGTCTCCTCCTCATCTGGGAACAACTATATATATATTTGTGAGGTGAGATGAAAATGATCATAAATAGGAGAATCGTGAAAGCTATATAGGCTGTTTTGTCTGCACTGTGACTTATGTTTTTAGGTGTGATACAATTGGTGGGCCCGCTGACCCTTCTTCTTCTCCCTCCCCCCCTCCTCCTCCCCCTTCCTTTTTTCCATCTTCTCATCCTCCTCCCCCTCCCCCTCCCTCTCCTTGTCCAACTTCCCCTTCCCTCTCTTCCCCCTCCTCTTCTCCACATCCCCCCTCTTCTCCCCCTCCCCCTCCTCCTTCCCCTTCCCCTTCCCCTCTGCCTTTCTCTCCCTCTCCTCCTCCCTCTCCTTCTCCTTCCTCTTTGCCTGCATCCTCTTCTTCATTGTCATCTCCTCCTCCTTCTTCAAGTTCTTCTTCTTCTTCTTCTTCTTCTTCTTCTTCTTCTTCTTCCACTACTACTACTTCCTCTTTTTCATCATCCTTTTCTTCGTCCTTTTCTTCTTGAAGTTCTTCCTCCTCATTTGTCTTCTTTAGTTTGTCTTCCTTTTCCCCATGGCAGCTGAGACCGGCCCCTCCTTATCTTCGTTGTCCATATTGGGACGTCGGCAGGCTCGTTCATTCTCTCCTCCTCCCAGTCCCCCTTCCTCTCGACGTCGTATTGATGCTAATTCGCGGGGTTCTTTGTCTTACCGACAGTCAAGGGTCAGGTGGTGGTCGGCGAAACTACGCACAAGAGACAGCAGGGCATGCAGGCTTCGCCGAGAGGTCTGTCCATGGGCTATCTGACGTCCTGTCCGCCATTGACTACTACAAAGACAAATTCTGGATGTTGGACTGGGTAAGCAAGGTTGGGGAGCTTGGAAGTGGGCTGCTTCTGTACGTCGTCTTACAAGAACAACTCAGACCGATAGGCGGCATTGCATTTTGGTCGGGCAAGCGATGTCCGGTTGCCACTTTTGATATGACTATGCTCCTAAACGGCAAGGGCCAGAGAGTTTCAGATGTCAAACATGTTGCTGCCAGGTGGAACAAACATAAAGCATATGGTAAATCACTCATGGACCTCTTCAATCCGGATCCAAGTCTAGGACTGAGATTGCCTGATCTCGTAGAGGTTTTCGACTTCTTCGACCAGAACCGGATTCCAGGTCAGGCGGTCGTGGCTCATAGGGATAAAAAAAAAAAAAGTCGGTGAGATGGGCGGGTTTTCAATTTGCCATAATTGTTGATGAACAGAGAGCATGATTTCATGTGGTTACAAACAATTTAAAATGGGCTTAAAATGATTGGGGAAAATTCTTAAGTGCTTATCAACACGTTCCAATAGGTTTCAACAGGTTTCACCCAATTTCAACATGATTTGAACAAGTCTCAGCTTTCATCGTGTTGCACACTTGTGAGCCAAAAAAAAAAAAAAAAAAAAGTATATAAAAACCATATTGCTATGTACTAGTCATATCCCTATATACGACATTCCCTCCCCCATCCCCCCTACCTCGCTCTACCCTTTTTCTCATGTTGAGTCGTGTAATATTTTACTGGTCAACAGGCATTTCACATCAGACCATTGATGGTCCGGCGTCCCCAAGACGCCGGACCATATGATCTGCCTTGATTTTTTTTCGTTTTTTTATGACCCTCGAATGTATTTTGACGGTACTTTACGTGGAGATACATTAGATGGTCCGGAGTCCCTAGGACGCCGGACCATCAATGGTCCAATGTCGTGGGCACAAAAACACGCTAAAAAAACACAGTTTTTTCTTGGATGCCCAATTTCATGAAAATAGTAAAAAATGGCAATTTTAACGAAATGCCAGTTGGTCAGTAGGTTCCTACTGTTGAGAGAGAGTTGTATTGGACAGCTCAGTAGGTTCATACACTTTGTGCTGAAACACATTGATTCCAAGAATACATGTAGGCACCTACTTACCTCATTACTTTTGGTCATTTATTGGGTGTAACTCTATATTTATGGAAATTATGGTTTTGATTACGGCGTGTTACTTATAAAAGCGAAAAATATCTGCGTCTGTAAGCTAAGAGGATGTTGAGCAGGATACCGCCTACTACCCCTTGTCGCCCACATTTTGTGAACATAGACCTTTCTAGCCTTTGCACCCCCCCCCTCCCCCTGTTAGCAAACCATCTCCCAACTTGTACTTCCGCTGCATTCCCTTCTTAAATTCGGTCCAACTCCCTTGGGCATCTATGACAATCTTTTCGACTTCCGGACAGCACTCCCACCATACGTACTCAAATAGTTGTCAATGAGCAAATTTCTCATCTGACGTCAGCTGATTGAAGACTTGTTTCAGTAACTCTAACCAGTGGGACACCCGTTCTCCTTGGCGTCCACGACCTCGCTCTCGCAATCACATAGAATTCAGATACACTGGATTGATTAGCAGTCACTGCTCAATGCGGCTCGGGGGAGCAATGAGCTATCTCTAAGTAGCAGGCGCCAAGCTTGCCCAGTGAGGTACATGAGGTCAATGAGGATTGAACCGAAGACCTTCTGATATGCCTTACGAATTAGATTGACTGCACCTGGATCCTACATATATCCGTGGATGGCGTACTGGTGTTTTTTTATATTCTTCTATCAATTTACTTTTATATACATATTGACATGCTTTTACTTATTGATCTCATCCTCTCGCTACTAGTCTATGTATAGCAAGAGAGAACACCCATCTATCACATCCTCTCGCTAGTCTATGTATAGTAAGAGGGATTACTCATCTATCTCATCCTCTCGGTAGTCTATATATAGGAAGGGGGAACACCCATCTATCTCATCCTCTCGCTCGTCTATGTATAGTAAGGAGGAACACCAACGAGACCTGAAACTCTCTTGAGTCCTCACCCCTCGAGATAGGTTTACACCATAGCAACGACGCAAGCGCAAGACTTGTATTAGCCCCTCATCATGATGATACTGGGTGACCAAACATTGTTGATGGAGGAAACTGATGATGCTACAACTCTTATGGTGGTATCTGGATTCAACCATCGGACCGGTCTGTTTCTCAACAACTCTTGGGTGTAACAATTCTTGGATACTTGTTGGTGTGCCATTGGTTTTACACTCCCTGGCGGGGGGGCTAGGTCCCATGTTTGGACGTTTGTACGCAGCCAACTTGAAGCTGCACTTCACTCCATAAACTTTTATCGTGTCGTAAAACTTTCGTTTTCATGTGTGTTGTGCAGGCCAATTTGGGGTTGCAGCAGGGTTTATCAGGGGACGAGCCGGAGAAAACGGGGTTGAAGATGTACAGTCGGTAGTCATGCACGGTGTTAGGTGGGTGACTGACAGCGGTTCTTACATGTTAGGCGGCATCAAGACGCCTTTCGAAAAAATATTTTTTTGTCGTTGCCCCACATAACGGTGTTTTCGTTATAAGTGAAATTGTTTTCATGTTCACTTTTTTTTTTAATTGTAAAATGGCAGAACGAAATAAGGAAATTATAGACGAAATAACGACAAAGCAAAATAACGACAAAGCAAAATAACGACAAAGCAAAATAACGACAAAGCAAAATAACAACAAATCGAAATAACGACAAAGCAAAATAAGGACGAAACAATGTTCACAGCAATGCAAAGTTGAAGGAACGACAAAACAATGAGGAAAAATTAATGTGACATTCATGCTCCCGTGTTGCCTATGCTCAAAATATAATACAATGTCAAGTTTTTACCTCAAATGTTTACACTCAGTAAACATGTCAATCTCATCAACAAAATATTAACTACGGACTGTAGCTTTAGTCGCACCTCATTGACTTTCGTATCTCACCATGGACAAAATGTCAAATGCTATTTTAAGCCTCATATCAGAAATGTTGGTTTGTGGGAAAGCAAATGGAGGGAAGTGACCTCTTGCAAGCAAAGATGCAAAACCTAACATAAAAACACCAACTACAAGGATCCTCTTGAGCAGGAATCCCATCCACTGATGTATCAAAGGAGGATGTAGGTCCATCCACAAAATATCTTTCGCGAAGATTGTGCCGATGAAACTCCGCTTCGAAAAAATCTTCCAAACGTTCAAGGACTGAAACATAGTCAGCATAAGGGAGAGAGTCTATGAGGTGGAATTTACAGTTAGGACCGTCTATGCTGACATAAGCTAACGCCCAGCGATTTCCAAAATGAAGAGGGATAATCACTAAGTCATAATAAAAAAGATTTGTGTCTTTCACCCATTTCATCCCTTCGGAATATGCAGTTTCAAACCTCGAAGGACCTGACAATCGAGTGAAGAAAAAAGAATTGAAAAGGTACACAAAAGGAACCCTATCTCTTGTCACTTCTGTACATGCTGAATCAACCTTGATGTGATCATTGGTGATTTGGACGGCTAGCAGGTACAAATTGACGACTTTGTCATTTAGCCATTTCCCATCCTCGACGACGACCATGATGTCTTCCTTTCCCACCTTCCAGCTTCCCTTGTAATCGACAATGTCGTATGCTTCATTGTCTTCGTTGCTGCCTGTAATCATGTCAAGATACTCCTTTTCTTCTACGGTGAGGCGTTTTGTTGCTAAAGGAATCTGGAACGAAGGGTCATGCACTGCATACAAACACACATATAAACAACAATGGAACGACTAAGACTTTATACAAAAACGAACTTTTCATTATGTGATGTACGACGTAAACCCGAGTTCATGTTTTTGGTTGTCTATCTGTTTCGCTATCAGAGCTGCCATCCACAATAGATAAACTGCAACCTTCGCGATGCAATTTCTTCCCTTCCCTGAGGCTTATTCCAACAACTTTAAACATCCTTAGGGCAGCTGGCTTCATAGATGGAAATGTCATGGGTGTAAGTCTTCTTCTCTCTTTTTTGGGCAATAACGACAAAGTCGATAAGGCTTGCAAGCCACGACGAATAATATTCTTCTCACTCTGCCTTTGCGAACGTACGTGCGTCGTTTTCCACAGTTCTTTTCGTCGCCCTGCATGTTCAACAATATAAAACGACAATGATTGACAAGACAAAACATTATAAGTTTAAGTTCAATTTTCCACATAATTACAAATAAGAGATACACAATATTCTACTTCATTTCTTCTCATGACCGAGCGCACGGTTGCAAACTTAGGTAAAAAATTAGTTCCTATGAGATGAGTGCATGTACCCCCTAATCCGCATACAGTATTAGATATTCCCTTGGAGATAAGTACGTGCTCACCTCGGTGGCTCACTAACACTTTGTCTTCAACACGATCTTCTATCGCACCATGCGATGGTGTAAAAGGAGATTCGTCGATAGATATCATGAGGTTAGCAGACTGTTGTGCTTCTAATTTTGCAACCATAAGTTCAGGTTGTACAAGCGTATGTTTCTCCCGTGTACTTAGTACTGTATGTCCTTCATCCTCTTCGATGGCCTGTACATTGGCAGTTTCGCTTGCACCTGCAGTCGCGCTTTCATTCTTCATGTCCAGAGAGACTTCATGTTCATCTTTCTCAGCTGGCATATCCAATGGCATCTCTAATTCTGCAAGTGCACMARTATTATCCACTTGCGCAGTAACACTCTCGCTCGCCAACACAGTGGTCGCCCAAACTTGGTCATCCGAAAGGACGTCCTCGACACATTTCGGCAGTTCTCCATGACTTACGCCCTTGACGCTTGCACCGCTGCTTCCTCCCAAATCCTGGCCACTTGCATCGCCTCTCAATCCCCTGCCATGTGCACTGCCGCTTGGTCTTATTCCCAGAGGCGAACCCGATCCCCTGCAATGTGCACAGCTGCTTGGTCCTAATCCCAGAGGCGAACCCGATACCTTGTCATGTGCATCGCCGCTTGGTCCTGATACCTTTCCCTCTGTTGCTTGACGCCCTTGACACATTTCGTGTTTTTGCAGTTCACCATGACTTATTGGCTTTCCACTTGCACCGACGCTCGGTCCCAGGCCCTTGCCACTTGCACCGCCCCGTGGTTCCGATCCCTTGCCATGTTCACCACCACTTGATCTTGTTCCCTTGCCAAGCGCACCGCCGCCTGATCCTGATCCCTTGCCACTCTCATCGCCGCTCGCTCCTTTCCTTTCCCCAACTTTGTCTTCAAGTTCCTCTTTGATACGCCAATTATATCCAAAAGCTGGACTTGCTTCTCGATCATAGAACTCTTCCAGATACTCAAGCCATCGAGATGTTTTGAACTCCTCAAAGATTTCTTCTGTCCTTACATCCAGTCTTGATTGAGAAACCTTCGGATTAAGTCGCAGTGGTCGCTTGCCAATCTCATTTTTGGCGTGTGTGACAAACTTGGATCGTGACATGCGTCCGTGGAGGCAAAATTGCAACTCCGCTTCTTCTTTTATAGCCATTACCCAGTTCCCTCTCGCCAATGCAGGTTGGAAGTGGTGGGGGTGCCATATAATGTGATGACCCCATACGTTGTCAGGCATCACCGTATAATTGTCCCGGCACACAATAGGTCCAGGAAGCCGTGCAATGTCCGGAGGGATGATGTCTTCAATCTCGTACTCCAAAGGCTCAGACGGAGGTGGTTGAGGAGTTTGAGAGCGTAGCAATTCCAAAACAGTAGCCGGGCTATGTGCAAGTGCTGACGGACTTGCCATAACCTCTGGGGAGAGAATTGCCTGCAGCCTCGGATCATCCCGAACTGCGCCGGAAGAGAGCGCTGTTGTGTTGCCCGCCATGTAACTTGTCCGTTGAAACTGGTCTGCTATAACGGCCATACTCGAAGCCCCCCAAGAACCGGACGATGTGCCCGGCGCACCCATCTTCTGCGAAGCCGAGCTACAAGTTTTTTGCCTCTCATCTGGCAAAGCCACTTGCAAAGTACCATCTTCACTTTCTTCCTCTGAGTCCTCAACATCGAAGCCTTCCCCAAAAGAAGTTGCATAAGCTGCGATTGTAAGCGCCCCGATTTGTTCGTCGAAGTACATCATCTCCAAACGGTCTAGAAATGCAACTTCCGTCTCCGTCGGTGCCTTATGATACACCCTCTGAAGTGATTCCATTTTTCGCCTTTTGACGACATATGCACGTTCCCCTCTGTTTTGTGGCTTATTCTCGAAAAGGAACTCCCAAATGTTGACGATGTTTTTGCCGACTTTGTAGACGAGATCACGCTTTTCATCATGTCGAGGAGGCGGCTTAACAAATTTGGCGAGGTAAAGTCCACTCTTGACCATCTTGGTAACGAATTGAACGAGAAACTAGGACTTCATACCCTCCCCTTCCAGAACAATGCAATGACGGTGACTCTTTAACAACTCCCAAATCAACGCCGCATGACCTTTTCCCAAAAAAACAACCGCCTCATCCGCAGGATAAGAATGCTCCAATGTCTCCACCATCGCATTTGGCTCCCTTTCCATTCCTTCGTACACCAATTTCTCTTTTGGCTCCATACCTGTCATTTTCAATTTCGTGGGCATGAAGTTCTTCTCCACGACATCAACCAACATTTTTGGCCTTCTCTCTCTGCGCACAAGTGTTGATAAGTCACCCGCCTGCTCGCCAGATGATCGATCTGCAGCTGGAGTGCTTGTTGGAATGTCTTCAAGCAAGGGAATAGTGTTGCGGTGATAATCCTCATCGTTGGAGTACATGATGACAACCATTCTGTCTGTGTCCTCCAAAAGCAAGTTCGCAACCTTATATAAATGCTTCGCCTTCGTTTGTAGCTGACGAGTTCACTTTAGAATAGACAAGTGAATGTCAATCTCCCAACTTGTAACTCGCTTGAAAAATGTATACTCGCAAGATCGTGGAACGAAGCACAATAATGTCCATTAATCACCAACCAGTTTTCCCATGAACTTTCGCAGACAATCAAAGACTTCTTCAGTCCACACCCCTATCTGGGTTGGGTGACATAAATCCAGCACGGCCGTGTGGCAACTCAGATGTTTGACGACTCTATATATTTCCTTGGAATCCATCTCATCTGAAATATCGCTTGGTTCCCGTTGGAATGGGACGAAAACAGAGGTCACGTTCTGTCTTTTGAAATGTATATATTGCGCCGAGCCCGACATTCTTATGCTTTCCGAACCCCTGGTTTCTAATCTGCGGAGCAGCTTGTTGACAAACTGCACGAACTCTTTGGGGCACTTCGCAGCACGTGACGCTGTTTTCTTGAAGCCCTCTTCTCCTTTTTTCTCCTCTCCTCCAAGTGTAGCCGGGAACGTTCGCACCCAACTCATCTCTTTGAAATGGCGACGCTGGTCGATCCACCTCTCGGACGTCAATCCTTCATCAAAGTACTTATCAAACAAATCGAAAAGGTTGTTGAAGAATGGTTCCGTCCACTCTAACGACTTTCTATGAGGGTCAGAAATGAAGACGAAGTAGTGAAACATCCTCAACTTTGCTCTTTCAATCTTCACAATTTCCACATATGTTTCCGTTGAATGTTTCCCGGCACGTTGAGCAGCTCCACTTTGCTTAGGAGTCAGTATTACACTGCCTGTGAGAATGTCTCGCAACAGTTGCAGCCGCTCACGCCTTCCAAACGCTGAAAAAGGCTTCCACGCTCTGATATCCGGATCGTGCACAGCCACGAGGTAACCAGGTCCTTTGGTACCCTAAACCCAGTGAACCGGATACCTAACTCCACCTTTCAACTCAAATCCGGGTCCAGCCCTCGGTGCCTTCCCTGATTCACCTTGTTTGGTAGCAGGCTTCACAACATCTCTCCCCGACAATTGTCCAGCTTCCCAAGCGGTGTACACTTGTTTCACCTTTTCGAAAACGTCATCTGTCGCCCTTGCCAACAACATGTAGGACCCGAGGGCGTCAGACCACTGGCTGCTCCATTGAGTAGTAAGGGACATGTCAATCAAATTACGAATCCCAGTCAAACGAAGAGCCTCTCCTGCAAACTTTCTATACTCTGCATTTTTCACTTCTGCCGCTAAGCCGCTCTTAGCTTCAGGACAGTTCGACTCGTGCCACAACTTCCGTATGTTTTGGACGACCACGTTCTGGTGCGGTGGGGTATTCCATTTGTCATTGGAGTTCTGGAAAGTGCTCAGCGTGTCGTAATTGTCCACGCTCTTATCTGGATAATAAACAGGCCTCGCAGTCCAGCGATCCAATCGGAGCTCTTGTGCGATGTCAGGGCGTTCAACAAAACACCTTCTTGTCGCCGCCACGTTATGCTGACCGCTGAGAGGGTAGTAGTAGTACTTGTTCACAGATTCGAGGTCGAAATCATCGGGCAGCACCCTCCTTGCTCTCACAATCCTCCCTGAAGCGTGAGTATGCAATGTATCACGGAGGGCAACCAACAAAAGGACAGGCTTCTCATACAACGTACAGACATTCACACTGGCAGCTCCAGTCATTCTCTCTCTCATAGCAGCCTCACCCGATGCAATCATTGCGTCATAAATGTCGTCAACCGTCTGCTGCACAAGATAGCGTTGAATGTATCTGAATTCCCCGTCGGGGATATCCTGAATTCTGTCGAACTGGACAGAAATGAATTCCATGTCTGGACATTGGTTCCCACGCTCGTCCAACTCAAGGAAAAAGCCTTTGCTAAGAACATCAGAAGAAGTCACTGATGGCACATTTCGCAAACTTGGCGGCCTAGTAACTGTCTTGCCTTTGGCCTCTTCATCCGATTGTGGTTGTTCCGCTGGAAAAACAGAAGTCTTTTCCATAACACCACCTTTTGCCTTTCTTTTCTTTGGCTGCTGCTTTTTCTTCGTGGCTGCCTCAGTCTCCCGCGTTCGCTGGACCTCCTCATCCACGGGCATTATTTTCAATCGTCTTTTTTCACCCTCTTCTTGCCTACTCCGTTTACTATGCATAAGATTTTTCCTCTCCTGCCTGTGCTTTCTCTTTTGCTCAGCGAGCCCTGCAGCATCTGTATGCCCAGCCACAGCCACTGTCGCGTGCACATCCCCTTCACATCCTTCGTAGCTTCTCCCATATCCTCCTGCCGGACCAACCTCCCCACCCGATGCGCTCACAGTGTGCTCACTGTCTTCATCCTGTCCAACCACTTTACTTGTCTCTCCTTGATGCCTTGTCATGCCGCCGACACCCGCAGCATACTGTTCCTGTCCTCCTGCTAGTTCCGAATATTCCTCGCTGTTCTCTTCATCATCATCTTCAAAATACTCATGGACTTCCTCTGCGCGGCCCGACACAGTGTAGTCATAGCGCTGCTGGCCCACCAAGGGGAGATGTCCCTTGGTGGCCACATCATAGCGCGATCGGATGCCCAAGGCAACTGGTGCTTTGGTCGTCGTTGGCTTGGTCTTCATAGGGGCTGACGGTACGACCAGTCCGCGGCACAGACCCTTCTCTCCTATCTGCCCAGCTTTCGGACCAAGCGGCGTATCGCGGATCGTGATCGAAGGCCCTGTCTCCACGATTTTCAAAAGCACGCATTTAGGCTCTGATATGCGGTCCTCTGGATGCACAACCGGCTCTCTGCCCGCGATCACATTACTGTCCAAAAACCCGAGGACGTCAACGAGGTTAGGCAACTTCACTTTCAATGTCCCTGGTGGGTTGAACACATCAACCAACGACTTTCCAAGCCCCGCGTGTTTGGCCCATCGAAGAGCGACTTGTTTAATGTTTGGTATTCTTTCCCCTCTTCCATTCAGGACTATCGTCAACTCGAAAGTTGCAAACGGCACATTTTGCCTAGTCCACCTCACCAGGCCGCCAACCGGCACAATATTTTCTTTGATGACCACGTATAGAACAAGGCCACTCGATGGTTGTCCGGTCTCCCCCACCAAGTCCAGCATCCAGAACTTGTCCTTGTGGTCAATCACGGGGACATCGTCTCGCCGACCCGCGGCAGTCGTTTCACCAGACGGTGTACGTTTGCCAGACGATTTACGTTCTCCAGACGGTTTGCGTCCGGTCATAACCTCCACTGCAGATCTCCCCTGATGTGGACCAGGCACACGTTCCTGACCCGCAGGCCCGCTAGTCATCAACACAGCCTTATCCGGTCCAGAGCCCCGAACACGAGTCGACGGAGTGCCCGTGGAAGGTGCACCCCTCGAAATCGGGGTGCGTTGCCGCTTAGACCCCGGTGCCTCCAAACTCCCCACCCCAGCGGTCGGCGTCCCCTTCGATTTTTTCGGAGATTGTTCCATGCTCCCAGAATTCTTACTTGCTCGTCTTTTACTTGCCTTCCCCTCTCCTTCCATGTTTTGTAGCGCTGCCTAATCTGAAAGCAACACAGCACATCACCGCGAAGCAAAAAATCAGAAGGCCGCACAACGTTGGCATGGCACGAGGAGCAGAAAGGTTTCAGATAGTGATAAGGCAGCATCTCCTTCGTGACGAGGCAGCCGCGATCGTGTTCAACTCGATCGTGATCGTGCCCGTGGTCAACACGATCTCGTTCGGCGCAAGCATGACAGGCCAGCTCGATCGTGTTCGACTCGATCGTGAGTCCAGGCTTATCACGTTCGACTTGATCGCGTTCGACTCGCGCGATCATGATCGACTTGATCGCGTTCGACTCGATCATGTTCGACTCGATCGTGAGTCCAGGCTTATCGTAGTCGACTCTATCGTGTTCGACTCGATCATCATCGACTCGATCGTGTTCGACTCGATCGTGTTCGACTCGATCGTTTTTCGAGTCGATCGTGAGTCCAGACGATCGTGTTCGACTCGATCAAGTTCGACTCGATCGTGCTCGACTCGATCGTGTTCGAGTCGATCGTGAGCCCAGGCGATCGTGTTCGACTCGATGGTGAGTCAAGGCGATCGTCTTCGAGCCGATCGTGTCGACTCGAACGTGAGTCCAGGCGATCGTGAGTCCAGACGATCGTGTTGGATCCGATCGTGAGCCCAGGCGATCATGTTCGACTCGATCGTGTTCGACTCGATCGTGTTTGACTCGATCGTGTTCGACTCGATCGAGATCGACTCGATGGAGGTCGATTCGATTGAGTTCGACTCAAACGTGGGGGGTCAGCGCGACAGTTCGACATGACCGGGCTGGCAAACAGAACACGGGAGCGGCGTAGCTAAAAGTCACATCAAACAAAGCAGACGGATCGAAAGCCGGCATCGACAATTTCACATAAAACCCATTGCTTTCATAACACACACAGTCTCAGTCCACACTGTTGCTGAATGACCCACATTTCTCACACTGTTCATCTTTCGCTGAATAGGAAGCGGCGTCACCAACAAGGCACACCAATCAAGGCACATCAATTGGAAGCCTACATACATCATCAATTAGAGGCATTCAATTGGCAAGGCAATCAACCGGCACCCGCAACGAGCGACTAACAGTACGCTCCACCGATCACTAAACACACGCATGCACACACATAAGAGAGAAAGACAGAGAGAGGTTAAACCGGCATCGACAAGCTCACATCAAACTCAATGCTCGCACGCATACACAGTCTCAGGTGTCACTTTTGCTGAACAGCTGAATAGCTGACATGTCCTACACTGTTCATCTCCCATGACCTCCCCCTCGACCTCGCCTATCCTTTCGCGCCAAAACCGTACACTGCGTTCAGGGATGAACCGTACGTCAGGAGCTGTGGACTGCACAGGGTTGCAGTGGAGGAGAAGCAAGACACGTATTGTGCACAGAGGAAACCACATGATCTCGCTAAAGTGCGACCGATGGCGTCTCTAATGACCTTCACGTACTCCTCGACCTCCTCCCAATGCCGGGGTGTATCGACCTGCCCCGCCAGTTTCACGTCAAACCTACCGTTCCTCCAACCATGAGTTAACATAATCGAGTCCCCGTCAACGATGAGCTCGTTCTTGGACACGCAAATACTGGCTTCCGCTGAAGTCTTACTTCTATTTCTTACCGAAACACAACGAACCCTTGCGAAAGAGAAACGATAGAGATCAACATGTACACAGAAGTACGACACACTCCCCGTCAAGTTGTCCTGGAAAGGAAGAGGATATTCCTCTAGAAACTGGTTCTGTTTCGCGCAGTCGAGCAACTCCATCTTCATCGATGGTCCCCACAAGCGCGGTGGATACGACACGTTGTGCGCAGTCAACGACAAAGACAGGTCTCGGGTATGAAATGCCGCAGACAACACCGGCGTGTGTTTCGTCACGAGGATGTGGTCGAGAAAGATGAATGTCCCCCATTCCTGGCTGGATGCTAGTCGATAATCAGATGCCCAAGGGCAGTCTTTCATTGTGTTCTCCTAGTCCAATTCGGACCATGCATCGAAGGGCTTTTCAAGCCAAGGCTTAACGCTCATCCAAGGGTCCGTGTCGAAGTCTTCTTTACGAGCCCCAAGTATAGTTGTCTCCCGCCTTGAACCTCGCAGGTACCTTGCGCTAGCATTCGAAGGGAACGAGTAATCGAAGCGGTGAGCCATCGCAAACGTCCTACACACACAGACGATTGACGACCACAACAGGGAGCCATTGCTAAGGTCGAACGCGCTCACACACCGAGGAGCCATCGCAGTTACACACAACAACCAGGCATTGCGAATTCCCAAAACAGAAGGAGAAAACACACAGAACGACAAATTCCATCGGCGGCTATCCATCGTCGCGTTCCTCGAGACGAGGCCGATGACGGACAATCGACGAAGCTCAAACGGATGGCCAGAGGCTTTGGCTCTTGCCGGCGGTTGAGTTTGTAGAGCTTGTCTCGACGACGGTCGGCTTGCCACCGTCGAGTCGTACTTGACAATGGCCAGCACGTCGTTGTCGAGTAGAACTCGACAGCGGGACAGTAGGGCATCGTCGAGCCGAAGTCGACAGCGGCCAGCATGGGGCCATCGAGTCCAACACATCCGCAGCGGCAAGTCATATGGCCATTGTCGAGTCGAACTCGACAACGGACAGTGGTCACTGAGTCTGACTCGACAACGGCCCCGGGCCTTTGTCGAGTTTGACTCGATGTCGGGTGTACGACTTGGTGCTGGTCCACCGTCGAGTTCGACTCGACGGCCTGGGTTCATCGTCGGGTCGGACTCGACAATGCTGAGACGAAATCGACGACGCCCTGGGGTCATCGTCGAGTCCGACTCGACAGTGGCCGGAGGCTTCGGCGCTTCCCGACCGTCATGTTCGACTCGACGACTGATGGCGGCAGCCTGGCCATTGTCGAATCCTACTCGACGGTGACCCCAGGCCGTCGTGGATTCCATCTCGACAATAACCCCTGTCCTTTGTCGATTCCGACTCGATAATGACCACAGGCCGTTGTCGAGTCCGAGTCGACGACATCCCCGGGCCATTATCGAGTTTGATTCGACAATGACCAAAGGCCGTTGTCGAGTCCGGCACGACGACGACCCCGGGCCATTGCCGAGTTCGCTTCGACATTTACCACAGGCCATTGTCGAGTTCGACTTGACAATGGCCTGTGGTCATTGTCGAGTCCGACTCGACGACGACCCCGGGCCATTGTCGAGTTCGCTTCGAAAATGACCACAGGCCACTGTCGAGTTCAACTCGACAACGGCCTGTGGTCATTGTCGAGTCCGACTCGACGACGACCCCGGGTCGTTGTCGAGTTCGCTTCGACAATGACCACAGGCCATTGTCGAGTTCGACTGGATGATGACCACAGGATATCGAGTCCGACTCGACAATGACCCCGGGCCATTGTCGAGTTCGACTTGACGATGAACACAGGCCATTGTCGAGTTCGACGATGACCCCGACCCATTGTCGAGTCCGACTCGATGATGACCCCGGGCCATTGTCGAGTTCGACTCGACAATGCCCCCGTCGAGTTCGACTCGACGGCGGCCTCTGCATGGGCGGAGATGCCACGTGGCAGCACGTGGCTGCTTCAAGGCGGTTTACCGTTCTCCCAGGCCTCCGCTGCTGCCTTCGATGCGGATGCTCGTCACTTCGCTCCGATGCTGCTCGAACCTCCGATGTGCGAGCGAGATCTCCGTTGCGTTCTGCGCGAGCCTCCGATGTGCGAGTCAGCGCTCCGCCGGCTTCGGACACTTGGCGAACCTCCGAAACGCTCCGTTGCTCTCGACGAACTTGCAGAAATAAGAGATGGTGGGCCCACACCACTATTTATACTTTCTGTGGAAGGCCTGCGGGCGAATGCGGCCTGCGGGGTGTGGGTTCGGGACCCGGTGCCTCGAGGGGATCAGTGCCGCGGGACCAACGTTTCGAATCCCGGGAAAATCTGGGCCATCGATCCGTCGGCTGAGGGCCAGGATCGGGTGCGGGGAAAACAGGTGCCGCGGTGAGAATCGTTGCCCAGCGGGCGACGATTCGAATCCCTGGAAAGTCTGGGCCGTCGATCCGTCGGCTGAGGGCCAGGATCGGGTGAGGGGAAAACTGGTGCCGCGGTGGGAGTTGATGCCAATGGGGGCGACGATTCGGCTGCCGGTGCCGTCCGAGACTGTTAAAACGGGCTCCGCATGAGGATCCAAGGGTCTTTTGCCTTGCGTCGCTCCCAGACAAAAGGCCAGTGCAGTGTCACCTTTGCGTCGACGTGAAAGACAACTGTGTTGCTCCGCCACGGCAGCTGCATTGCTGCTCCGATTCGTGCCTTCTTCGACCCAGGTGAGTTCGGAATCCTCGCCGCCCCCGCTCCCCCGCCAACCCCGTCTCCCCCCAATTCAAAGGCGCCGCCCCCTTCCCCCCCCCAATCTTGCCCATCCACTGCTGCTATTCGTCATTCGTGTTTTTTCAGGACGTCAACATAATTTCTCCCACAGTTTCACAGAGCCGTCCATCATCGAGTCCGACACGACGACCATCGTGTTCGACACGATGACCGTCGTGTTCGACACGATGACGGTTGCGCGCGAGCATGTACGCCACGTGCTGAACATGACCCCACCATCGTGTTCAATCCGATGATGGTCGTTGTCATCGAGTCGAACACGACCACGGTGGCACCCCCCGACCTCACCGTCGTGTTCAACCCGATGACGGTCGCTGTCATCGTGTCGAGCATGACTGCAGTGGCACCCCGCAACCCCACGGTCGTGTTCAATACGGTGACGGTCGAGTGAGGGCATGTGCAGCACGTGCTGAACACGACCCCACCATCGTGTTCAACCCGATGACGGCCGCTGTCACCGTGTCGAACACGACCGCGGTGGCACCCCTGACCTCACCGTCGTGTTCTACCCGATGACGATCGTTGTCATCGTGTCGTACATGACAGAGGTGGCTGCCCACAACCCAATAAGTTGTATCAATAAGTTATCGAGAATAAGTTACATATAAAATCAGTTATATTTATTTGTAGAGTTAGATTGATGTATATTTGTTCAATGCGGTGACGGTCGAGTGCGGGCATGTACCCACCGTCGTGTTCAACCCATTGACGGTCGCTGTCATCGTGTCGAACACGACCGTGGTGGCACCCCTCGACCCCGCCGTCATGCTCAACCTGTGACGGTAGCTGTCCTCGTGTCGAAAGCGACAGCATGTCGTCTTCAATACGATGACGCTCGAGCGCGGGTATGTACACCACGTGTTGAACACGACCGCGTCGTCGTGTTCAACACGATGACGGTCGTTGTCATCGTGTCGAATACGACAGAGGTGGCACACCCGGACCTCGCCGTCGTGCTCGATGCGATGACGGTCACTCTCGTAGCTGCCGTGGCGGTGGTAATGTTCAACATGCGACGGTCGAACGCAGACATTACCGCCACCAAAGCACCGTTGCGTTCAACAAGCAGGCGGTCGCTCATCGTCATCTTCAACACGACGGCAATGGACATGACCGCGCTGTAGTGAAAATACAGTGACGGTGGATCTCGCCATGTGTGCCTGTCGTGTTGTGCAATGCGATGATGCGCCGTCATGTTGGACACGACCGCGGCGGGAGATCATCGCGTTCAACACGACAGCCAGTCATCGTGTCTCTCGTGCATCGCTTCTGTTGAAGACTGTACTTTTTCCCGCATTCACGGGCCTTACCTCGGTTGTGTGTGGCTAGCAGTGGCGGCGCTGAACCACATGTGTTGCACTCTACATATACCGCATGTGATCCATCTAGCTGCGGATTTGTTACTCATATGTATGTCTTGTGCCAGTGGTCCACTATTTTGTCACCGCAGAAACGTTTTAAATATCTTGTGGTGGGCATGCACCGCGGCAAGGTGCCAGCAGAACTTTGGAAAGCATGGACTGTGTGGCATCTAATATACAGTGTAGAGATGAGGTTCCTCCCCCGGACCTGCCAACGTTTTCGCAAGACGTTCAAATAACTCCAGAATCTCCTGATCATAAAAGGTCCCGGATGGCTACGTGTGAAGAAACCACATGCGAAAGTGCATCTCCAGCCTTGGGCGGGCCAGTGAAAACCTCTGATGCAGAAGGTTCGGAAGGTCAGGGTAGGGCCGCCTCCGGTGACAGGAACACATCCGATGTAGATCGTATCATGTGGGTGCCGAGAAGTTCGCTACGAGATCTCGAGGGCACAGACCTTCTGTTTGGCGAGAGTGATGAAGATGGTTCGGAATCTGGTGCTTCGATGTCATCTGACGCCAACAGTTCTCGAGACAAAATTGATCATCCACAACCTTGCGACGATGATGGCACTGACCACTACTGTCGCAACGGTATGGAGAGTTCTGATGTCATCTCTGATTTTGATGACATTTTTCCAAAACGCTTGTCGTCGAAGAAGCGTCCTTATACTTTCCGTGTCAGAATGCCTCGTTCAAAGAAGATTCTGCAAAAAGTTCACAAAAAGCTCACAAAAAAAACACTAACGAGTGTGCGCGGACAAGTTTGTTGTAAACAAGATTGTTGCGCTCGCATGACCATGGAAGACATAAAAACTGTCCGGAGTGCATATTACTGTAAGGATCACAAAAGTAGAGATGCATGGTGGGTTGAAACGTTAAAGAGGTTCATCTTCGTGAAAGATGAGAAAGAGATTGTGCCACCTATTGTGGGGAAAAGAAAGGTGTGCATTAGTGCATGGTATTTCACATTGGGTGTGTGCAGAAATACATTTTTGAAAAAGAGGGTCACCGTGACTTTGTCAAAAGGTTACATTATGCCGGAGCATGGCAGCACTGGACTCAGACGCACGTCTGCAACATATGCGACGATGTTCGGCAAACTAAGCTCCTTTGTGCGTGACAATGGAGATTCCATGCCCAATGACATGAGGATCAAAGATGGAGAATCACGAGTGGTTTTGAGATTGCCTGCTTCAATAGAAAAATTTCCCAAAATTAAATAATCATTCTATAATAAAATTGCATTCTAAATTTCAAATTTTCATTCCATCTTAAAAAAATTCATTCCACTTTAAAAAAAATTCGTATCACTTGAAAACTTTCCTTCCAAGAATGGGGTATCCCTTCTTATTTAAACTGCATGCTAGAGATAGAATGAAAGTATGTATGAGCTCATGAAATATTTTAATTAGACCGTCATTCTAAGTAAGGATTTCCAGCCATAAATAGGTTAATCCAATCTAAATTAGAAGATATTTGTTGTAGTAGAATGAAAGTTTAATTAAAACATTTTATAAAATCGTCCTGACTTTCATTCCATCTTGAACAAATAGATGTAGTTGGAAGGGAAAGCTCATATTTAGACGGGAACTTATCAAATAAAACTGAAAATTTAAGAATTGGACGAACAATGAAATGATAATTTATAAATATGAAGGATTTTTTTTTTAATGGAATGTTTTCTCAACTTTCATTTCTCGTGGGAATTTTTGTGTTGTTGCTATAACAAGGTTGACATTTATAAGTTGTTGAAGTCACAATTTGACAACCTGGGTGTCCCTTCTGTTTCTCTCCAAGTTTTCTACAACATGTGGAGAACACACTTCTGGCATGTGAAATTCCATGAAGTTGATCAAAACTTTGCGAAATGCGAGAAGTGTGTTGAGTTCAAAGAATCTATCAATTCTGCGAAGTTCATACGTGTGCGTGATTATTTCGTTTCAGAACGCGACAAATACTTGGACTTGCAGCTCCAACACCGTGCTGCTTATGAGGTGTGGAAGGATGAGTCGAAGAGATCAGGTTCCAACAGTTTATGCATCATTATTGACGGTATGGATCAAAGCAAGACGAGTATTCCATACTTCGGCGGAGAAAACAAGTCAAAAGCATTCGCGAATATTCCAATGATGAAAACAAATTTAACATTTATTATCGCACACGGTCGTTCACCATCAGTGCATGTTCACACATGGTACCCTTGCTATCCACATGATTCCAATGCTGTGGTGTCATCCGTTATGAAAGTTCTGCGTGACATACTAGCGACAAGCGACTTACCTCCTAAATTGAGGATACAAGCCGACAACTGCTGGAGAGAAAACAAAAACAAAGACATTTTACCTTTGGCCGCAGCTTTGGTGAAATTTGGCTTCTTCAAAGAAGTCGAATTCGGTTTTATGTTGGTAGGACATACACATACGGACGTTGATGCCACTTTCAGTCATTTCTCTCGCAAACTGAAAATGCATGATGCTTATACCATGCTCGACCTGTTCAAACTTGTTGCCAGTTCCCAAAACGAGCGTCCTTTGTGCACATTCATGGATGAAATTGCTGACTGGCGGGGAGCTGTTAAGCCCTTCCTGGTCAACAGACTGACCGGTCATACAAAACCACATTAATTTACGTTTTATATGGAGGATGACAATCCTGTGTTCCAGTGGAAAGAGTATTGCACTTCTCCGCATTGGTCTTCTCCGGTCTATTGCTTTAAACGAGATGAAAATAAAGCATATGCTAGACCCGAATGGCCATTCGAGCCTTCACCTGTTCCCCCGTCACCTGTTTGACCTATTACAGAAACATCACGTGGTCAACCCACTAAGGATAAGAATTCAGATTTCAAATCAGGAATTGAAGGCGTGAAGACGTTTGTTGGGTGGTTGGAAAACAAGCGCCACGAGTGGTTGGGAATGAAAGATGAGGTTAGCTTCTCAAAGGAGAGTGCTCTTTCACACTGGAAAACTTTCCTGGACACAATTGAGCAAAATTATGGGTCTGGCTTTGCGAAAACATCACTCAAGGCTGGCTTTTGGCCCTCGCGGAACAGAATTACGAAGGACGATGCTGAGGATATTGATATTGTCTTCCTCTTGCAGAGCAATGAGAATAAGAAGCCGTTGTTTGTTGGGCCAGCCAATGAGCATCCAAAAGCAGAGCTCGACCCGGTTGTGGTTGTCGAAAAGGGTCAATTTGTTCTCTTGCGTCCTTCGCAAGATGATATCGATCAGGGCGTTCCCGTGTGGATGGGTAGATTCATTTCTAATATTGACAACGATAGGAAGTCGCTTGCTTTCAATCATGTTCTTATTGAATATTGGGTGCCACAACCTGTCGTTAAAAGTATTTCTCTGTAATATGCAAATGCATGGAAGAAGATATCGAAGAAAGACAGCACAACAGCACAGCAGTGGCAGCACGTGAACTGTGTTTTGTGGAGCTGGTCATCAAGGATGTTGCATTTGGAAAACGGAGTGCACATTCCCAAATCGGTCAGAGAGAAAGCCTTGGCATGTCTTTCACTTCCAGATGATGAAGACCAATAGGATAAGTCGCTGAGAAGACCTCATTTCGTGCGTGTTGGTGTACCATTTACTTGTCATTGAGCTTCCATTCATATATAGTTAAACTATATATCATTGGCTTGCCTTTTACGGCTTCTGTATTTCATGTGTTGCAGAATGGTTCATTCAACGACTCGATGGCCGCCAAGCAATATGGTGTGGGGCAGAAATGTATGGCATGATATGCGGTCTATCTTTTTCACACCTGAAGTGGTTTTCGAGGGTGCAGTACTCAGTGTCAGAGGTGTGGATGTCGCACCGGATTGCTGGGAGCATTATCCTCGACAATGTTTGTATATTTATGGTCGTAGGTGTTGTGGAACAAAAGAATATCCGCGAGAAGTGCTCGCACCGTATTCAAAATTGTACTATTCAGCATTGAAGTTCTACCATAACGACTTCAAGGTGATGACCTTGTACTGTGCAGCGTCAAGTATCAAAGGGCGCTGCAAACTTTCTTTTCTTATTCATAACGATCATTCTACAAGTGCAAACATATCCAATGCACATGACATCGACGGACGAAGACGGGAAGCATTTGGAAGGAGGATCATGAACCAACCGTCGCTTAAAGCACTCGTGGATGGGCTCGTTGACACATCGATTACATATTTACGAAGTCTTCTGTTGTGAGAGTATGAAGTCATAGAAACTTACGTAGAGTACAAGGATCCCACGTTCGATGGGCACAATGAGACGAGCATTGTAGAAGATTGAACAATTCACATGAGGAAAGCGTGAAATTTATCACGCAGATCGTGTTAATATGTCCATTACGTACTTAGATCTGATTCAAGTAGCCTTAGAATATCGTTTTGAAGTGTTATCTAGCAGTGCCTAGAAGTTGATTTCAATTATAGTCAACTTTGACGAAGATTTTGACAATGTGTAATTTTAAGAGTTCATAGAGTCTGACGCACCATTGAGCTGATGTAAATGGCACTGCTTTGCTTTTAACATAATTGCCAATGGACTTTTGCATTAAATTTTTCTTCCACGGTCTTTATATGAAGGGTGTTCTTATAGTTTGAAGCAACTTAAGGTCTATGACTTGGATTTTGGAGAGCTGCTCTTTGTTTGAATGTGTCAAAGGTTTTACAAATTTCGCAATTCTTTCCTTTGCATACGATGTCATTTTTTTTCATTTATATTCTAATCATTTGGACAGTTTTCTGCACCATTTTTACATTGTACCGGAATATTTAAATCCTATTTTTTTTGTTTTACAATTTACCTTTTATTCGGTTACTTCGTTAATTTCATTATGTTCACTTTTTACAAAACAGTTTATTTTTAACGAAAACGCCGTTACATGCATAGTTTCGTAGATGAAAATAGATGTGTTTTGCCAAAGGTGGCGTTTACACTGCACCATTTTTTTTCTTTTTCTTTTCTGGTACTGCTTAAGAAGGACGGGAAAAAAAAAAGATTTGATAGAAAATAGAAACATCCCTAAAATGAACCCACGACCTCTTGAATTTCATTTATTCTCTCAACTAACTGAGTTAGCCCGCTTTTCCGCGCCGTGCCACGGGACGCGCTTCGGATTCACCAGGAGAGAATCTACGTTACCGAACGTACACGTACAGGGCCTTTCCGTACGAAACGTACAATAATATCTGTACGGGAACGTGTACGCCCTCGTACGACCCGTACGGAAAAAAAAAAAAAAAAAAAAAAAGTTGATCCAAAAAATCCGAAAACAATAATTGTGATGTAAAATCCCAAGACAAGTAACATTTGCCTGAGCATCATCTTCAGATTCTTATTAGAATTGGAGAAAAAAAAATAAAAACAGTAAAAAAAATTAAAAAAAAGGCGTACGGGCCTTGAGTACAAGTACCGTACAATAAATTAGTACAACTTGTACTCGTACGGGGGTGAGTACGAATCACAACGTAGGGAGAGATTAATTGCTTGAACTTCTTGACTGGTGTGGAAGCAATGTATGCCCTTTTCCAGCTTGTGACAGGTGTTAAAGAGTCAGGGTATGATGGTTTTACCATAGAGCACAGGTAAACCTATAATTGTCTCTGGAACCAAAAGTACGCTTAGACAATAAGATAGGTAGTGTAAAGCACATGAGTAAAGAATACAACTATGTTGACTAAAACGTTAAACCACCACTACCTCCGATCCTGTTTTTGTCGAGCCTGATTTTGACTGCGCACCAAGTTTTGCTCAACCAGGGCAGTTTCGTCCAAGAAACAAGGGAAAAAAGAAAAAAAAAACTTTACTGACGCCACAATAACCACCAGATTCATTCTTTGAGGTGCTCATGTGATTGTGCCCTTAGTGAGGGCGTTATAATGTGATTGAGGGCGGATACAGGATGCTACATTATTTAGAAGTTATGTCTCACCCGTGAAATATGCCCAGTCTGGCTGGCAGGACACTATAACGATATGAAACCATAAAAAAAAATAAAAAAATTGTAGCCCCGCATAGTGGACAAATACATTCCTCAAAGCACAGGTGTTACGTGTCACCCTCGTGAGGGTCTTCCCCGACATCCCCCGATTCAAAACACTATGTTTTTTTTTTTTCTCATTTTTATTTTGTTATCCTCCAACCCTGCACCGAACCCCGTGTTTTAAGGAGTAGGCTTCTAAATTGACATTGTAAGTTTATGTAAAAGGGAGTAGTGGTTTACCAAAAAAAAAAAAAAAACCATCCCTAAAGCCATGATAGTTGTAACTTATATTTTATGGACTGCTAGTATGAACACGTATCTCAAAAGGACGTATGGAAAAAAAAAAAAAAAAAAAAAAAAAGACGTATGTCGAAAACATTAAAAAAAAAAAAAAAACCTTACGTCATGAAAGTTATGAGATACACGGTGCTCCAATGCTAGTATGTGTAGAGGACGTTGTGCCCGGTCAGATACATGACACTTTTCACTAAAGATACGTCTTCGAAACAAAAGAGATATGTAGAAAACAACGGGCTAATTACTAGTAATTAGTTTATTGATTGGGTGAGAGAAGGGCGCACACAAGAGAGAGAGAGAGAGAGAGAGAGAGAGAGAGAGAGAGAGAGAGAGAGAGATTATATATATATATATATTTTTTTTCTTATCCTGGAGCATTTCTTGATTTATGTGTTCTCTGTATCATTCAAATATGTGTGTGATCCTTCGACAGGGGTCATGGGAGTAGGGTGTTGCACGAACTCGAGATGGGTTCGTAAAAAATGTGAAAGGAGGGGAAGGATGAAGAAGTGAGAAAGAAGAGGGAAAGGAGGGGAAGGATGACAAAGTGGAAAGAGAGAGAACTTTGGAGGGAACCAGATACTAGACAGTTTGATTACTCTTTCGCCTCTATACCCACGTATAACAAACGATTTACACGATTTATTTTAATTTAAGTTTTTTAGTTAAAATAAGAGGGTAATTCTGATGCGCACAACCAATTCAATTACCTGTCAAATCTGGACAGAACAACCTTTCAGGCATTTGTTTAATCCGTATAGTATTATGGCGAACCCATAGCAGCCAGCCCGAGTTCAAACCTACAACGCGGGAACATGCAGCTGTTGCACCCAACTTGCGGGTGGGCGATACCGGCCAAGGGTCATGCGGGGGGCCAGGGGCTGCATCCCAACACCCAAAGAAAATAGAAGCCTATCGTTCATTTTTTGCAACAAATGATCTTGGCTACTGATCTTACCAGATCGGCGACCTAAATATACCGCCAACAGTTGCAATGTTCAAGTTTTTTTTTGTGTCCCAGGTAATTCAAAATTATTATATTTCACTCATCTAGTTCAAACTGGATTCTAACTCCTCTGAGTTCAATCCCGTGGAGGCCTGGGGTATGCTGAGATAGTGAGCTTGATCCCCTCGGTCGGTATGATAGGATCTTTAGCCAACACAGGTGTGAGTTTGAGTGGGTTGTGTGTGGCGTGTGGGACTCAGAGTGTTGGCCTTAGACGCGGCTTTGACTCAATGGGAGTGGGGGAAGATGAAAAGGGAAGTACAACTACAGGCCAAATGCTTGGTGTTCATGTTAGACGCAGCCCCACCGGTGGCCATAACCCTCCACCCTAAACCATCAGGGCAAGAGGCAACATGCAAATTGAATACCCCCCTTCACCAATAGAGGTAGCTAGCTATTATTGCAAGGGTACCCTGTATAGCTTCATGAGTAGTGGTAGATAGGTTGTTAAGGTTAAAGATTTTATTTTTTTATAGAGAAAACTATGGTGGAGTCAGGGTTTGAGTTTGCAAATGCACTTCAGGCGAAAGGCCTGAAAATGTCAAATGTATACAAGCTAGCTTTGGGGTGTATTATGTTCATGGGACTGCCTGGAGTGCATTTTCAAACTGTTTTTGTGACTGTCGTGTAGTTATCCCTTTTTTTAAGTTTTTTTTTTAATTTGGACCATTTCTCGATTTATGCCTGTCATCCTTTTTTGGGGGGGTATATGAAGTGACCAGCCCCAGGGTTGTCACACAGGGATCCCCTGGGCCCTACCCCGGCTTGGGCGTCGGGGATCCCCGCGTGCCAACCCTGGGGCTGGTCACTTCCTATACCCCAAAAAAAAAAAAAAAACTTCCCTGGTCCTTGAATGGTCAGGCTGTCTGCACAAACAAGGTGACCCAGGTGACCCTGGTAACCGAGGTGACCCGACTGGTAGCCCAGTGTCCTTTTTTTTTCCCCTAAGCTACACTACACTCTTATTATTTTTGTTTTGGGTATACGAAGTGATCAGCCCCAAGGTTGTCCACGGGGATCTTCGGTGTCGTACCAAATACCCTTACAAGGGTATTTGGCGTGTTTTTTGTAATTCACGTCGGTGCGGCCTCAACTGAAGTTGACGGTGCGCTCCCGGGTGAGAGTTAAGTCCTCGACCGGCTGAGCAGCGCGCGCGGGGTATCGACAGCAAGGCGCAACTATGTGCAGCCTAGCGGGACGCGGCGTCGCAGGCCAACGGGACGCGGCATCGCAGGCCATCGGGACGCGCGACCCCTAGTCCCCTTACTTTTTGTATTACCTCGCATTTATACTTATTTTATTATTTTATTTATTTACTTATTTATTTATTTATTTATTTTTATTCCGACTTTTATTTTTTTGATATCTTTGACTTGGTAATCGGTTCCGAGACCGACGTCGGGCACCATGGGCCTGGCTCAATTGCTACGTTGTCGGACATGGGTGGCCGTCGCGGCAGTTAAGGACCTTGAGCGCACACCCTTTCGGTGGGCCCGCTCGGGTTCCGGCGTGTCCTGGATGCTGGCGAAAATTCCTTGGTCAGCCGTCTTGATACTCGGACCAGGGAACTTGAATTCAACGTGCAAGCGAGCCAATGGGTAATTAGCCCACAAGGCGGGAAGAAACCTGGGCAGCGGGGGTTGCTGCGGGCGCACATTCCGCCAGCCACAATCTGTTGAGAGAGGGTCGAGTGTGAGTATACCCGCCAGGGCCCACAAGATGGTGAACTATGCGTGAGTTGACATGGGCCAGGGGGGGGGCACCGGTGGGAGGCTGCCGCGGTTTTTGCTGTGCGGCAGGGCTGTCCCAGCAGCTGTTCCCATGGAACCGGCTCCACTTTAGCCTTTCAGGGCGGCCCAGGGCACTGTTGGGAGGTCCACAACAGTGGTGGTTGCAGCAGGCTGGTCACATAGGACCCCTCTCCACCTCGGCCTTTAAAGTTCCATTTTTGAATATTTGTCGTTGCCACCAAGATCTGCACCGGGACCCGCTTCACTTGGGCCGTGTTGCAGGTTCCCCAGCAGGCCCTGCGCCCTTCTACTTGCTGCTGTGTAGGAGCAGCCACTACGGCCGAGTGTAGGTCGTGCGCTGCAACACCATCCCTTTCGGGACTGATTGGTTCCAACAAGTGAGTTGTTACTCACCGCTTAGCAGATTTTCACTTTAGTGACGGCGTCCTCTTGTCTGTACCGGCCGGCGCATCTTGGCAGCGTCTGGATTAGCGCACAGTGACACCAAGCAAAGAGAGAAAAGTCAGAAAGGGGGAGGAGGGATCGAAGAGGAGAAAATGGTCTGTCGTTGCCCCTCCCATTCGTCTCACTGGCACCTTTCGAGTGCACGGTCCCAGCACGCACGCAGGATTCGGCAAGACTTTAGTCGTAGAGCGTTGCCGCTCCGGCCGAGTGTGCCAGCCATACCTCTCGCGAACCCCTACAACAGGATAGGGCCACGCGAGGTAGAACTTACCTCCACCTGCGGAAGCTGTCACCATCCCTTAGGTGGGCGTATCCCCGTCGAGCTACCAGTCCACAATACGAAAGTTTTTAAATGCAATTGCAGAGGTAGACCAGCCGAGGGCGTTTTCTCGTACATTGTAGCATAGGGGGTACGCGAGGTTCCACGCCTTTATCGGATCCGTACGCAAGCCGACTCACTAGGGGGCTGAAGTCCCAATCGCGGATCGTCGTCGGTCAACTAGAACGCACCCTTCTTACCACCCGTCACACCACGTCAGAACAAAAGTCAGATCAATCACACGAAACAAAAACACTCCTACTCCCTTTAGTATCCAACCCATAACTTGAACCTTCTCATACGGTCACTTTCCTCGCACCTCTCCCGCGCACTCACTTTCTTTTTTACCTTCCCTTCCACTAACTTTCCCGCCATTCTGGATGCAGATTCAGGGTCGCCATGGCAAAAAAACCGAAGCTAGAACCTTCCCCCGCTCCATTCCCTCAAGGATCGAACAAGGTGACTCTTCTCCTTCCTCTTTCCCTCTTCTCTTCACCATACTTTTCTTCTTCTTCTTCGTTTTCTGATGTTGTCAACCTGATCGTGATCTTCTTCATTTAGCGCTGCTATTAGCGCAGTTCTTCACACACGGTCCGTATACAAAACTAGACTCTATTATGGTGTGCAGTCATACCTCACGGTCTTGTAACTCTTTGCCTTGACTAACAAGATAGGCCCTACAAAAGCTCCCAACCCATTAAACACCAGATGAATCTTGCCTTAATCTGCTACTTGGTTCGTTCACTTTGACAAGGGGGCTAAAAAAGAAAGAAAAAAATAAATAAAAAAATCTAGAGGTCTGGGTGACTCCGGGATTCATCGAGAACCTAATGGGCACTACTCTGCCCCTCCTGGATTGCACGTATGTTCAAATTCATGCCGGGGCGCGGTAACATTCAGGGGTGAGTAAGCAAACAAAACGTACTCAACCCTTGGCGTGAGCACATTCTGATTTGAACTCAGAACCTATGTTTCAGTAATTTGAGGGTGTACCAGCTGAGCTAGGCCCATTGGTGTCACCCACAGGCTTACTTTTCAAGAGTCTACGGGTGTACCAATTGGGTTAGGCCCACGGGTGCTGGTCCCATAGGTCTGTTTTTCAACAGCCTGCGAGCTTACGAGTTGGGCTAACGTAGGTACTCAACCCATAAGACTGTTTTTCAACATCCTGCGGGTGTACCAACAGGGCTAGTGTAGGTGGTGAGCCCACAAGACTATTTTCCAACAGCATGCGGGCATACCAACTTAGCTAGGCCAACGGGTGCTGGTCCCACTGGCCTGTTTTTTAACAGTCTGCGAGCGTACCAGATGGGCTAGCGTAGGTGTTGAGCCCACAAGACTGTTTACACTCAAACCTCTCACACAACAGAAAAATTCCCATGAGAAATAAAAGTTGAAAAAACATTCTAAAAAAAAAATTCTTCATATTTATAAATTATCATTCTAATGTTCGTCCAATTCTAAAATTTCCAGTTTTAGTTGATAAGTTCCCGTCTAAATATGAGTTTTCCCTTCCAACTACATTTATTTGTTCAAGATGGAATGAAAGTCTGGACGAGTTTATGAAATATTTTAATTAAAGCTTCATTCTACTACAACAAATTTCTTTTAATTTATATTGGATTAACCTATTTATGACTGAAAATCTTTACTTAGAATGACAATCCAATTAAAATATTTCATGAACTCATCAAGACTTTCATTCCATCTGTAGCATGCAGTTCAAATAAGAAGGGATACCCCATTCTTGGAAGGAAAGTTTTCAACTAAGAAGGAAAATTTTGAAATTTGAATGACATTTTTTAAGATGGAATGAAAATTTAAAATTTAGAATGTAATTTTAATATAGAATGATTATTTAATTCTGGGAATTTTTTCTGTTGCAGCAAACCGTGATTGGCGAATGGTTCACCCGCAGGTGTTGATCCCGCCACTCAGATTTTTGCCTCTTCGTGGGCTAAGCACCCACCACTTGCGTGTACGTTGGATTCCATCGGATCGTGCTTCATGACGGCAGGATGAGGATTTTTACCAGCATCCGCCGTCCGGAACACGCCGGAATCCGAACAGGCCCGCAAAAAGAGGTACGTGCTGAAAGTTTTTGACTGTCGTGAGGCTCGCCCGTGGGGGTTCTAATAGCTCCCCTCTACAATGTTGGTTACTGCAGCCCATATTGGCACGCACCCCTTCGTTCAAAGGTTAACGAAGGTGGCGACAGAGTCACCGTCCGCCCCCGTTTAGGTGCAAGTGCACGACTCGCCTCCATCCGCTCAGCAATTTCAAGCACTCCTTAATGTTTCTTTTGAAGTTCTTTTGATCTTTCTTCGCGGTACCTCTTCGTCGTCGGTCTCGGACCCAGTTTCCGCCCTGGTCAACAGACGGGTCCTTAAGAAAGAAGATAAAATAAAAAAAATAATAAATTATTAAAACGAAAATAGTAGAATTGAAGAGGACGAGGACATGTCGCCGTCCTCTTGGTCTTGCCAGTCGGACCCCGGCTCGGGCCCGTTTGATAAACTAAGGGGGATAGTCCCTTAAGAACCTCGACCCCTCAGTCTCTGTCGGTCACACTCCTTTACTCCATTGCCACTTGCAGACCACGAACCCCAAACTTGTTGCTTGAAAGTCCAGTATTGTAACCAATAGAACTAGGCCCAAGGTTGAACTGAGCAGGCGCAAAGTTCCATATAAGCGGTCTCAAGACTGTGATCGGCCTTACTAGTTCAAACCAGGCCTTCGCCTTGGCCCACCAGCCAGTGTCCCAACTGCCAGATGACGCCCGTCGTGCCTAGGTTCCTAGCCGTCGGGCACCATGGTCGCCGCACATACCACACACACCACCGAAATTCTCGACTTTCCTAATGCTAAGCCTGACAAAGCCACGCCTTTCAATGCGCCGTCAACATACTCTTCCCACATACGTACAAGGTAAAGTCTTTATCGTCTTTACAACGCACCTCACCAGTGGTCGAGCCTATTCGCGGAGTAAATCTAGTCTTTCTAAAATTAAAAAAAAATATAATCAACGAGAAATTACAGAAGGGAGAGTAACCGGGCCCTACGGTTTTGGCGCCATTTCGCCAGCCTAGTATTGTCGATGACTAACGGCTATCTCACCGTGCAACGCAGTAATGCGTGCCCCATATACTTTTTAATTTTGTCGCATTTGACTCGGAATCTCGCTAAGAGCGTCGTTGCCGAGGTAAGCGCGCTGATGGGTTTTACCTCATCAGCGCGTTTCGTCGGTGAAGGACGCACCCAGTGCGACCTTTAAAAAGAACGGCAAATACCCTTGTAAGGGTGTTTGCTACGACAACGTGCCGCGTGGGGAAAAGTGCGCGAGCAGCCTAATTAAGGGGGGCTAACCAAGCGTCCGAGAAGAACTCGGGATGGACAGACACACTGAGTATGGTATAGGACAAGGCCCCGACTTTCATCACACAGAGAAACTCACCATTTGGAAGGTGTATGAAACCACCCTTGGAAGGAGCCAATTAGGAGCTTTAATTGATGCACCAATCAAGAGAGAATATAGTGCACAAGAGATACACAGGGTTTGTTCCCATCTGCCTGCGCACGAACCAGGTCAGAGTCATGAGTCACATTCAGGCATGGGGGACATTGTTCTAATGGTGGTTAATCACACGTGGTGATCAGTCACACATGAAGACCAGTCACGCATGGGATTCACAAATGCATGAGCACATAAGATGTGCTCATTTCTCCTGATGTATGAACCTGTTGGTGAGAGATCAAGTGGAGTGTCAAATGCACAGTGATGATGAACCTACCCACGTTTCTTGCTCGAGATTCATTTCTACTTTTCCCTATTTGGTGAGAAATCAATTGGGCAACTAGTGCGGCAGCACGACCCTAAGTGAAGGCCTTTGCCCGACCACCATGATCTGAACATTTTTCTAATATTTATGATTTACCAGCATTTTTGGACTAGTCCCAATTAAGTGTTTTAATCATGTGCAAGGCCACCAGGTAAGGAGGCAACGAGCTCAGACAGACTGGGCGGTTTGGAGTACGGGTCAGGGGACTCGAATGTTGGTCAGACAGTTTCTGAATAATCTTTTCCAAAATTTTATTTATTATTTAATTAACAATTTCTTCTTGATTATGACAGTATGCGGAGTGAACAACGAAGAAGTGACGGACACGGTGAGAGTATACTATGTGAGCACAACAACGATCGTTCGAGCATAACAACTATGTGTTGCACCGGGATATTATGTGAATACGTCATCGGAGTGTTGCGTTGATGCTATGTACCGTCGTGAGCATAGGTAGTGGAGTTATGTGTTGACACCATTATGTGAATACGTCATCAGAGTGTTGTGTTGATGCTATGTACCGCCGTGAACATAAGTAATGGAGTGATGTGTTGACACCGTATTCTGTGTAAACATGTCAAACAACGTGCACAATCACGGAACGCCGTACCTGCTAAGCTGGCACTACATAGCACCAACGGACTCAGCCAAGAGTAGATTGAGAAGGGACCTTGTCGACTAAGCCTACTCGGTGGACTGAGCGATGACTTAAAAGACCGAGAAAGAACTCGGTAAACTCAGCAAAGTAGACTGAGCAGAGACTCGGCGGACCCAACAAGAACTTAATAGACTTGGCAAGGACTATACATAATTGAGTAGGGACACACATAGAACAGGTTTAGAATATGCAACGAGTTTGTTTAAAAAATTTTAATAATTTAAATTTTTATGTGTCACCAATACTCAAACCAACTAGGAGAAAGAGTGCAAAAACGTTGTGTCTGGCTCCTACAGCGGGTGGCAGGCGCTGGGTAGGACAATCGGAGTGGTATCTCCCTTGACTCAAAGGTAAGTACTTACTCCTGTGTGACACGACGGTGAGGTCCAACACTTAACGCAGGGTGTGGGACCGTCGTCTAACAATGTTATGGAGCTCCAAAAATAAAATAAGTCAATATGATATTTATGATAAAAGTAGGTCGAGTATACATGGTGGCAGGGGCAGAAAACGGGGTCTGGTCCGGATACCCTGTGCTTTTGTCTCTCGCCCGACGTGTTTGGCGTCAGAGATGGTTAGTAGTATTCGATGTAGGCCCATAATATCCCCATTTGGTGAGGTCGACTGGATTTGGTTTCTCGACAACGTAACAATTCCTCTTGACTATCTAGTTTAAACGTATAATGATATATTATTTTCTATATAAATTCTGACATAATTTTTTCAAGCTGAAAATTTGAAGGGGATTCAGGGTAATCAGTGCGCTGGGGGGTTTCATTGTTTGAATCTGAATTGTATCTTTTAATTAAATACATAAAATTAGGTAAGGAATTTGTGTAAGTATTGGTTAAGACTACCATGACAATCCCATTTTTTATTGTAGCAAGTAACACAAAGTGATATTAATTAGTAGAGAGCGAGTGCGCTCACTCAGACTAAGAGTATAAGGGAAAAGATATGAAACATATAATACTTTTTTTTTTCCAGGCATGTAACTTCAATGCTAGAGCAATATAGCAATATTGCGAGATGTAATTGTCGAGTATGTTCTTTTTCTAATTTTTATCTTACCTCGTTACCCACGAGTCCAACTCAGTTGCTACAAAGTTGTTGAAACACAAATCCAAGTTTGAGTCCAAATAAAACAAAAGAAATTTTGACTAACTTGGGGTCATTGTTTATTGATAATAAGGAAACCTATGTGGGATTCATGAAAAAAAGTTATAATTGCATTATAAGCAAGATACAGTCTCGAATTGTAGTTCAAACAATGTATACAACCTATCTTTCTAGCCATTTAGGATTTCTTAAGTGCAATTGTGAACTGTATCTTGCCCGATACTCCAATTATAATTTTATTTTTTTACTTTACTGAAATTAGTAATTGATAATATCTCAAAGTTGGTTAATTCAGTGAAGATATCTCAAGGTTAGTCAGTTGCAGGGCGATATCCTAAACGTCGGTCAATTCAATGATATTATCCCAAGTTCGACCAGCTCAGTAACGATATCTTTATTCTTTATTTATGGAATGATTTAAAAAGGACAATTTCAATAAAATTTTAGGTTACCAGAGTGACTCGGAGGGCCAAAACCACTTCCTTCATCGAGAAAAATATATATATATACAGGGTCACCAGCCCGTACGTATGGAGGTCCCCGGGCAGACCTCCGTACGTACGGGCGTCCGGCGTCCCATACGGGGTCCGAGCCTGACGGCGTTCGGCCCCCGCCAAAAAATATTTTGGGGCTTAAAAATAGATTTTTTTTTCTGAATTGTTTTTTGTGAGTTCTACATGAAGTCAGGTAGATGCTTATAAATTTTCAAGTCATTTAGCTCAGCAAAAAAAGAATTCAAAATCGCCAAAAATGGCGGTGTCAAAACGTGCTCGCCTACGTTGTTTTTCAGTTTTTACTTTTTATTTTCACTTTATTTCGGGGTGTAAACAATTTTATTATTTTTTGAAACTTTTTAGTGGGTTTTGCATTATGTAAAGTACACATTTGTAAATTTTCAGGGCATTTCGCTTTGCCAAAAAAAATTGAAAAATCGCCAAAGATGGTGGTGTCGAAAACGTGCTCGTGCACTCACTAAATTTAATTCTTTTTTTGTTTTTTGTTATTTTTATTATTAGTATTTGTTTTTCGTATTCTATTATTATTTCAAATTTGGTAAGGAATTTGGTTGTTATCCTCATGAAAATCTTGTTTAATTTATTTTTCTTCATAACATATATTTTTTTCAGATTTTTTTGATTTGTTTTTTGTTTTTTTTTGTTCGGCCCATCCCCAAGGGGTCCCATAAGTTTGGGCATTCCCTAAGGGGTCCCATACGTTCGGGCGTTCGGGCTCGGGCGTTCGGCCCGTCCCGAACGCCGGTTACCCTGTATATATATATATATCGTCCCAAATATATATATATATCGTCACAAACAGAACTGGCCGGTAAAACCGTAGGCATAGAGAGAGAAGAGGACAACAAACGAGGGGCTGTGACAAACTGTTTCGTTGGAGTTTCACCGACTCATCAGGAGGCTGAACCCTCAACAGTCTGCAGAATCCCCTCATTGATTACACTGTAAATGATAATCTACCTTAACCAAAATCAAAGTAGACTATCACTCATCCACACCAGATGGAAATATAAATATGTATATATATATAGTTGTCCTCTTCTCCCTCCCTGCCTACGGTTTACCGGGCAGTTCTATTTGACGATATATATATATTTATTTATTTATTTTTAATTTTAGGTATCCCGTCCCATAGTGGGCCTTGTCCCACTAGCATCGATTTACTCTTTGGAGCCAGGGTTTTCGACGACGTGCGGCCAGAGGTGACATCCGGCGACCGTTGATCCTTTTGTGTATCTTCGGTGCATGGCGATGAGGACCGAATTCGTAACGGGGAAAGTCCGCTGGCCAATAGAAGAGTTTCGTTTACAATTTTTTTGCCATTTAGGTAGCCACTTTGCGTTGGCGCGAAGCTGCAATATTAGGGAGGTCGGAGGGGGGGGGCGTTTTTGCATCGATGTTGTTTTCTTTTTTTTTGTGGAAAAATAGAGAATATTGAGATTTCGGTGGAAGACTGCGAACAGGCCGTACCCGGTTGGTGGAAGTGTGGATGCACTGAAGTTTTGTCATGATGTCGATGTCAGGCCCCGTAATTTTTCGTTTTTGGGTCTTTTTCTTTGCATTTCTGTAAATGAAAAATAACATTGTTTATGCGTTTTTAAATAAGGAAAAACTGCCACACACTGATTGAATCGATGCTAGTGGGACGAGGCTCAAGGGGTCCCATACGTTCGGGCGTTCGGGTTGGGGCGTTCGGCCCGTCCCGAACGCCGGTTACCCGAACGCCGGTTACCCTGTATATATAACATATTCGCCTGAACGCGAACAAGCGCCAAAAACCCTCCGAATGCGAACATAAAAAAAAAAAAAAAAAAAAGAAAAGAAAAAAAAAAACGTTCTCAGAAAACTCTGAAAAAAATTATATATGTTATATACAAACAATACAAGCAGTTTTTGCCTTGGAGTCATGTTCAAATTCGTATCCAATCATAAGTTAAAAATCAAAAACCTTTTTTTTTTTTTTTTTTTTTTTACGAAACAAATTATGTTCGCCCGAACATGTTTGTGAGTTGTTCGCGCGAATGCACGAACACGTTCAGGAGAACATGAAGGGGCGCGAACACGTTCGCTGTGCTATGCAGGGTCCCATCAACAAAACCTTTATAGTTCGAGTTATTTGCCCCAATTGAGGCAAAAGGAGCAGCAGACCCATAAACAATTTTTTATATGCGTCAAACGTGACAAAAAATACGACAGACCCAAGAAAAAAAAATAAATTCATTTCGTTTCAGCCCACATTCTAGCCTGGGTGCAAAAATAACACAAAAAATAATTTTTGGGTTGTCGTATTTTGCCCCGTTTGGGGACAAATTAATATAAATGTTTTGTTGTGGGGGAGATTTATAACTTTTCCCTTTAGCAAAACTAAATGCATGATGGAAATTGATATAGGGAATAAGAGGCTCAGGGCATGATTCCACTAGCAAAGAATTAAGGTAAAGTGTATCCCATAAACACATGTGGGATATCCGCGAAACATCGTTGGACCATTGGTGCAAGAAAATCGTACAACATCAAAAACACGATGAATTTATATTTTGAAAGTTTTTTTTTCTTTCTTTCTTTTTAATTGCAAAGAATGACATGTGGGGAAAAAAATAAAACTCATTCTGGTTGACGTCACTTCAAAGGAGGGAAAAAAAAAAACTTCAAAGTGTGAAGATGCAATTTCAGGTTTTTGAGTTTGCAAATTGAAGGCAAATTTAAAGAAACCCGCGCCCAGGAAGAAGACCGCTGCTAGGTGTGAAGATGCAATTTCAGGATAAAATAGGAATGGGGGGAGAGAGAAAGAGACACATAGAGAGAGAGAGAGGGAAGACATCTAAACTGTAAAAGTGAGAAAAAGTAAACGGGAAGTTGTGTATCATGATAAAGGACCTAGCAAATAGAGAACACAGAGGAACTTGAAAGGCGATATTTATACCAGAGTTAATCCCACTTTCTATGTAGCAGTGTAACACATTCCGCCGGTGGTGAACATCTTACACCATCTGAGTCAACGGCCCGGGGCTTAGTACATTTGGTGCCCATTCCGTATTTTAGCTATGTGAGCTTCCATCATATCATCATCCACATCATGTCTTCTACATTTTGTATACTCCGATGTAGGCGCGATCACAAAAAAACCATTAACGCCATAGCCAGAATAGGAAAATTTACTACAAGCTGTAATATCTCCATTGCGCTAGCAAGACGTGGGAAAAAAATATTACAAATTGGTTGTGACCCAAAACATAAAGCCAACTGCAGTTACTGTGTCTCTCAAACTCTCTCCCCCGGCCAACACTTATCATCACTAGGATGGAACTGACGTAAGTTTCAACAGGTCGGCAGGGTGGAAATAGCGCCAGTTGGCAGGAAGGAGTATTCCGCCTGTTTGCTACTGCGCTTAGGGTTGCGCTCGTTATAGGACTTTCTCACAACACAAAATGACGACAAGCATGGGGCACCAAGTTTCGAACCTAGTCCAACACAAGACGAGGGTTGCGCTCGTTATAGGACTTTCTCACAGTCACAACACAAGATGACGACAACCATGTAGCACCTGTATGAAGTCAAAGTACATCTCTTACGAGGAGTTTCTTTCCCTATGCAACCGTTTGAACGCCGTGAACGCGCGTTCATGTTCAAACCCCCCGGACCCGCGTTCAATCGCGTTCAAACGCGCTGCGCTCGCGCGAGGGCGAAAAAATTGAACGCGAGCCCACGGGGAGCGCGCGCGCGTCGGGGGCTACGGGGTGGTGGTCCGCGTTCGACAAACCCCCAAAGTGCC
>BFEA01000591.1:355537-393850 GCA_003427395.1 Chara braunii
CACGTTTTTTTTTTTTTTTTCCCGCCCACACTTACAACCCCCCAAACCACGCCACCCATTTGCACACACACATACACACATACATACACACACACATACACACACACATACACACACACATACACACACACACATACACACACACATACACACACACATTTATACACACACACACACTCACACACACATTCACGCACGCACATGCACACACAAATTCACACCCTCGCACACACACGGGCACATTTTTTTTTTTTTTTTTTCCGCCAACACTTACAACCCCCCAAACTGCGCCACCCATTTACACACAAAAATACATACACACATTCACACACACACTGCGACATTTGTTTTAATTTTTTTTTCCAAAATATTTGTTTTTTTATTTTTAATATCGCAAAACAAGCGGTTTGAGAAATTAAAAAAAGGGTTGTAGGCAAAACAAAAAAAAAGGTGGTTTGGGGGGTGTGTGGGTGAGGGTGGGTTGGGGGGGACGGGAGGGTTTGGGTTTTGAGGGGCCTGAAAGCACTTTGGGGGTTTGGGTTTCGTGCGTGTTCAAATCGCGCCAAACCCAAACCCCCCAAGTCCGCCCACGCCCCCGAACCAAGGTTTTTGTGGTGCTCATACAGTGGGAAGTGAGATTTCAAAGACATCAGGGGCGGACTCAATGCACACAAAACACTCGTCGTCTGAAAACAGGAACATCGCAAACGCCAAGATATAATCAAAGCAAAACGCAAACCAATATAGCATGGATAATAACAAAAATCAGACACGTCGTGTCGAAGCCTCGCGAGTCTATGGAAAGAAGTATCAACCCAAAAATGTCGATGAAAAAGTAGACTAAAAACACACTAAAAAGATACTATCCCTGAAGTACCGAACTGCGCTGAAAATTACGACTGAAAAGTAGACTATAATACAACATCACGAATTTAAAACACTACGTCTGTCATGGATAACAAAAAACTGAACTACACTGAGAAAGTCAAGAAAACGCAAGTTCGTACTCCATCAAAAATCGTTGTGTGCACGCGGATCTCGCTCGGACCGATGAGAACCTCGTCCGTGGGACCGACCACTGCCACGTCCTCGATCTCTGTGACGCTGCCCCCCGCGTCTGGCAGTGGAAGGCTCGAGAGCGACGGGACGCTCGTCGGGGTCGTCGTCCATAATGACTCTCCTGCCTCTCACCGTCCTGGTGCCTGCGGCTGCTAGGTCGTCACGTCGGCGTGACTCGCTTGCCATAGGTAGAGCGTCTGTCCCTGAAGTCTCCCCCTCGTGGCGTCGATCTAAGGGCACGTGTTGGGCCTGCCTCGGTCGTGTAACAACGTCAGGCTCTTGCAAAATAATCGACGCCTCTCTCAAACCGTACGTCAAGGGCGAATCCACTGCGCTCGCCGCGGCACCGCATGCGCCCTCATGTCTGTCGTCGCCATCGCCACCGCTGCCACCGCCGCCACCGCCTCTACCGCCAAACCCTGAAGCTACAACATCTCGACGTCTCACGCTTATGGAAACCCCTCTCAAAGCTGGCTGACAACCGGCACTCGCCGTCGTCACCCGTCTCGTCTCACTCCATGGCCGATCACTGCGACCAAACAACATGGTGTCCAGCAAGGTCCGCGCACGCTCGGTAGTGTCTCTCCGTCTACAGGCAGCCGACCTCGGGGTGAGACTGCCTCCCTCCCTCGGAGCTACGGTCGCGGGTGACGAAGGGTCTGCAGCCCCGCCAGATGGCGCTGCAATGGAACCTCCAGAAGGTAAGCCCCCTGCAGCACCGCCAGATGGCGCTGCGACGGAACGTCCAAAAGGTAAGCCCCCTGCAGCCCCGCCAGATGGCGCTGCGACGGAACCTCCAGAAGGTAAGCCCCCTGCAGCCCCGCCAGATGGCGCTGCGACGGAACCTCCAGAAGGTAAGCTGGGGCTGGCTGGCCCCCAAAACAAGTCCTACACGTGAGGCAGCTTCCCCTCCTTTGGGAATGACCTGAAAATGCACTGCTTGATCTCCGTCAAATCTGTCCTCCCGTGCTCCTCCAACTCCTCAGCGGTCATAAACCAAAAGGGAGGCTGCCCCGAGGTGTAGCCACATACGTAATCTCCGGCCTCGCCCGTGACGGCGCAAAAGTAGGGATCAGAGGTATGCACGCGCCCTTACCTATACTCGCTCCTCGACCGGGCCACCGCCATGTGCACGACGCCTATGGTCCTCCAAAAACGGTGCCTGATGTGGCACCACTGGCCCCACAGCAGTGCGAACCACCAAAGTCTTTGCGTCACGTCTGTCGAACTGTGCGGGATCTCCCCCCCCAGACGTGGACATCGGATCGGCCTGAACAGGCACCCCCACCCCGCCAACATCAACCGCCCCCGCTACGCCCCCCTCCCCCCCGGTGGTCGGTGCTATCCCCTCCGCCTGTGCCGATGGGCGAATATCATCAATGCCCACTGACTGCCCCGTCTGTATGTCCTCCAGACCCGGGGACATCTGCACGACACCCTCAACTAAACCCGTGGCCAGAGGCACGCCCGCGACCTCATGCAACGTCTCCTCGGGCCTCAGCTGGACGGCAGGAGGCTGCACGGCTCCGTACGTGGCTCCTCTATTGGTGCCAACCCGCTCTCGTGCGTCCCCTGCCGAACATCCACTCCCATACTCGAAGCCTCGGCTAAAGCCGCCTCCCGCTGCGTCGTATCGTGAACCTCTGCCAGAGGATCCGTGTGGGCACCAGGCGCTACGTCAAGGGACGCCGGCGTAAATGTACCCAACTGTCTCCGTCGCTCCTACGCCGCAACAAGGGCAAACTCCTGCGTCCTGGGGTCCCTCTGCGCCATGAGGCCAGCTCGACGACTATCAAGCCTATCCAACCTCTCTGCAGATGTCTCTCCAGGGGGTGTCCGGTCCTTATCCCCCTCTGCCCCCGACATCACCTCTATGCATATGGCAGGGGAGAAACTGTTCGGGTCCAGGAAGCTGATCTGTCCCAATAAGGCCTGCATACCCACACTGATGTCCCCACGGGACTCCCTCTCTCCCCGAGGAAGACCCATGCTCTCTCCCGGGGGCATACCCATGTCACCAAACTCACTGAAACCGCATCCGCCACCCATCGGTATCCCCTCATCCCCGCCACTCTGAATCTCGTGCGCCTCAACCGCCGCAGCAACCTCGGCACCGCCTCCACCTCCGGCCAACGCACCACCATCTCCACCAGCCAACCCCTGTGTATCTCCCTCGTCCCCCTGGACCGGTGAAGGACCGCCCGCTAATCTGTCCTCCAATCGCTATCTCGGGCCCCTCACCAATCTGTGCAATCGACCATTGCGGGCTGGTGTCGATGAAGCTGCTCCGTCGAAGTGGGAAGAGCGGTGGATGATGCCATGCCACAACGATCATGCGCAGGACGATGCCAGGGGTGCCCCCACCAATCCCCGACTCTGCCCCCCTCGAAGGTACAGACCCAGGATCTCCGTCCCGCTCAACGGACCGCGGGGCAGTGGACGTAGGCCTCTGATGCTCTAGAGGGCTCCCATGACGACTCCCTGACTCCTCCCCCAAATCAAGTCCAACGAAAAGGTCATCTCCGCCACTCCGTCTACGGACGTCCTCTGGGTCGCTCCACTCATCACGCTCATCTGCCGCACGAGTGGCAGTAGCGGGGCCCGCCCGCTCGTCCTCGTCCTCGTGACCCTCGGAATCACTGTCGTCTTGAGGGTACGGGTGCAATGTGGCGGCTCGAGTCCCAAAAACATCGCCCACTTCACCTAGAGGAGCTCTGGACCCACATGGGTCTCGCTGCCAAGAACGTCTCTGATCCTCGAGCTCCCGCGTCCTACTCTCCTCCGTCCCCTTCCACGAGGGGCGAGTCCCGATACCTCCCTCCACGTCCAACAAAGACTCATCTAGAGTCCACGGCAGCGCGAACCCGCGGTCTGCTCGCTGATGAGAGAGAAGGCGGACGTTGGCTGAGATCTCAAGATTCTCAACCAACTTCGCGACCTTCTTGAACTCAAGCTGGTTACGCTTCTTCGTCTGTACACCCTCGTGGACGACCCAATTCCTCTCCGCAGGAGAGAGGAGAGGAGCACGTCCACATGTACATCACACGAAGAGCAATAGCCTGCAACTGCGGGGCGCACTGCCCCCACTTCGACCACCAACACCCGGACTCGTACCTCTCCGCATCGCCCGTGCACCTTTGTGCCTCTCTGTCTCCGTCCCTCCCCCCCCATGCAATCGTCCTCCTCCGTGTGTGAAAGTCGCGCAACTGCGCACATGCGGTCTCGTACTCGGGGCTCACTACACTGAACCCTGTCTGCGACAAGATGTAAGTCTCTGCCTCCCTCACTAAGCTCTCGTCGTAGCCGCTGACTACGCCCTCGAAGTACCGCAAGTCCCGCCGGCTGGGACAGAGAAGGTGAGCAACGGCGTGCGCCGGCTTCAACATGTGAGCGCATCGAGCCTGCACCCTCTGAACAATGTAGTGTGCAAGATTGGTCGGAAGTGCACAAACCTCCTCTGCTACCTGGCGGGCCACATCCTGTGTCCACTCAACCACCCGCGACATGTGCAGCCCTCCACGGTCCAACCTGCGCAGCAGGTCGTACACAGGCTCCATGATACGGAACAGGATGCCCATGGAATCCCTCCAAGTGCCATGTCGCACCTGCCACCTGACCCACCTAGCCAGCTGACGAACGAAATGGTCCCAAGGGACCATACCCCAAGTATCGCCGTCCACCGTCCTCTCCAATGCTGACCTCACTGCCAGCAAACGCTCAATAATCGCGAACACGGATGCGAAACGTGTCTTGCACGGATAAATGAGGCCCATCTGCCTGCTCTCCCCCCGGAAGATATGGAAAGCGGCGCCGTGCTCCTTAATGAAGCGCACCACCGCTCTCCCCCTCACGATGATGTCCTTATACCACATGCCCGAACAGCCAATGTCTGACAAGATCTTGTAGCAGATATGCACTGCGCATGGGAGCCACGTGATCCGTTGATGCTTTGGCCTCTGCTCAGGCCCCTGGAGCATGTTCGCCGCGGCGACGTACGCCGAGGCGGAGTCAGTGCAGATGGCGTTCACCCACTTAGGGGGGACGTCATCAAACACCTTGATCCAGCGCGCCAACACATCAGGCGCCCGATCCCGCTCACCCTCCCTGTTCATCGTCTGGACGAGCATCACCCCACGCGACCCGCCGGCAAGGAGGTTAACGATGGGTCTAGCATCGCGTTGTCGCGCGCGGCGGTCCTGCAACCCGCTGAGGAGCGCTGAACCTCACGGTCGTGTCACGCAGGATGTTTCGCCAGAAAAGAACCCGTCACCACTCCGACCGTGCGCGTGTGCTATACCTTTCACGACGCCCTGCGACAGGTCGGGACGTCGCGAGGTACAACTTACCTCTACCCGAGGGGCTGTCACCACCCTCAGGTAGGCATATCCCTGCTGAGCTACAGACCCACATGCAAAGGCTTTTACATGCCTTTGTAGAGGTAGGTCGGCCGAGGGCGTTTGCTCGATCGCTGTAGCATAAAATGGGGTACGCGCGGTAAGACGCCTGGAACTAACCCGTTGGATATTCAGGTCGAACTTTTAAAAGGCTGTCTATTTCCGCTACTGCATAATGTAATATTCTCTTGACAATTATCATTGACAATTAAACCATCTGCCAAAGAGCGTCCTATCTTTCCTAACAGGTTATGGCTCAGCTGAACATCAAAATAGTATAAAAGTTAAATTGAACATATGATGAATACGGAAGTATTACCGCCGAGAACCCTTCCCAGTTTTACAAATGCTGTGTGTTCAAGACTCTTCAACAGACTGGGTCCAGTTCAATCCAAAGTCACGCACAAAACAGACCTACACAGAATAATGCAAAGACAGTTCACATGCCATGCACTAAGGGAGTCACCCATCAACCATTGACCTTGTCCCTCACTTCCCAAACCATGCATGACAGCCTTGTCTTTCCTGAGACGTAAGCCCAGCCCCCTCACACTTCTACAAAGGACCCTTGAGAGTGACCAGGACCATTTAGGCAATGACCACAGGTGACAGTTTTACTGACCACAGGGTTTGACTTTAGAGGTGGGTATCAAGTCAAAGGGGAAAAGTTGAATCGGTGACAACCGACCTGTTATCGAGAGATAACATAAATTTGGGTCCTTTCTGTAGAACCTCTTCCTTGAAATGCAGTAGATAAACAGGAACCTGCACACACACAGGTCAACAAAGATTCAACACCCCCACTCGATTCCCACATATTGACATCTAAGGGTCAAGCCCTTAGACATGGGTAGTGAGCTTTGGGATCGACATCCCATGTCTAATCCCTAGTCTTACTCTCACAACCCTACCCTAAGCCGTCTGTCACTTTCTCCTTTCTCTTAAGGAGTTTCATGCCTGTGTCCTAGGTCGTTTTAAGAGAAACTCATATTTTTCCCCACTCTCAGGCCTTGCGTTTTCTCTTTTGGGGATAAGCGCATCGTTTGGCGCTTACATAGATGAGATGTAACTCATTCATCGTTGTGGCCTTCCTTCTGAAAGCCACGGACGACAACGGACTACTTGGTAGTTCTTAAGTTTCTTTCTCCCGCGGTCCTATCTTCTTCCTTGTTACTTTTTCAGATATGTGAAGACCTTGCTCCAACAGGAGCACTATTCCTTCCTTCCTCTGCTATTTGTGTTAACATACTCAAGTAGTAGGCTGATTCAGACATGAATCTCTTGCTACTTGATCAATACCAAACAATCGGTTAATTAAGGCAGACAGTCGAGTAAGTCTCTCATGAGTAGTTGACTCTATGCTTAGTCTCACTCAATGTATACATAAGATCTGTTCAGAGTAGCAGGATAGCTTACACATGATTATCCTTCCTACAACAAATAGTTGAGGCTCCTACAGAAGCACCCTACTACTTGCTTTAGGTATACTCTCGAAAGATCCGGATGTCAATCCCTCCTCAGAGGCTAATAACGGTCTGTGTGAATAATAGGCGACCCGCACAAGAGCCCCCTACTATCACGTGGGAAGGTCCACTTCATGAGCGCATTTAGGGTAATCCTAACAAGGGTATCATGTTGCCCTTCCGAAGCTGACCGTCCTAAGACGGTGTTAGTTTGGACAGAAGACGAGAGTTTATGGTATTCCTACAGGAGTACCCTCTTAGAGAGTTAGTACAGAATCAAGTAGGTAATAGACAGACCCCGACAGAGGCCCCTCTACTACCTTCCTTGGGTAATGAGTAGTCCAACCGTTAATCAAGTAACAGGACGACTCCTACAGAAACCTCCCTATTACCAGTTTGGTGGTCGAACTATCAGAGGGTAAGTAAGATAAGAAAGGAAGAGTAGAAATGTGATTTCCTACTCTTTGCAGATTGTTAGTCATCCTTAGACTCGAGCGTGTGAAGAGGACGACCCTCCCTGGAACCTTCCTTATTATTTTGTAAGAGTCAGACCCCTCTTCCCATCACGACGACAGTCGATCCGGTAGATGGTAAGGTAACTCACATATGAGTACCTAGTCTACTTCATAAATTTAATGTTAGACATCCTTTCCCATCATGGCGACAGCCGATCTGGTAAGGTAGTGCGGCAACTCACACATGAGTGACTAAGCTAGCTCATAGTCAGTATCAGAACCCTCCTCCTGTCACGACGACAACCGATCTAGTAGAGAGTACCTATTTTAGTTCATAAGTATTTTGCTTGTACCCTCGTCCCGTCATGACGACAGTCGATCCGGTAGAGTACTTATATTAGTTCGTAAGTTTGGGTTCGTACCCTCGTCCCATCACGACGATAGTCGATCCGGTAGAGAGCCCCTATAAGTTATAGTCAGATACCCCCTTCCCTACACGATGAAGGTCGTTATGGTAGAGAGTACCTACTTTAGTTTATAAGTTATTGTTAGTACCCTCCTCCCATCTCGACGACAGTCGATCCGGTAGGGAGTACGAAATCTAGTTCATAAGTTATAGTCAGATACCCTCTTCCCGTCACGACGACAGTCGTCACGGTCGAGGATACCCCCTTCCCGTCACGACGACAGCCGTTATGGTCGAGGGTACCCGATTTAGTTCATAAGCTATTGTTAGTACCTTTTTTTCCCATCATGACGATAACCGATCTGGTAAGGAGTACTTGAATTAGTTGATAAGTGTTTGTTTTGTACCCTCGTCCCTTCACGACGACAGTCGTTCCGGTAGAGAGTGCCTAGATTAGTTCATAAGTTGTTGTTCGTACCCTCGTTCCCTCACGACGACAGTCGCTCAGGTAGAGAGTACTTAGATTGGTTTATAAGTATTTTGTTTGTACCCTCATCCCATCACGACGACAGCCGATCTGGTAGAGAGTACTTAGTTTAGTTCCTAGGTTAGTTGTTTGTACCCTCGTCCCCTCACGACAACAGCTGCTCAGGTAGAGAGTACTTAGATTAGTTTATAAGTAGTTGTTTGTACCCTCGCCCCCTCACGACGACAACCGTTCAGGTAGAGAGTACCGAGATTAGTTCATAGATTATCATTAGGACCCCCTTGCCGTCACGACGACAGTCGGACCGGCAGAGAGCAAGGTGACTCACACATGAGTACCTAATTGTCGACCTTTAGTCAAGTCAGAGCACACACAAGTAGTACGATGGCTCACACATGAGCCTCCACCGCCCTACTTTGTTCTTCGAGCCCTAACAGTCCAGGTTCCTTCTTAGTTGATTTAGGTTCCTTCCATTTCACCAGGCAGGATTCTTATTCCAATCATATATTCACTTCTCCTTTTGTTAACCTTAGTCCTGAAGAAAGCACAAACAATATATCTCACAGCCATACAGGTCGTCCAATAGAAGGGCGTAGCCTGTAAGGGTATATGGGAAAGAGTTATGTGACGCGTACCTCATAGTTCCCTGCCTCCAGAGTTCCTCCTGAACTCCGGCAGAGCTCCCGCAATCGCTCTGTTTATTTTGACCATCTGATCATCCGCATTCGATGAGATTCATACTATTTCAGAGAGTGGTGAGGACCAAGGAAATGAGGGGATTAGATTAGGGAAGAAATGGATTACGGGATAAGATTTATACTATTTCAGAGGAGGTAGATGTCGTCACACGGTGACGATGTCCCTCTCCTCTCCAGTACTCCACCTCTCTTCAAACCTGATCTTCCCCCACTTCCCCTATTGTCAATCAACAAAGAATTACAGACTGATGCTTAATAACAACAACAATCAATATTCTTGGAAAAATATGGAGACAAAAAGAAAAACTGAGGGGTTCAGATCAAAGGAGAAGGGAGAAGGGTTGGAGGAGGTAGATGCCGCCACACGGTAATAACATCTTTCTTCTCTCCGTCGTCCCACATCCCCTCGATTTCTGGCTCCTGATGCCTAATGATAGCAGTATCAATCATAAATGTCTAATGTCCAACAATAATAATAACACTAATAATAATAATAATAATAACAATAATAATAATAATAATAATAATAATAATAATAATAATAATAATAGGATTGTGAGTGATATACAAAACACCAAGTTGTGAGTCAGACAGATGTTATAAGTAAACGTGCATGAGTATAGAGTACAAATGCACCAAATATCCATCCAAATAGGGCAATACAATGAAGTAATGAGCCAATGTCCAGGCCCGTAGGCCATGTTGTCCTAATATATGGGATCACTCCTTGTTGTTGGGTGCCCGTAGGTTGTAGGGGTTCAGTCAGTAGACCTGTTGTTTGTAGGTCCTAGCGGTTCCTGAGGTTCGTAGTTGTTACGATCCCTAGGATATCAAGGTCGTAGCTGCTACAATATCGAAGGGTCAAATTCACAAAGTTCCGGAAGGTCCGGAAGTAACCCGCCAATCGTCGCTTGCGGCAGAACAAAAGCAAACGGGCAGGCGTGTAATCTGTCATGCTGAGTCTGCGGTACCCAGTCCCGATCTCATCAAAGTCCAGTTCGGCAGGGTACCGTATTGGACTGTGCATACTAAGAGCCTGAAGGAAAGGAGGCAGATCAATGAGATACAGAAGTATAAATCGAGAGGCAGTATCCAGTCATTTATTCATCCCCGCTGAAGGCTAAAGCCATGCAGAAGCGTTACCTGTGCGAGTGCGTCTGTCTGTCCGCCTGTTCGTATGCATGTGGAGTGAGAACGAAGGCGAGTCTGTTTGTAATTATGAACACAAATGATAATAATAATAATAATAATAATAATAATAATAATAATAATAATAATAACAATAATGATAATAGTAATAATAACAACAATAATAATAATATCCGAACTCATAAAAAGAATTGAATGGTAGCGAACATCAGAAACCAAGCAACATCATACATATGGAAATAGACAGTCTTGACCCCGTATCAAAAGGTAGGATCGCATCATGAGTTTCATCAGCTAAGAATTCAGCAAAAGCTCATAAGTGATACTGTCGGGGCAGTCTCTTCATCAAAGAACTAATGTCGACAACCTACCCGGCGCCCAGCGACCAGACTGCGAATGGCAGATCCTATCTAGACTATTTACAATGCTGTTGGTGACGTCAGCATCTCCCCGAAGTACGGGCAGATCTTGACCAATGTCGATCGCCTCAGGCACCAGGTATGTCTCTCGTCTCACTTACAACTTCGTTCCCCCCCCACTCACTTTCTCTCCATCTGTTTCGTTCTCTGTGTGTATGTGTCTCTTTCTCTGTCTCGATGTCCGTTCGTCTGACTGTCTACCTGTATGTATGTATTCGTGCTTGACTGTTTGTCATGTGTGTCTGTTTTTGTCTGAGTCAGTCCTGGTCCGTTCGTTTATCTTTGTTTTATTGTCCTGTCCGACTGTACCTGTCTTTCCTGAATCTGACCGTCTTGACTGCCCGCTTCAGTCTTCGTCTTGTTTACTTATGTCTGTGTATGGCTGATTATCTATGCTTGTCTGATTGACTGACTGTGTTTGTTTTGACGGTATTTGTCAGTCAGTCTGTCTGTATCCGTCGTTCACTCTCTGTATGTGTGTCAGTGTGTCCGTATGTCTGTTTTTGTTTGTCTGATTCATGTTTGTCTGTCTGTCTGTCGCAGCCCGTCCATATTCGTATGTTTGTCTGGTTACCCTGTATCTGTCTGTTTGCATATGTCTGTGTCTTGTCTGCTTGTCTGTGTCTGTCAATCTGGCCGTTTGTCTGGCTATCAGTCGTCGTATGCCTGCTTGTTCTTGTTTGTTTGTCTGCCGTCAGTCTACTTGTTTTTGTTTCCTACACATGCGCATGCACGCTCCTGCGTGCCTAAACAAACAAGTGTGGCAATGCACATTTCCATGTTCTAGTCACAGACTCACCCGATCTTGTTCATCCTATCGTTGGAGAGAGTGTGGGACCCGCACAGTAATGGTCATTAGTCCACTCTCCCTTCCTTTCCATCTCTTCGTTTTTCCCTCCTACCTCTCCTCCGTTTTCTTCTTCTACGACCATCTCCTTCCCTGCCGTGTCCATTCTCTATACTGGCTTTGCTCATCTTCTTCTCTACGGAGTTCTCCCTCTTTCGCGGACCTTCATCCTCAACGTGGTTACCCCCTCGCATTCACCACGACCTGCACCACCGTCCTTGTGAACGCGGACAATCATTAATGGTATAGTAGTTTGACCATCACTTAGATGAATCTGCCCGGTATAGTGGGTCAGATTTATCTGAGAGGAGATACCGTCAGGAATACGAGTGGAAGCCATAGACAGATTCTGAACTCAAATCCCAAGAACACGCAGTAGCCCGGATAGTCATGTACTAGGCAGATAACTCGTTTGCACCAAGGTTCCATCCAAATAGGAGCGTTACGGTGAACTCGTGGGCCACTGTCCAAACCTTCGGGCCACACCTACGCAGTATTCAATGTCGCTCCTTCCATCTGACATGTACATGGCCATAGTAACGGCCAGGTAAATATGATTTAAGAAGGTATAATAATAATAATAACAAAAGTAATTTTAATCATAATAAGAATAATGATGATAATAATAATAATAATAATAATAATAATAATAATAATAATAATAATCGTAATAATAACAATAATGATAATAATAATAACAATAATAATAACAATAATAGTAATAATAATAATAACAATAACGATAATACCAGTCAATCAATGATAATAATAATACAAAAATGCAAGGAAAATGTGCAACAGCGAACTTCAGAAATCAAACAGTATCATACACATAAGACCAGATAGTCGTGACCTCGAACTAACAACAGAATTGCATCATGAGATTCACCAAATAAGAACATCAAGAGTTCATAATTGACAATGCTCAAATAGTCCCATCATCATCAACGAAAAACCAGAGTTGATATCCTATCTGGCGCTCGGCGCCCAGACTACATGTGGCAGATCCCAACTAGCCTATACTACAGTGCAAGAGTTGACGACAACAGCTTTCCGAAGTACGAGCATACAGCGGCCAATGCCGCACGCTTCCGGCACCAGGTATGTCCCTTGTATCACTCACCTCCTCGTTCCACAGCACACAAATGCCACTAGCACCCAAGGATCATCATGCATCTGACAATAATAATAATAATAATAATAACAATGATTAAAAGAAAAGGTATACGAGTCATCTTTCCAACCCGATGCATTATCGCCAGGGGTGCGCTGTATTCGGAGTCGACAGCCAGTGTCACACACACACACACACACATCAGCCGAATACATCCTGGGCAGACTGCCTGTGGGCATTCGATCCTCCTGATGAGGCGGCTAAAGTCCGAGGGAAACAGTCAGTCATAGTCATGCATTTCTTTCTGGAGTTGTATATAGCGAAAATGCTGACACACACACGCACACGAATAACGCGCACGCACACACACAAGTTTTAGTAGTGTATAATTCCACGTTCCAGCGTTAGATTCTTTTGATTGCATTCATCTCGTCTACAAAAGTACTATTAACTTAGGCGCAAAATAGGGGACTTACCTGTTTCTCTCTCCTTATCCCCATCGTCGTCGTCGTCCTCTGCCTCGATACTCCATGACCCTCAGCACGACCCATCACGAAGAGTAGCATGTCGAGGCCATAGCATGGAGAGGATGACTGACATATTTGCGCCTTCCAATGAGCCGGCCGGACGACAGGTAAGTCGCCTTCTCCTCGTCTCTCTCCTCCTTCCTCTCCTTCTCCTTCTTCTTCTTCTCCTCCTCCTCCTCCTTCTTCTTCTTCCTCTTTGTCTACTTCTTCTTCTCCCTCTTTTTCTTTCTCCACTACTTCTTCTTTTTCTTCTTCCCGCATGCCTGTTTCTCTCTCCTCAAGGCCGTGCTTCTCTTCTTCTCCTTCGCGCGCCTTTCTTCCTTTCTTCTGCGCAACGATTCCGTCTTCCCCTTCCTCACGCTACTCCCTGTTTTCTCTACTTCCTTCTCAACTTCGCGGTCGCCCCGTTTGATCGTGCTCTGTTTCTTCTAGCTCCCGGTAGTCGTGCGCAAGTTTCTCGTCGGGCCGTCAGCTGGCTCGGCCACGCCTCAATCGAGGCACACAGGCAGTGCCTGTTTTCGAGACTGAACCCGCCCCATTTCTTACGCTAAGTCCAACAAGTTCTCATATAAGATCGGAAGAAAAGAAATAAACCTAGAATAAACAAAAAGAAACTTAAAAACCGTAAAGAAAAAGAAAAGAAAGTAAATATAAATAAATTTGAAATAGACAAAAGAAAATCTAACTTCCTAACTACCCTGTCGTGCCATTTGTCGGGCAGGCTAACTACCTATAACTACTCCTAATACTGAGGTCGGGGGCTTGAAAATCGTAAAGAAAAAGAAAAGAAAGTAAATATAAATAAATTTGAAATAGACAAAAGAAAATCTAACTTCCTAACTACCCTGTCGTGCCATCTGTCGGGCAGGCTAACTACCTATAACTACTCCTAATACTGAGGTCGGGGGTTCAAGCCCCGACCGACTGAGCTCGGGTGAGAACACTGCGGAGCTCCTCCATAAAAGGAGCTAGCTCAGGGGTCCAGTGGATTCATTCCCTGCACCCTTTGCTTGACAGTCTGCACTTTAACCTACTGAGCTAGCTCCTACTCTGGTTAAGAAAAGAGCCGCTCAGGTATATGTAGAGTATCGGGGCTCAGCCCACCTAGCGGCCTGAGCCCGTTTCTAAGTTTGTGTGTGTGTGCACGCTGGGCGGTCTGCCTGTCTGAGTACTCGGCGGCTTGAGCGTGTGTGTGACCCGGAAGGGCATTGATTGATTGGACGGCCCGAAGGGCCGGTACTTACCCGTAGCCGTGACATTGAGGGTCGAAACACTCAAGTGGCGAGGAAAAAGCCCCGCGACACTTAGCGGGAAATACTCAAGTATCAGGTAGGACGGTACCTTACCAGTAGAGGTAGATGCGCCGGGTACTCGGGATTGAGCAGAAGAAGACAAAAGTTGGCATTTTTAGAGGCCCGGTATCGGTAGATAGGCGGGTACCAGTTCAAGTAGCCTGAGTCCAGGCCCTATGCGGACGGTATAAGAGCTTGCAACAGTGTCTCCCTCAAAGGGACGAAGGCACCAGTTGCTTGGGTGATCGTGCGGACACGAAGTCGCTACTCGAGAGGCGACTTCCTCTCTACATACGGAGGCGAAGCTGGAGCCTTAACCCCACTCACGGCATATGGGTAAGGATAGAGGTACCGACTGCCGCTACCTATTATGGTCGCCAGTACGTTTCTTTTGGCTGCCCCGGCCGCATGGCCGAGGTTGTATTAATTTTTCAGTCGTCTTTAGATTTAACGGTGGTGCGATCTGCCGACTTTCATATACCGGCCGGTCTTGATGCCCCTGAACTTGTTCTAATTCATTTCTGCCTTACCGTCTGATCCTTTAACGGTTTTAGATTGTGGTCGGCGCATCCTGTGCGACCTTTCTTGTTTTTCTTCCAACCCTCTGACCCTTGTGGTCGAAGACTTTTAATTTTTATTAACCCTTTTCGGTTGTCGTACGCGTCGTATCACTGCGTATGATCACCTAAAAATCTCGGCCTCAATGGTCGAGAAGTTTGCTTCACGGCGCCAGGCCAAAAAAAATTCTCGTTTTTTACTCTAGTTTGTCTCCGGCACGACGACCGGCGTCGATACTGTAATGAATGCAAAATCATGAGGAAATACCCTTGTAAGGATGTTTGCTCCGACAGCGTGACTTCCTTCCGTCTGACATAATGATGGCCCCCGTGACATAGAAAGGAGCTCTGACCTCCGCGAGATCAGCTCCCACATCGTCCGTCGTGTGGACAATGGTCTCTATGTCCGCAATCTCGTTCTTTGAAGGCCACAAAACCTTCACCGGCCCCGGCAATTCCCTGAAGTGTCGGACGACGTCCAACCACGGCTCGCTCCGGAAGACGTTGAACGCCAAGCGCTGACTGTACACAAACCTCAACCACCTCTTCTAGAACTCCATCTGCCACTTTGAAGAGAATGACTCCATGATGGTGTTCTGCCTCAGCCTCTTCTGTGTTGCCGTCGGCCGCGCCCCCTCCTCTCTCTCCTTCCTATTCCCCGTAGACGGACCCACCTCATCCGTATCTACACCTGCCTGTGCACGAGCCAACACGTGCGCCGACGCAAAGTACTGGCCCTGCTGCCCACCCGGCTCTCTGACAACGCCCTTCCCTTGATCCCTCCCTGACGACCCCGCCCACGCAACCTCCTCGACGTCGTCGTCCATGTCGATCCGCTCCTCGGCGTCCCTCATCTCTCCCTCCCCCCCCTCGTCCCGTCGTGGATCCATCGCAGGCGCCGGACCGTGAAGCTCCTCAAACCGCTGGATCCGCTCTAGGAGCTTGTAAGACATCTTGTAGTCGCTGTTGTAGTGAATGTCGACAAGTGCCTTGTCGGTCACTGCCGGACATCCCTTGCCCCGCCGAAAATGGCGCCCCGCCACGAACTGGTTGCCCTGGAACTCGTGGCCACAAAAAACGCACTTCAACATGCGATTGCCGCGGAATCTCTCGCCGAGACTCTGTCCCACGCGGATGTACTTGTACACGCAACATTTCTTCTGCGCCTTGTGGTTCTCGTCCTCCCCCGCATCCTCAAACACCCGAGCCTGACCTCCCGGCATTGTGCCCGTTCGCCGATGGGTTCACCGAAGTGGACTGCCGCCAGCCTGTCCCACGAAGCCCCAACTCCCACCTCCCTCCCTCCCCGCACAAGGCCCCGTCGGCCCACCGCTGAGCGGCCCCTGTCGGGCCGGCGACCCACCCCCCAGGTCCTCGAACCCCCCACAGTGCGGAAGACGCAGCACGGACCCCCAACAGGAGCGAGGAACAGCGCGCGCTCAAGGAATTGAACGCACGTTCAATGAACGCGAACGCACGTTCAAAAAAATTGAACGCGCGTTGAAAAAATTGAACGTGCGTTCAATTTTTAGTGCTCCTGCGTGCCGTCGCCTTCTCCCGCGCCGCTCCACATCGTCACCGTCGCCGCCGACTGCCAGGTCACCCGCGCAGCTCCACGCCGTCGCCGTCCTCGCGCAGCTCCATGTGGTCGCCTTCGGCCTCTCTCTCTCTCTCTCTCTCTCGCGCGCGCGTGCGTGCGCGCGTGCGCGCGCGTCGGCAGATTGCCACGTCTCTCTCTCTCTCTCTCTCTCCCTCTCTCTCTCTCTCTCGCACGCGCGCGCGCACGCGTTCACTCCGTTGCCAGTGCGCGTGCAGGGAGTTTCCAACTGAAGGTGGGGAACGCTCGAACGCGCACTGCACGAGTGTGTCACGTTCGAACGCTGCGCCCGCTTTATGCCGCCTCAGGACGAAATGCGGGCTTTTTTAACTTTACCTGGGGATTTCACCCACATGACCCCCCAAGCACCGCCGACGCTCCCCAGTGGCCTACAGGCACCTTCCCACCCCTCACAGCCCCCCTGCGCGAACACGTCAATCGTGTTCAGGCGCGTTCAGTGAACGTGTGTTCACTGCGTTCATAAACAGAACGCGGAACGCGCGTTCAATGAACGCGCGGTAACACAGTTCTTTCCTATATCAAGGGCTGCTAAGGTTTTGCGCGTTGCATCAAATTAAACCACATGCGCCGCCCAGTCCAGAGCTTGTGCAGGACCCCATCGATTTTTGCCTTGCGAGTCGGGACCGTACTCCAGAGGCCTCCAGGCGGAGTGCTTAACGTGTCAGCTAGGTCCATTGTCAAATGGGACTCCAAAACCACCAGGCGTAGACCAAGGATGAATGACACTGATAATGAAAGTACATGGCCGTGTGTGCAACCTCCGCACACTGTACAGCGCGCTCGTTCACCGCGGTGGTGTCAGCAGCAGGGACCATTCGATGGTTCATTCAGCCAGTGATGTCAGAGCAATGGTCTCCTGGCATTCTCCTTCCTTACACCTTCGCCTCAAACTTGTACCATTGCTCCACAACATCGATCAAATCAACACTACTTTTAACTAGGACGGTATACAACTTGTAAATGTCAGCATCAGCGGCCACGTACTTTCAGTAGTGTCGATCTAGGTTCGACTAGAGTGGAACTTCGGGTCATTTATGGTCACCATCCTATGCAAACCATATCAAGCACAGGAACAAAGAAGGTGGGAATCTCTGAAACAAGGTCCCAAGGACCCACTCCCCTTCCTTCCTGCCAGCTGCCACCATTTCCGCCCCCCTCTCCACCCTCTTCCAGACTCTTCTCGCTGCAATTGACAAAACATCTGCTTGCCGACGAGTCGTGACGACCAATTCTACAGCAACCAAAAATTCTCAAGACAAATCACGAATCCAACACTGAGTCAGACGCGGAACCACACAAATTTCATTCCATTCACACCTAACCCAGCCTAACACAAGGGGAAGACTCCACCTAACCATGGGGGTTAACCTAAGCTAGACTCCTCGAGGTGATGCAACCTAACCAAAGAGACCGTGACGACCAACCAGCATGAGACACGTCACAAACAATGACAGACTCCATTATGCTCCGAGTCTCCAGTGTCCAAACTCGATCCCGGCCTAGCAATATACAGTTTCCTATCAACTGTGAGATCGCCAGGCACTCCATCACTGCAGAGGCACCGCAGCTCCTCTGATCTCATGATCACTGTGACCCTGCCACGGCCGCGACCAGGAGGCCGAGTTTGCAGCCTGTTTTTTTGGATTTTTTTTAAGGGTAAAAAAATACGTGAAAAAAATATATAGGGTTTAGAAGTAAGAAAGAAGAGGAAGAGGATGTACACCAGCATAGACAGATAACAAAGCTCTTCTTCTTCGCCTAACACTCTTCCTCGTTATCTCCTCCTCCTCGTTATCTCCTCCTCTCTTATTCACAGAAGAAATAATAATACAATGTTGAATGGCTGAACCAGAATCAATGTCCAAATCCCTCTTCTACTGCTGGTATCAATTGAGGTCCACCATAGCATAGGCCGAGGCTATGGCAGACTACTTGGGCCTTGCCCTGCTGTGCAAAAGACAACGCAAAGCAGCTATGGCTGCTCTAGCTCAGGCCGCCATGCCTGACTCTGCCTCGAAACTTCTTGGTGTAGCTCTCCCCAGCTGGGGTCTCCCTGCTGCAGCGTCCGCCGCCTGCCAAGGTGATGTAGATGGCTGCCACCATAGCCAGGTAAGTACCTCTGGCGCTCCTCCCCCTTCCTGTCCTTCTTCCTCCTCCAAGTCCTTGCTTCTTCCCCAGCAACTGCTCCAGCCAGCGCTCCAACTAGTGTGTCACCAAACCTGCACACCAACAATGAGGCTGGGCTCTTCGCCCGGCCTGGAGATATAGCGGCCTTGCGTCTTCTTCTTCTTTTCCTAGTCTTCTTGTCAGACACAGACACAGAGAGACAACCTCACAGCTGGCCTCATGGTACACACATCGATAGGATGACCAAATCAAAATCGAATGAATCTGCCGGTAGAACATGGAATATACACTGCATGACCTTGTTTGTTTGTTTGTGTGTGTGTGTGTGTGTGTGTGCACGCACGCGCATGTGTGTGTGTGTGTGTGACAGAGAGAGAGAGAGAAGGGGTAAGTCTGGCCTCTTCGCCCGGCCTGGAGATATAGCGGCCTTGCTTCTTCTTCTTTTCCTAGTCTTCTTCGGGCAATTCGGCGGTGGGGGTCAGACACAGACACAGAGAGAGAGAGAGAGAGAGAGAGAGAGAGAGAGAGAGAGAGAGAGAGAGAGAACAGGTTAGTCTCCAACCTCACAGCTGGCCTCATGGTACTCGCATCGATAGGATGACCAAATCAAAATTGAATGAATCTACCAGTGGAACATGGAACATACACTGCATGACCTTGTTTGTTTGTTTGTGTGTGTGTGTGTGTGTGTGTGTGTGTGTCTGTGTGTGTGTGTGTGCACGTGCGCGCATGTGTGTGTGTGTGTGTGTGTGACAGAGAGAGAGAGAAGGGGTAAGTCTCCTCGCAGGTGGCCTCATGCCACTGGTACTTCCACAGATGGGATGGGCAAAATCTAACGAATCATTGAAATATACACTTCCAGACTTGTTAAATCTAACGAATCATTGAAATATACACTGCCAGACTTGTTTGTTTGTTTTATTTGTTTGTGTTACAGAGAGAGAGAGAGAGAGAGAGAGAGAGAGAGAGAGAGAGAGAGAGAGAGAGATGCTGTTTTTTTTTTTTCCATATGGAAATGACCCACCCAAAATCTGATTATTTTTTTAGTCAATATGGTGGAGGACACCATGCGCAGGCGATGCACGCACCCCGATTTCGGGCACACAGCCTCGCCTGTGTGTGGCGAGGCCAGGGAAAAAGTCGGCCCTGCTACCAGAGGGGAACCTTCAACAACATCGGCGAACAACTAATTCATTGTATACTATGTGTAGTCCGTTCTCCCCAAGTGAACACAAACGTGGTCTGCTCACAATCACTGTAACTTCACAGATGGTGACTGACTCACTGATCTTCCTCCAGGGGCCCCAGCCCCTGCTCCAGAGTCCAGGCTCCAGCTGCTTCCCAAGAATCCCAACTAAATTGGGCAAGGATGACCGAGTACCTGGTTTTGCACCGCATGGTCTACTCACGGGCTCCAGCTGTTTCCCAAGAATCCCAACTAAATTGGGCAAGGATGACCAAGTACCTGGCTTTGCACCGCATGGTCTACTCACGTTAGGTGATAAGGACTCCATAACGGATAGCCCTGCTACAGCATCGTTTTGTTTTCCTCCCTTGCAACAGCTGCTTATCAACACCAGTCCCATAGGCAGGGGCAAACTGTCTGGCTGTCTGGCTCTGCGACTGTGCATTACTGCTGCTCCAGATTCACATCAAAACAGAGCATGTCCGGCCCTGCAATGGCTTCTCCTGCTCCTCGGGCTCACGCGGGCCAATGATGCGGCTTCTTTCCAGAAGTGGTGACTGGAGGCAGTATGGTGGAGTGAGGGACTGAGGGGTTCTGCGGTGTTGCAGCTACTCCAAGACGTCTTCGGGGTTGTCGAATCCTTCCTTTCCACCAGTACGTACTGCATTTTCAGGTGTTAGTAATGCAGTGCATGAACCTGTGTGCGGTGCGGGTCTGTATTCATTCACATCAGAGGGATCCTAAGACCGCCTGACCACGAGTACCTACCACATTTTTAGGTGTTAACGCGATGGATGAATCTGGTGCGCCGCACGGCGCACGGGGCTGTATTCATTCGCGTCGGGGGGGGCTAAGACCCCCTGAGGTACTGGTGGTTTAACTTCTGGCATAGAGTTCTAGCCAGCCATGTTCACCGTGACCTAAATAGGCCGCAAAGAAGTGAAAACAACCACGTACTCCATCTCCTCTTCTTTAGTGGTAAACTGCACACAAAGTTTAACAGCAAGCAAGAATAAACACATTCACACAGTGCCACGTATCCATACAACACCACCCGTGAGTTTAGTACTCATGTCTTCTCATGCCCTCAGTCTTCGCCAACCTCTCCAACAATGTATTACAGAAGGGACGCTGACGTCGCTGAGCCCAACAGATTACAACATTAAAGCCTATAGGTGATACCGGCGAGATCCAACTGGTTTGTTTGATGTACCGTTTCTCAGCACGTGATGCTCCCCACAAATAGACTGGAGCCTTTCCTTCAAACAAAAAACCGGAAAGTTTGAAACCCCAGGGCAACCAACTCATCCTGATGCATGCAGGACTCCAATCCCAAAATTCCTTCAGCAGTGCCCGTGCCCATTCAACATTAAGCAAGACTACCTGTGGTGACAACCCCCTTTATGGTCACACCATACTCAGTCTGATGGATGCAGTTGTTGCTCCTCTTGCAATGAGTGAAGAGGAGTCCTCTCCCGCTGCAACTCCTTGCTTTCTCCCTCTCCTGACAGACAAACAGTGATCCTCACTCGTACCCCTCGTTCTAAGTCTGCCCTGTGTTTAAGCTTTTCCACCACAGGGAATCATTATGCGGTTCTAACTTCTCTAAGTGTTTTTCGTTCGCATCAAAGGAGCTGTACAACTTCAGCCGGCCTCAGTATTCAATTCAACAGGCCTGATGATGAAAGAACATAAATACGATGGAATGCGTACATAATATCGATGCCGATTATTGCTTTTTCTATCTATTTTTTTCTTTTCCAAGGGGCAGCCGCCTCAAAATATCTACTTCAACAGCTCATAGGTATCCCAACAAAGTCGGACCAGTTTGCATCCATTACACTATCAAAATGCCCGCATTGCCCGAAAATTTCTAATATGGAGACCACCTTCACGACACATGATACACCAGTACAGGTTGAAAACCAGGCATAACATAACTGTTACACCACAAAATGGCACAAATCGTGTCACTTCACTGCCAGATATTGGTTTATAATACTCGTCAGCAAAAAAAACTTTGAAAATTAAATACCCCATGCAACAAAACCTTTTTAATCGCACCCCCAATCTGGCCAAAAAGTATGAACAAAATCTTGGCCCCAATCTGGCCACCACGTATGGGAGACAAGCCGCAAAGGTCTGTCTATTTCCTCACATTCCATCACCCCGGGCCTACTGGCCCAGTACTGAGTCCCCAGCCCAACCAGGGTGCAAGAAGCATGTGAAGATTCACTAAGGGCCTCCGTCCCACACTTTTCTGCCCCATTTTGTCGTATCCCACAGGACGTCAAATCTCTGCTGTCAAGAATTTATTATTTTCTAACTTCATGGGTTCTTCACCATTTGGAGTCCACAAGGCAGAAGGGAAGCTCAACATCAAAGCATCTAAGAACGTCCCATCTTCTTTTTTAAATATTTTCTTCCAAGCTACTCCTTAGGGAAATGCCACCCCGGTGACCAGCCACACATCCGCCGCTGATGATCCGTGTAGTAAACACTACACTACTAGCCATCGATCAAAATGAAAGATGGCATACATAAAGACTAAACATATATATTTTACAAAAACGAAAAATTCAAGTAGGAGACAAAATAGCTGGTAGACATTGACATAAGGGAGTCATTTCAAAAATATTACCTACAGAAGATATGCCTTAACTCAAGATGGTACTCCTATAGATATGGTATCGAGTCCATTAGGAGTTCCTTCAAGAATGAATTAAAAATGAAAGACGGCGTACATACCAATGCATCTGCAACACTAACAAGACAGATACTAACGCAAAGTGCCCCCAGGGCAGGAAACAAGTGCAAACCTGTATCACAGAAAGTCCACAGACACTCGTCTCAACGACTAAGACACTGGTCCTTTTGTATTCTCTCGACTTTCTACCGTCAGATATAAGTGCAGTATACATGTACCTGTGGTACGCTAACAGACCGTGAGATTTGAACCTTTCTCCAACCTAATTAAATCGAATGAAAATGAAATTACGTGCTAGTGTTCCTACTCTTTCTTACCTGGCCTCATCGTTATACTTTTTAGCAGAATCAAAAGAAGAGTACTCGTACCCTCCTACATCACCTACATCACCATGTGTGTTCGAGTCGTCAGCGGATTCAGCGCATAAAATGGGAAATGATCAGGCCGATTATAGGAGACATGACATACGTCTGACTTTCTGCTGATTGTCCACATTTTTATCACCATCTGTCAGCTGACAGCAGCCTTACAAAAGACCGCTTAAACCACGACAGTCACTGCGGGGCGAAAAATTTATGTGGAAGTACAACGATCACTGAACCTAGAGCATTGCTTTCATGAAGTTTCATCGGCATGTGCAATTTCAAACCGCACACTGCCCGTGGTAAAAGTTAAAAATAGTCAAAATAAAAAAATATGCTAAGTAGTAAACACGTGATCGACATTCATGGACCACGCTGGCACACCGACTGCGTCGACTGGCAACTGCCATAAGTAAAAGAAGCAGGACTGTGCCATTCGGACCTTTTCTACGCTGCATAGAAGCCATTACTTTACGTTCAGCTAGTACTAAAAAAGCAACTCCTAGTAAAAGTGGTATTATTATTCCAAGTATTTTGGCTAAAATGCCAATTATATACAATTTCATTTTGTTTGTTGTTTTTTTAGATGTTGTCAACGCATGAAATGAAACAAGCCGCTTCTCAATTTATCACACGTACTATAAAACAAGAAAGATTGAAACCCCACCCGAACGGGTGGGTAATTGGTACATATCATGCATGACATTCAATTCAATAACCACAAATAAAAATAGAACAGCAATAGCTCCTACATAAACAACTAAAAAAATCATAGCAAAAAAATCAAGACCTAATAACACAAGTAAACCTGAAGTATTACAAAATACTAAAATGAGAAATAAAACGGAATGAACTGGGTTTCTAGCACGTATAACCATAGCGCCAGAAACTAAAGCGATGCTTGAAAAAATAGAAAAAAGTATCATTGTAGTGATTAATCTTTCTCTAGCTAGCGAGCCTACGGCCTTTGCTTTTTTCCGAGTATATAGTAAGCCATCGTAGTGCGATCGATATATATCTCATCGATACGATATATGTGGGACGAAATGATATGTGGGACGAAATGTATTTGATCCATATATTAAGACCATATAATCGCTACAAATGATAAAGGTATGTATTCCATTCTCCATTCGGCGGACGTGCTTTATTTTCACGAACTTTCACGGATGCACGTCTGGATGCAGCCGTGAAGTCCAATGAAAAAGTCCAGCACAGTCCCGCTTTTTTTGTGCCCTTCTATATAGACCTGACAGACAGCACGGCATGCCTAAGCTCTCTGTTCAGGGGAAACGGTCAGGACTAGGGTCTGGACCATACTTCAGCGAGTTCTTCACGGCGTTGAAAGATACTGGACGGCGTGGTCCTATAGATTTGACCAAATCATTCCAGTGCATATCCATAATCCATGTAGCAAGTTCAATTTTATACCAAGAACTGGTTTCTCGGATTTGCTGCCATTCTTGCCCGGAGTTCGAACCATTGGAACCAGCAGTCCAAAGGAACACATGCCTGGTGCGCAAGTAAAAGTCAACCACTTTTCTCAGGGGTATGGCTAAAACTGTGGGCAATGTGGTTCATCCTCATCCGTCAAACACATCCCGGGAGACTATCGCTCAACTATATTCGGTCACAGAAACCATCCGGGACAATCATGTGTGAGATGAACCACACATAACACACACACACACATACACCCACACAACACCACCAACCTCCAAAGTCCAAAGTGCAACGAAACAGTCTGGCACAGTAACGTGGCGGACATAACACACACACACACACACACACACCTAATAAACAAATGCATCAGTCAAAACTCTCCGCACCCACACACAATCATCCCAGTCTACGTATATTCCACTACACATACCTAGCTGCCCACGGGATGGGCAGTAGGTCCTTTTTTTTCCACGACCACCATCACCACAAAGGATTCTCAGCACACATAATCAAACCGAAGTCACAGACCGTACCCTGCCCCAAGGGATATACAGTCGCACACTTTCAAAGTATGCACTGCCACAACCACCATCACCACACAGGTTTCTCAAATCACACCAACAATAACCCATCACCCACTTCCAGGACAATTAAATAAGAAAATGATGCATTAAATTAGAAAACGATGCAGCAGCATATGCTCGATGTATATTCCACTATGCACACCGTAACTGTAGAAGATTGGGAAAAATCAGTGAGTGGAAAAGGCACTCCGAGGCAAACGTCAGGTTGGAATTCTATATAGTAACCCCAAAGACTTGCCTAGAAGAATTCGAAGCACTTACTCGAGGAATTGGTCCCCGGGTCATGAAAAAGTGCTGGTCAAACTTGCTAGAATAGAGGCTCCCATGTCCCATGCCACGGCATCAACAGCCACAAGCGTTGCACAATTTCACAACCACCCACCATTACCACATCCGTTTCCTATCCCGGATCTTCCCAATCGCCTTCCTAAAAGATAACATCCTCCCCCTCGCTCAACTACCCTCAGGGCCTCAGGCCTCAGCCCCTCCGTCCCCCAAATAAACAACAGAAATTTTCTATGGCCCACAGTGACTGGACAAGAACACGGGAGGAGTAGAACCCATCAGTACGCAATGTGCTGATTCATACTACGGTGTAAGTCACATCAAGCATGTACTATGTAGTATGTATGTAGCGCAGCATAGACAATTCATAGCATACAGGCATGCATGCGGTTGGGCGCATAGCTGCCAAAAATTTCCCCATTGGCTTACAGGTTAAAGTGGACAGCCTCATTAGGCAGTCAATGGATGCCATGGGGTGTCATGAACACCCTCGTTATTCCACGGCAGTCAGTCTGGATGCCATGGGGTGTCATGGACAGCCTCATTATTCCACGGCAGCCGGTCTGGATGCCATGGGGTGTCCACTGTCCATGACACAACAACCCAAGCATCTATAGTAACAGAGGAAAACAACAGGACAGCAAAACAAATCAACAGACTGAGTGCCAAAAGCGGTTAGTCACGGCCAGCTACACATGCAACACATGAAAAGAACGGGAACACAAGCCACAACACTGCACGGTTCACAATACACAACCTGGCACTGCACTCTGTCTTGGCCCTCCCTCTCATCTCCTAAAAATGTCACCTCGCTTTCCACCAACTGATGAAGCTCATAGGCATAATCACTCAGTAGTTAAACAATTTGGCACCAAACACGAGATGTAATCATATTCACCATCACGCCAAGACCACAGCAACTTCACAAACACAGATCATAAAAAGAGAAAGAGAGAGAGACAGAGAGAGAGAGAGAGAGAGAGAGAGAGAAGGGAGGAATGACGCAGGCAAGATCACAATCAAGCAGCTAGGATGAGGAAACAGATACCTCAACAAACAAGAAGAACACAACATTCACGCAAAATTGTGTCAGGTAATTCCATTTTATATGGGGTTAATTTAAAAATTTTTGCTATTTTGAAGTTCGGCAGCAAAAATGTCTTCCGTTTTTTGAAGTTTCCTTTGCGAAAATAGAATTTTCATTGCAGCTTTATCAGGTTATCGTAGTTTGCCAGCAAAAATACCGCATTTTGCTTGGTTTCACAGCAAAGGACCCCTAGGCCCCTGGCCTCGAGACTCTGGTTTCGAAAGGGCAAAAAATACACGAATGGGCAACGAAAAATGGCTGTAGTTCGCCACACCCAAGATGCCTCGGCCACGTTCTTTTTTTTTTTTTTCGCGGCCATGGCCAAGGCATTTCGGCCGTGGGCACACCCAGATGCGTCGGCCATGCCCGAAAACAAAACGCTGAGTCCCTGAGTCCCTGATGCCAGAGGCCTAGGGGTCCTTTCCTGTGAAACTGGACAAAATGCGGTATTTTTGCTATAAACTGCAAGGACACATCTATTTTTGCAAAGGTAACTTCGAACAGACGAAATTTTTGCTGCCAAACTTGAAAAGCAATATTCTTGCTATTAATCCTTTTTTATATGCAGCAATTCTCATAACACTACCGAGTCTAGTACGAGATACACATCCAGAGCATCCAGAGCAGAGCACCAAGAGCACTCGAGCCCCGTTAAACCCTTGGCCCTCCCTCGTCTCCTAAAATGCCACCTCGCTTTCCACCAACTGATGAAGCTCACAGGCTTAGTTAAACAATTCGGCACCAAACGCGAGATGTAATCATATTCACGAATCACCATCACCCCAAGACCACAGCAACTTCGCACACAAAATCATAAAAAGCAAGAGAGAGAGAGAGAGAGAGAGAAGGGGAGGGAAGGGCGGAATGAAGCAGGCAAGATCACAATCAAGCAGCTCGGATGAGGAAACAGATACCTCGACAAACAAGAAAATACAACATTCACACGAAATCGTATCAGAGGTAATACCATTTTATATGCAGCAATTCTCATAGCACTACACACCCAGAGCACTTGAGCTTCGTTGAGAATCCTCAAGGAGTCTACTAGACTACTACACCGTGCATACTATCAGAGCCCCCGTGTAACTACTATACCAGTCTATCAGAGCCCCCGTGTAACCAGAAACCAACTACTGTACACTACCCACAAAATGTCTGCATCACTGTTTTATTAACAGTTAACGAGAGTGTCGGACTCGCTGTCATGAGCGGCGGAATGCTCCAGATACCAGCTACTGTACACTATCATGATGTAAAAGACTTGGGCAGCTGACTGCTCCAGCGAACAACTACTGTTCACTCCCCAACTACGTGTGTGCTTCACTATTTCAGTAACACGATCTACCAGTGTCAGCCACTATCATGAGGACGTAAAAGATCGAGGCCGCTGACTGCTAACATGGACCCAGATTCTTGGCAACCACAGATCTTGCTGAGATGGACCTAAACGAACCGGATCCGGTCAATCCTTTGGTACCCACAGGTCACAGGACAAGAGGCTGACTAGGACAATGCTGACATGCGGACGAATTTAACGACTCCTGCCCCAACGGAAAGGGGATACAAACCCATCTAACACACACTGCTAATTTGCTAAACCTAACACAAAGACAACGCAACCTAACAGAGGGTAAGGGGATCCCGGAAACAGCATGACAAAGACCACCCGCCCTGCTGTCACCTCTGCCAAGGCTCACACGACCTGCCTAGTTTATTTTACAATCTCCTTCACTCCGGAGGCCTCAGGCATTCATACATCATTAGAACAACGCAGCTCCCTCAAGGGCACTCGCATCTGCTGCACACTACTGCCCATCTCTACCAGCCTTCCCGACAAATGACATTCTGGCCTAATACTTTCTCGAAAATCCACCTTCCTGTCGTCAAAATCATCCACGAACGACTACTCCATTGCACAGGACATCCTCTTCAAGTAAAACAAACGTGGTCTGCTCGTGGTCCCTGTGACCTTCACTAACAGGGATTAACTGACTGGCACTGGACTGGCTTTCTATGCCCCTCCTCTCCACGTCGGCAAGCCAAGGCATCATCGCGCAAGTGGCTCTACATCACCCAGTCCATTCACGTCCATTCACAAAGAGTTTCACTAATTTACAATTTCACAGCGCGACAACGTCATACGTTCTTCTCCCTCGCACTGCTGTTTCACCGGCAGTTCATGGGCACGCACAAACTGTGTTGGCTCTTCGATGGCGCAGCAACATTCACATGAGAGACGGGCACTGAGACGGCCTCGACCGTGGATCTACGAGCAGCACTCGTCTCCACGGTCCGCCCATGCTCACATAATGCGTATGGCAGACCCTGCGATGACTTCTTGTCCTCGACACTCGTGCTGCTTCTGGCACTGCAACCTCAATGTAGCTCTACGAGCAGCGCCTTCTCAAGGGGGTCCGTTCATGCCCACATGAGTCACATGAAAGCGTATGGCAGGCCCTGCGATGGCTTCTTGGCCTCCACCGGCTCTTGCTGCTTCTGCTCAGAAGTCGTGGGCGCAGGCAGTATGATAGAGTGTGAGGTTCTGCGGTGCCGCAGCTTCTCCAAAAGGTCCTCGGGAATGTTGAAAGCCTCCTTCACCACCGTCGCAGGCATATTCTGAAACACGGAGTTCTGACCGGCCATGTTCACCCAAATAGGCAGCGAGGAAGTGAAAACGACCACGTACTCCAGCTCCTCTTCTTTCGAAGCCAACTGCACACAAACAGCAAAGTGCAAGTAAATCAAACGTGCACGTCCCCACACTACCATAGGTCAATTCTCTACTTCCAGGCTCAAGCCATTACGACAAATCAGTGCATGCCAGACTGGATGCGTACACCCTGCCCTTCATCGTCACACCACCGGCCATAGGCGGCCCTCTTAATTGTCTCACTGGTGAACGTCTTCCCCCATACCRTCGCTTCCCAGTCTATCCTATTAATTCACTTCGTCACCTCAAATAACCACCACGCTGTTACTGTTTCGCATAGCCTCACGACGACAACGTCATTTATGAACGAACATAGAAATTAAATATTCAAAATCGCGTCATATCACTACCATCTATTACATATTCACTACATAGAAAACTCTGCTTACACCTTATGCAATGAATAAAAGGCACTGAAACCCACAGACATACGAGAGTCAACAAGGTGACACCATGCCCCGTCCGCAACAAATTAATGGACGATGTCCCGGACGCGTGGTCCGCTACGGATGGTTCTTTCCATTTGTAAGGCTTATCTTCATGTGGGCATCACAACCCACCCATGCATCTGCGTAATGAGATGCAGTGTCCAAAATGAAATGAAAACACGACCGTTATGATAATCCGCCTGCCACATACGAGAAAGAACCAACTGTGTGTCGAAAGGCAACATCAACTCTCAAGGCAAACAACTAGATCGACTCCTCATGCCAAAATCTCGCGAGTAGAACACACGGTCATCATCGCTGTACCTGTCTCTTATACACATCTTCCTTATGCCAAAATCTCCCGAGTAGAACACACGGTCATCATCGCTGTACTGTATGAAATTTGCTCCCAGTGAAGCTATGACCGTACGTTCTATTCGGGGCAACAACGTAAACGCCCCCAAGGAATGGAAACGACTGCACACTCTACATCATAAAGTCGCTTGTATAACTCTCCACTGAAACACTGACCAAATCCCTTTTATGAGTGCGAGAGCCATTGCTCAACGTCGGAAATTGTCAGAGAATATTTTACCCTCAGAACCCAAGAGAAGAAAAACGTACCACGACTGCTGCATGAAAACGCGGCACGACGATCACTGATCCAGCACGAACGTGAGCGTCCAGAGCATTACTCCCGTCGGGATGTGCAATTTGAAATCGTCCACTGCCCTTAGTGAAGTACACGATGTGGTGCGCGTTAACGCACCATCCCGGCGCGCCAATTGCTCCCTGTGGAACACACACACACACACACACACACACACAGAAATACAGACTGCTCAATTCACAACATCACTTACGAACACGTTTCATACCCTGAGAGACAGGTCTGGGCCCAGAATCAAACCAATCACCGGGATGGCCAAAAAAAAACCGCAACGTTTATTCCATTAAACAACCGTAACTTGGCCAATCAATAGCATTCCACGTTCCGCAAACACACACACACACACACAAAAACATAGGAGAAACACAGACTGCTCACTTCACAACATCACTTATGAACACGTTTCATACCCTGAGAGACAGGTCTGGACCCAAAAACACCATCACCGGGATGGCCAAAAAAAAAACGCAACGTTTATTCCATTAAACAACCGTAACTTGACAATCAATAGCATTCCACGTTCCGCAACAAGACAGCATTCCACGTTCCGCACTTATTTATCAACACACCTTTCGCACCCTGAGAGACGGGTGTGCACCCTGAGAGACGTTTGTGGACAAAGAAGAGTCCGGCCCATCACCTGATAGAAGACACCAATAAATTTAAGAACCAAAAGCCAATGTTTATTCCATTAAACAACCGTAACCTTACACACTGCATAGTTAAACGCTTTTCGCACCCTGACAGACAGGTGTGGATGAACAGTCGAAGCCATTACCTCGTTATGGTTAAAGATGAACCATCGTTTATTCCATTAAACAACCGTGAACGACGCACGAATTCCACAATTTCATATCCATATCAACCATTCCCCCCTCTTTTTCCTGTTCATTTTTTTGCTTTGCTCTGTATGTTTTCTTCTTGTCTTTCCAGACAGTCGCCTCCAAAAATACACCTTCCCTTCCCTCACCTGAACTACTACCTCCGACCCTAATCCCATCCCCCAAGCAAAAAAAAAGGCTACTCGAAACGCACTATTCCCACACAGCTTACGATGCCGACCTTACGTCCCTTTCCGCGTACGTTATCTTGCCATCTAACCAACCAAACCATATCCCCTTACATTCCATGGCCCATCGAGTAAGTACCTTATTCAATTTTGCAAAGGCCACAGCGAAGTCCGTGCCAAATTTGTGTAGCGTCTGCAACTTGTTGCGGTTGACGAGATGGAATTCGCCCCCCTCGTTAAAGACATCCGGTTGCGAATTCTTCAAGCTGTAGATGAACTCCCCTACAAACCCAGCCGCCGACGGCTCCGACGAGACGTACGACTCCGCTGCCTCCCGTGAAACCTGTGCATGAGGGAGTCATCGGTGGATCAGGGAGTCACCACATCCAACCAGCCACGTAAATTACAATGTAAGACATTCATCTTTCTTTCTATCATGTAGTACATACAAAAAGCGGTCCACAATTTATCGGCTAACGCATATCCCCATCTTTAAGGGATCCCGCTCCGGTATCGCTCCAATTTGAAGGGACGTCTCGAAGAACATAATATTAAGCATTAATGCAGTCGCGAAACCCTCCATTGCACACTACAAACATCACACAAAACCTCCACCACTGCTGATGTCCATAGACATGCACATCCAATATATAACACACGCTCATAAATCACAAACTACCACACGATAGACATGTGCATCCAATATATAACACACGCTCATAAATCACAAACTACCACACGCTCAAAATCACAAACTTCACACGCTCGTAAATCACGAACTACACACAAATCTCCGAGCGTTCAGTAAGACGCCCCAGTCCACGGCAACACCCGCGCTCCACACGATCTGTCTTTGCTTTTTTTTTTCTCACAATTGCTCCCATCCAGTCGTGGGGAGCAGTTCTCAATCTTAAATGATTCCAAAAATTTTGAATATCGTCGTCAAAGAAATTGGCGAACAATCACGAAAAAAAAACAGCACGTGCTGAGAACCGCGCCCAAACATGGATACCGAAGCCATTACCCGTCTGTCTAAGACAAATTTAAGAAAACCACAATATCCTTGGCTCAGGGAGACGAAAGAGGATGACCCGCAGTACGGAAACGCTCGTAATTCTTTAAAAAAAAAAAAAAAAAAAAAGCATGTAATTCTACGCTCACGCGCAACAAAGGGGAACTCGTCTCTGGCCAAAGTCGACAATCACATTACGGTGGTCACGTTTGTCAATTGCAAGATCCGTCTTAATGAGCTCACAACCCGTCCTCATATTCTGAAATTTGACTCCCGACTACAAGACGCTCGACGATCAGCCGATTTGACTCCCGACTACAAGATGCTCGACGATCAGCATTTTTTCTCCCTATTACAGGATGCTCGACGATCAGCGCCTTAAGTAATCATCGAGAAATGGTCCGAAACGAAAGGGACTGTGCGAGAGAGGAGAATGAAAACAAAACTTGAATAAACCCCAGGTCCTACACACCACTAGCAAAACAATTGTCTTCAATCTCGACGCGTCGTTTTTTCACGCTTATGCATAAAACACATTCCAATCCATTGACTTCGAACTCTTGGCATACAACTCATACAAAGTACATACGGAGACACGTCAGGGGACAACGAAGGAGCAAGAGCCTGGAAGGACGGCTGAATAGAATCGGCGGGAACTCACGGCTGAATAGAAACGGCGGGAACTCGTAACTCTAATCTTGAGAGAAGATCAATGGGCCGAAAATTCCGGGCTTTTCGCAGCACCACCACAAGCAATGTCGTCAAAAATTTCGCGAACAAACAATGCAAGCTCGTAATTCAAACATTAAAAAAACAAAACATGCAAGAAAAAACGAAGAGCAAAAACTAAAAGCACCATAAAACCCTACTATGTAGCTTTCGGAGTTGGCCAATTTTTTTTCCTGAATTCGGTGTTTTTCACAACTTCTCTATTAACGGTCCCAATGCATCGAAATTGAAATACAGATGTATTAACGGTCCAAATGCAGGGATTGAATACAGATGTACCCTAAAGCACGTACGTATCACACAAAAAAGCAAATAAAAAGAAAACCACCTATTTGGGGAAATAAGCATTTTCGGTGAAAAATTCGCCGAAAACGACATTCGCCTATTAACCATATGTGCCTGCAAAAGAGGTGTGAACACCACTAGCACATAAAAAATCCCAACCACTGACACATCGTATTTAACCAAAGATGAGACCACAACTACTGACAAATCGTACTTAACCAAAGCTGAGACCTCAGTACAGCATACCTTCGTTATCACGCTTTCTCTCTGAGAGTTCAGGAGTTTCTCGACATCCCTTTCCTCCACATCCCACGCCGCTGCCAGCACGTCCTTCGTAAACCCGTGCAGGACGCTGCCCTGCCGCCAGCCTTCCCCCAAGTCCTTCATGGAGCCAGCCAGCGCGAAGGACTGGAACAAAACAGCGAGACATCCATACCAAGAAAACCATCTCCAAGCCCATTAGTTAACTGTTCGGTAACGTCTTCCGCTGAACTCTCACAAACTTCGTGCCAAAGAGACAGACACCTTTACGCAGACTGGTCAACTTCCAATCACTAGACTGACGCCGACTGGTCAACTTAATATCACGAGCAGACTAACCCATGCATCAAGCCGGCGACTATCAGAGTCAAACAAACTGACCCATATGCATCAAGCCGGCGACTATCAGAGCCAAACAAACCGACCCATATGCATCAACTATCAGAGCCAAACAAACTGACGCATGCACAATCGATCAAGCCGTGCGAAGCAGCAAAAAACGAAAAAGCAGGATTCCTGACAGAAAACCGCTGTGTCATTCTGCTCACAGCTTCAAACATGTTTAAAACACCTCTGACAGAGTACTATTTCTCAAGTACCAGCGTAAGACAAATGTGATGCCTCCGCAGCTCCGCTCATAACTAGCTACAGACTCCGCCGACCGAGCAAACAATTAGCAATAGCCTTACCATGGTCTCACCCAGTGTCACATGCATAATCCAAAATTACCACATAGTACTGGCGTTACAGTGGCGTACTATACATCAGGGATCATTACAAAGATGCAAAAGCGTCAGGGATCATAACTAAAGATGCAAAAGCGACAACACGAAAAACTCAAGAACTGTGAAAGAAATAGTCAAAACTTAAAACAACCGAGAGACGTTCCATCGGGCCGACCGAAAAAAACAAATGCACGCCTCACAAGCATAACGGAAAACCTCTTTGACCTAACCGAACTCCCAGTCCGAACTGTCCGTCGCATGAGCATACAAAAAGTGTGGGTGGCCGACTGAAAAACAGAAAATGTCAAACAACATGCACAAGACTGTCGGTCACACTTACACTCTCCTTGGCAGAGATGCCCGCATGCTCAGATAAATCAGCCACGAAGAGCGCCTTGAACCGCCTCTCCTGATGATTACACGCCCAACTAGCCCATCCACGTGGTATCACTACCACATCCCCCTCGCTGATCCTCTGGATCGCCGCAGAAATGCCCATCGGCGTCATCAGACCGACATGGGCCGAACCTGTCACGTCATACACACCAGCCAAAAAAGTATCCACGTCATACAAACCATTCACCCACCACGTCATACACATCCTTCAGCCACCACGTCATACACAACATACATCCTTCAGCCACCACGTCATACACAACATTCAACCACACCTATACAAATCACTCAACCATACCTACTCCGTTATTCGCAATACGGTCAGCTTCTACGTCCATTTGACCGCAACCAAAGGAGCGGTAGCTTTATCCACTCCGCACGCCTCACGCTCAACGTGCTCATCGACGCTCATTTTCTCACTCCGAATGCCGTAGAACCAACACAACTCACCCTCACCATGACTGTGTTGGACCGGGCTGATAGCTCATACGTTCAGCCTTACGAGGGGCTATGCTCGGGAGATCATAGCTTGAAATGCAGGATGAGAGTGCTTTGTGATGTACACGGACGGATACACGAGAACGAGGCCTTCCGAAACCCCCTGCACCATCTTAAGAAGTTCCTGGCGGCCTTTCTGACCCCCATTCCAAGTTCAGAAAACGTCTCTCTCTCATAGTGTTCTTCATGTCGACATTTCACATTTCCCGGCTTAAAGAACACTAGACACATTCATAAAAATCCCTACAACATTCGCAAAAATCCCAACAAAGCGCCACACTTCCTGCGTGAATGTAGTATTCACCGAGGCGGCCACACCGTCAGCCGCACATCCAAAACATGACAACCACATGCAATTAATCATTCAGCAAGACGAACCCATCGTCAGCCCGCACATCCACAATAGACGACACTTACAAACCTTCGAACCAAACCATAGTGGCCCGGGGCCACTCAAACCGGACCAAAAAATCAAAAATTAAAAATTAAAAACTATTTTAACTCTAAATATTTTAAATTTGGTGATGAATTTCGATATGACCCTGACGTTGTTCAGTTTATTTTTCTGACCCGGGCGGCCCGGCTGGTAGCCTAGCTTCATGCATCCAAACACGAAGAAAACTTATCCTCCGTCGATGTTCCATTAAGCAATTCAGCACGACGGAACAACAGGAGACGTTTGTAATTGCCTCCGTACATAAAAAGAAAAATACTTCCGTCGATGTTCAATTCAGCAAGACAGACAAATCGTCCGCACACGTCCACAACACAAACACAACACAAACCAATTAGTCAGCCCGAACATCCGCAACAGGGAAGCCACTTGTACCACGGACAGACTTCAACCACAGACAGAAACTACTTCAACCACAGACAGAAACTAGCCAGGTAAACGGACAAATCGTCAGCACACACGTCCACAACAGGTTAACACTCCGTCAAGAAACAGCAATCCGCAAGGCGAAAATAGTCAGCCCGAATACATCCGTAACACGGAAGACACTTACACCACGGACAGAAACTAGCCAGCTAAACAATTCAACGACGCAAGCACGGAGCGTAAAGATAGCACTAACGCACTGACCAGCAACACGCTGGAACAACGAATACCTATATCCATACCACATTCACCAAGCAGAGTAGCTCGTCAACTCAAAACTGAGAGAGACATCGTTTGGTCAAAGAGCATCATTSACTATCTCACCYTCGAGAACGTAGACTATCTGCGGGGAATTCACATACGCAGGGAGGGCGAACCCGTTCGCCTCCAGCGTCAGATGGCCAGCTACGATGTGAGCACCATGCTTAGTCAATTCCTCAAACGACTCCGACCACAACGACAAAGATCCACCGTCCGTCTTTGCCACATCGTATGGCCTCCCATACTCGAACTGTCCCTTTGATGCAGACGTCCCGGTCGTCATCGCCATCACCTGCGCAACGCTGACCAGGATGACAAGCCCAACGCAGACAAGTGCCCAGTTGGCGCTCCAGTGGCTTTGCCGCCGACTACCGCTAACGAGAGCCATGATGCTCGTAACAACAGCACTCGATCACCTTCCTCCCAAGATACAGATCAAACGCACAGTAATTCGGCACCAAACACCGATCTCAGCGACCAAACCCGCGGAGAAATCCCACCGCAATTTACCACAAGTCTTGTCCACCAATGGACTGCGCGAACGGGGATGAAGAGATGCCGCTCGACAACACTGCAGAGAACCGGTGCGACGCAACTTCCGCTTGCCACCAAGCGTGTCGTCTCCGTAATACGCCTGCCCTTGCGACGTGGGCTGCTTCGCTTCATAGCACGACTGTATCGTCTCTGCGATACTCCTACCCTTGATATCCGGGCTGCGTCACTTTATAGCAAAGAGTCATTGCAGTGGTGACGAAACAACCGGAGGTGGGTGATTGGCCCCCGCTGAAAGCCACTGCTCGCCTGTCCCTGCGGCGCCAGGGTGAAAGCATTGGCACTTCGAGCCAAGTGAATTCTCAACAGCGCTGGACAGCTTCTGGCACTCTTCTTTTTTTTTTTTTTTTCCTTTTTTACTGTCAATCCTTGCCTTTTTTTTTTTCTTTTTTTTTTTTAAGTCCAGGCCTTCGTCATAGCGGACTCCGAGCCGAATTATTGGTAATATAAGCCTTCGGCACTGGGCCCGTGTTTTGATATTAAAAAAATAAAAAAATAAAAAAAAGACTCCGTAGCCGACTGAGATCTTGAAGGGCATACTCACACGACAACTAAATTTTGGACTCAGCTGTAGATGTGATTGCCGTCAGATGCGTCCATCTTTTGCCGTGATCGAAGTCAGATACATCAGGGAAGTGCCATTGTGAGTATGACCTGAGGCTAATCGCACTGGGACTTTGACTTTATTTTTCATAAAAGAATAAAGACGTTATTTTTTATAAAAAAATAAAAGACGTTAATTCAATTCAATTACCTGTCAAATCTGGACTGGACGTGATTGCAGTCAGATGCATAGAACTTTTGCCGTGATCTACGTCAGATACATCAGCCAAGTGCCAATGTGAGTATGACCAGAGGCTAGTCGCACTGGGGCTTGGAACTTTTTTTAATGAAAAAATAAAAAACGCTAATTGAATTCAATTACCTGTCAAATCTGGATAGCACGGCCTTTCAGGCCTTTTTATTGTCATTATAGTCTTACGGGGAACCCCTTAGCAGCCGCAACCGTGCTCAAGCCGCAACCGTGCTCAAGCCTCCAACACGGGAACATGCGGGAGCTGCACCCACCAGCAGGTGCAATACCTGCTACAACCCCGTAGCAGCCACAACCGTGCTCAAGCCTCCAACAAGGGAACATGTGGGAGCTGCACCCACCAGCAGGTGCAACACCTGCTACAGCAGGTAGGCTATACCGGCCAGGGGTCAGCCGATACCATCAGGACCGAGCTTCTTCGATGGGCCAGTCGTTGTGCGACTTGTGCCTCACCTCCAGTCCCCTCCCCCTATGAACATCAGCAGTCTCTGCTAAATGCCACTCAGGGGGACCAACGGCCTATCTCTAGGTGGTTGGGGCTGAAAAAGCAACAGCAACAACTTTTCTTCTTTTTTTTTGGGTCTCCTCCTCATCGGGGGAACAGCTATATATATATATATGTGAGGTGAGATAAAAATGATCATAAATAGGAGAATCGTGAAAGCTATATAGGCTGTTTTGTCTGCACTGTGACTTCTGTTTTCAGGTGTGATGCAATTGGTGGGCCCGCTGACCCTTCTCCTTCTCCCTCCCCCCCTCCTCCGCCCCCTTCCTCTTTTCCATCTTCTCATCCTCCTCCCCCTTCCCCTCCCCCTCC
>BFEA01000591.1:394369-411131 GCA_003427395.1 Chara braunii
CATTTTCATCGCTTGTTCAGAGGGACTCGCTGGGCACACTGCTCCTTAGCTACTTAGACCACCCTCTTCTCTGTCCTCCTCTCTGTCCTCCTCTCCGTCCTTCACTCTATCCTCCTCTCTATCCTCCTCTTTGTCCTTCTCTTTGTCCTTCTCTTTGTCCTCCTCTTTGTCCCCCTCTCCCTCCTCTTCCTCTTCCTCTCCTTCTTCCTCCGTATCGTCTCCCTCACCCATGTCATCTTCATCCCTTTGCCCCTCCTCCGGTGCTAGGAGAGCCTTGTTGGTTACTTCTGTTTAGCAACAACGATCTTTAGCAAAGTGAATTCACTGTTAGGATTCTAAAGCTAATTCGTTTCAGGGAGATAAGGAGTCCTTGCTGGTTAGTTCTGTTTAGCAACATTGATTTTTAGGACTATAAATCGACTTAGCTTTAAGTCGGCACCCACCGCTAGAGGGGCCCAAATCATTCAAGGGGACATCACGAGATCGTCTAGAGATCGTCCGTTCTTTGACTCCTCTGTTTCCGAGTGCAGGCTTCAATTGACTAGACTTGCAGACATCACGCAAAACAACTGCCGACATTTTCATCGCTTGTTCAGAGGGACTCGCTGGGCACACTGCTCCTTATCTACTTAGACCACCCTCTTCTCTGTCCTCCTCTCTGTCCTTCGCTCTATCCTCCTCTCTGTCTTCCCGTCCAGTCAGCGAAAGGCTCGTCCAAAGCCGCACCTCGGAAGAAATCGCGAGTTGTTCTTTCTGCCTCCTTTATTCTCTTGTCCTCCAGCTTCCTCCACTGCTTGGCACGTTCAATGTGGTCCAACAAAGTACTGGGCTTAGCCCCGCGCCTGTTAAAACTGTCGATGAAGGGTTCAAGAACCTCCTTTGTGGTGTGCAGAGGATACAATTGTTTAGCAGTTTTGAAGTCCTTGCACTTCAACACCACATTGCACTGTGTTTTAGTCCAACACAGCAGTGCAATGTGTTACAATCCAACACAGTGCACTCTGGTATAGTTCTAGACTCTTCCTGTTGTCGATGAAAGTGGATCTAAGCAATGAGGGGGAGAAGAAGGAATGGGAAACAAGCTCTGCAGCAGTGTCTCGCATAAGGAAGTACATAGGGTCAGTCTTGCCGCTGAACTTGAACTTTGCTGCACTCTTGGTGAAGTCTGCAACGTCTTGCGGATTGAGAACGGAGCCGTAACGTGCAAGGAAAAGAATCTTCTGAAGTTCGATCATGGAGGGGAGAATGATGCGAGGAAGGAGGAACAGTTTGAGCGGAAGAACCGATGCGGTAGGGGGATCGATAACAAAGAAGTTATCGAGAGCGTCATCCGAAAGGATAGGAGGGGGAGAGGAAGATGGAAGAGGGGGCGACAAGAGGGTTGAGAAGTGATTAAGGAATAAGCGGGAAGGCTCAGGGGAAGATGACTGTAGAAGGTAATGAGAAGGAAAGTGCGATCCGAGGAGAGGATCGAAGAAGACGACATCAGACTACGGCAGCGAGTGATAGGAAGGAGAGGGGGAGGGAGACGAGGAGGGAGGTGATGACGAGAGGAAGCTGAGGAAGGGGGAGGAGACAGGGGGGGAGGTGGGAGGGGAGGAGTGGAGCACAGAAACAGGAGTAGCCGAGGAGGATTGGCCTTCGTTCCAGCCGGTGTGAGCCATGGGAAAGGACGGGCTTACCAAATCCTTAAGGAGACCGACGACCGCGTAGGATCAATGACTGCTGACCGACGTGAAATGTACAGAAACTGCAAACTGACTGGGGGACTGCGAGACGTAGGGAAAGGGCAAAGCAGATAGGGTGCGTGGGAAGCAGTGGAAGGGCTGGGTATCTGGACACGGACCCTGGCCAAAATCGGCGAGGGAAAACGAGCTCTCTTCCCAACGAGTGGTTGACTGTTGTGTGCGATGTGACAGGTTCGCGTATGCTATAAGCGCAGCGGCTGGCGGTCGAGCTGCGGAGGGCGCACCGCGCGAGTCTTCACAACCTGCAGCGACCGGTCCTCAGCCGGTTACATATACTGTATCTGCGCAAGGAAGTGGCAGCGGTTGGCCCAACGAGGCCCTACTGCATCCAGGGTGAGTCCTGCTCAACTCCTTGTCCCAACACAGATTCTAAGCAAAGGACAATCTTATTGTAGATCTAGGAGGCCCAGATGGAAGAGAAACTGTTAAACAGGGACAACTGTAGATGCAAAAAAAGAACCGTGGGGAGTTTTTTGCTTGTGAGGGGTACTATTGAAAAGACAGTTGGGGTCTGCTGAGGCCGTGAGTTGAGGTAGTGACCTCTACAAACCGACCAAACTGCTCCCCAACCAGAAAGGCAGGTATAGGACAGCTCCTTGGTAATATAAGCCTTGGGCACTGGGCCCGTATTTTGATATTAAAAAAATAAAAAAATAAAAAAAGACTCCGAGCCGACTGAGATCTTGAAGGGCATACTCACACGACAACTAAATGTTGGACTCAACTGTAGATGTGATTGCCGTCAGATGTGTCCATCTTTTGCCGTGATCGAAGTCAGATACATCAGGGAAGTGCCAATGTGAGTATGACCTGAGGCTAATCGCACTGGGACTTTGACTTTATTTTTTATAAAAGAATAAAGACGTTATTTTTTATAAAAAAAATAAAAGACGTTAATTCAATTCAATTACCTGTCAAATCTGGACAGGACGTGATTGCAGTCAGATGCATCGAGCTTTTGCCATGATCTACGTCAGATACATCAGCCAAGCGCCAATGTGAGTATGACTAGAGGCTAGTCTTACTGGGGCTTGGAACTTTTTTTAATAAGAAAATAAAAAACGCTAATTGCTGCAATTAACTGTCAAATCTGGATAGCACCGCCTTTCAGGCCTTTTTATTGTCATTATAGTCTTACGGGGAACCCTGTAGCAGCCGCAACCGTGATCAAGCCTCCAACGAGGGAACATGCGGGAGCTGCACCCACCAGCAGGTGCAATACCTGCTACAACCCTGTAGCAGCCACAACCGTGCTCAAGCCTCCAACGAGGGAACATGCAAGAGTTGCACCCACCAGCAGGTGCAATACGTGCTACAGCAGGTGGGCGATACCAGCCAAGGGTCAGCCGTTACCATCAGGACCGAGCTTCTTCGATGGGCCAGTCGTTGTGCGACTTGTGCCTCACCTCCAGTCCCCTCCCCCTATAAACATCAACAGTCTCTGCTAATGTCACTCAGGGGGACCAACGGCCTATCTCTAGGTGGTTGGGGCTAAAAAAGCAACAGCAACAACTTTTCTTCTTTTTTTTTGGGTCTCCTCCTCATCTGGGAACAACTATATATATATTTGTGAGGTGAGATGAAAATGATCATAAATAGGAGAATCGTGAAAGCTATATAGGCTGTTTTGTCTGCACTGTGACTTATGTTTTTAGGTGTGATACAATTGGTGGGCCCGCTGACCCTTCTTCTTCTCCCTCCCCCCCTCCTCCTCCCCCTTCCTTTTTTCCATCTTCTCATCCTCCTCCCCCTCCCCCTCCCTCTCCTTGTCCAACTTCCCCTTCCCTCTCTTCCCCCTCCTCTTCTCCACATCCCCCCTCTTCTCCCCCTCCCCCTCCTCCTTCCCCTTCCCCTTCCCCTCTGCCTTTCTCTCCCTCTCCTCCTCCCTCTCCTTCTCCTTCCTCTTTGCCTGCATCCTCTTCTTCATTGTCATCTCCTCCTCCTTCTTCAAGTTCTTCTTCTTCTTCTTCTTCTTCTTCTTCTTCTTCTTCTTCTTCTTCCACTACTACTACTTCCTCTTCTTCATCATCCTTTTCTTCGTCCTTTTCTTCTTGAAGTTCTTCCTCCTCATTTGTCTCCTTTAGTTTGTCTTCCTTTTCCCCATGGCGGCTGAGACCGGCCCCTCCTTTATCTTCGTTGTCCATATTGGGATGTCGGTAGGCTCGTTCATTCTGTCCTCCTCCCAGTCCCCCTTCCTGTCGACGTCGTGTTGATGCTAATTCGCGGGGTTCTTTGTCTTACCGACAGTCAAGGGTCTGGTGGTGGTCGGCGAAACTACGCACAAGAGACAGCAGGGCATGCAGGCTCCGCCGAGAGGTCTGTCCATGGGCTATCTGACGCCGTGCCCGCCGTTGACTACAAAGACAAATTCTGGATGTTGGACTGGGTGGACGAGGTTGGGGAGCCTGGAAGTGGTGTGCTTCTGTACGTCGTCTTACAAGAACAACTCAGTCCGATAGGCGGCATTGCATTTTGGTCGGGGAAGCGATGTCCGGTTGCCACTTTTGATATGACTATGCTCCTAAACGGCAAGGGCCAGAGAGTTTCAGATGTCAAACATGTTGCTGCTAGGTGGAACAAACATAAAGCATATGGTAAATCACTCATGGACCTCTTCAACCCGGATCCAAGTCTAGGACTGAGATTGCCTGATCTCGTTGAGGTTTTCGACTTCTTCGACCAAAACAGGATTCCAGGTCAGGCGGTCGTGGCTCATAGAGATCAACAGAGAAAAAAAGTCGGCGAGATGGGCGGGTTTTCAATTTGCCATAATTGTTGATAAACAGAGAGCATGATTTCATGTGGTTACAAACAATTTAAAATGGGCTTAAAATGATTGGGGAAAATTCTTAAGTGTTTATCAACACGTTCCAATAGGTTTGAATTTCAATACGATTTGAACAAGTCTCAGCTTTCATCGTGTTGCACACTTGTGAGCCAAAAAAAAAAAAAAAAAAAAAGTATATAAAAATCATATTGCTATATACTAGTCATATCCCTATATACAATATTCCCTCCCCCATCCCCCCTACCTCTCTCTACCCTTTTTTTCATGCTGAGTCGAGTAATATTTTACTGGTCAGTAGGTGCCTACTCTTTGTGCTCAGACATATTGATTCTGTAAATAAATATAGGCACCTACCGACCAATGTATCACTTTCCCCTCCTCCACCCTCTTTCCTCACTACCCCTTTCCTCATGTTGAGAGAGAGTTGTATTGGACAGCTCAGTAGGTTCATACACTTTGTGCTGAAACACATTGATTCGAAGAATACATGTAGGCACCTACTTACCTCATTACTTTTGGTCGTTTATTGGGTGTAACTCTATATTTATGAAAATTATGGTTTTGATTGCGGCGTGTTACTTATAAAAGCAAAAAATATCTGCGTCTGTAAGTTAAGAGGATGTTGAGCAGGATACCGCCTACTACCCCTTGTCTCCCACGTTTTGTGAACATAGACCTTTCCAGCCTTTGCACCCCCCCTCCCCCTGTTAGCAACCCATCTCCCAACTTGTACTTCCGCTGCATTCCCTTTTTGAATTCGGTCCAACTCCCTTGGGCATCTGTGACAATCTTTTCGACTTCCAGGCGACACTCCCACCATACGTACTCAAATAGTTGAGCAAATTTCTCAGCTGACGTCAGTTGATTGAAGACTTTTTTCAATAACTCTAACCAATGGGACACCCATTCTCCTTGACACCCACGACCTCGCTCTCGTGATCACATAGAATTCAAATACACTCCATTGATTAGCAGTCACTGCTCAATGCGACTCGGGGGAGCAACGAGCTATCTCTAAGTAGCAGGCGCCAAGCTTGCCCAGTAAGGTACATGAGGTCAATGGAGATTGAACCGAAGACCTCCTGGTATGCCTTACGAACTGGATTGACTGCACCTGGATTCTACATAAATCCGTGGATGGCGTACTGGTGTTTTTGTATATTCTTCTATCAATTTACTTTTATATATGTACTGACATGTTTTTACTTATTGATCTCATCCTCTCGCTACTAGTCTATGTATAGCAAGAGAGAACACCCATCTATCGCATCCTCTCCCTAGTCTATGTATAGTAAGGGGGATTACTCATCTATCTCATCCTCTCGGTAATCTATATATAGTAAGGGGGAACACTCATCTATCTCATCCTCTCGCTCGTCTATGTATAGTGAGGAGGAACACCAACGAAACTTGAAACTCTCTTGAGTCCTCACCCCTCGAGATAGGTTTACACCATAGCAACGACGCAAGAGCAAGACTTGTATTAGCCCCTCATCATGATGATACTGGGTGGCCAAACATTACTGATGGAGGAATCTGATGATGCTACAACTCTTATGGTGGTATTTGGATTCAACCATCGGACCGGTCTGTTTCTCAACAACTCTTGGGTGTAACAATTATTGAATACTTGTTGGTGTGCCATTGGTTTTACACTCCCTGACGGGAGGGCTAGGTCCCATGTTTGGACGTGTGTACGCAACCAACTTGAAGTTGCACATCACTCAATAAACTTTTGTCGTGTAGTAAAACTTTCGTTTTCATGTGTGTTGTGCAGGCCAATTTGGGGTTGCAGCAGGGTTTATCAGGGGACGAGCCGGAGAAAATGGGTTTGAAGGTGTACAGTCGGTAGTCATGTACGGTGTTAGGTGGGAACCGATAGCGGTTCGTACATGTTAGGCGGCATTCAGAAAAACATTTTTTGTCGTTGCCCCACATGCATAGTTTCGTACATGAAAATAGATGTGTGATGCCAAAGGTGGTGTTTGCACTGCACCATTTTAATTTTTTTTTTCTTGTACTGCTTAAGAACGACGGGAAAAAAAAAAAATTAATAGAAAATAGAAAGCATCCCTAAAATGAACCCAGAACCTCTTTAATTTCATTTATTCTCTCAACTAACTGAGTTAGCCCGCTTCCCCGCGCCCAGCCACGGGAAGCGCTTCGGATTCACCGGCACAGATTAATCGCTTGAACTTCTTGACTGGTGTGGAAGCAACGTATGCCCTTTCCTAGCTTGTGACAGGTGTTAAAGAGTCAGGGTATGATGGTTTTACCAAAGAGAACAGTTAAACCTATAATTATCTCTGGAACCGATAGTATGCTTAGACAATAAGATAGGTAGTGTAAAGCATATGAGTGAAGAATACAACTATGTTGACTAAAACGTTAAACCACCACTACCTCCGATCTTGTTTTTGTCCAGCCTCATTTTCACTGTGCACCAAGTTTTGCTCAACCAGGGCAGTTTCGTCCAAGAAACAAGGGAAAAAGAAAAAAAAAACTTTACAAACGCCACAATAACCACCAGATACATTCTTTGAGGTGCTCATGTCATTGTGCCCTTAGTGAGGGCGTTATAATGTGATTGAGGGCGGATACAGGATGCTACATTATTTAGAGGTTATGTGTCATCCGTGAAATATGCCCAGTCTGGCTGGCAGGACACTATAACGATATGAAACCATAAAATAAAAAAATAAAAATTTTAGCCCCACATACTGGACAAATACATTCCTCAAAGCACTGGTGTTACGTGTCACCCTCGTGAGGGTCTTCCCCGACATCCCCATATTCAAAACACTATGTTTTTTTTTTTTCTCATTTTTATTTCGTTATCCTCCAACCCTGCACCGAACCCCGTGTTTTAAGGAGTAGGCTTCTAAATTGACATTGTAAGTTTATGTAAAAGGGAGTAGTGGTTTACCAAAAAAAAAAAAAAAACCATCCCTAAAGCCATGATAGTTGTAACTTATATTTTATGGACTGCTAGTATGAACACGTATCTCAAAAGGATGTATGTCGAAAACATTAAAAAAAAAAAGAATCCCTTACATCATGAAAGTTATGAGATACACGGTGCTCCATTGCTAGTATGTGTAGAGGACGTTGTGCCCGGTCAGATACACGATACTTTTCACTAAAGATACATCTTTGAAACAAAAGAGATATGTAGAAAACAACGGGTTAATTACTAGTAATTAGTTTATTGATTGGGTGAGAGAAGGGCGCACACAAGAGAGAGAGAGAGAGAGAGAGAGAGAGAGAGAGAGAGAGAGAGAGAGAGAGAGAGAGAGAGAGAGAGAGAGAGATTATAAATATATTTTTTTTTCTTTTTCTTCTCCTGGAGTATTTCTTGATTTATGTGTTCTCTGTATCATTCAAATTTATGTGTGTGATCCTTTGACAGGGGTCATGGGAGTAGGGTGTTGCACGAACTCGAGATGGGTTCGCAAAAAATGTGAAAGGAGGAGAAGGATGAAGAAGTGAGAAAGAAGAGGGAAAGGAGGGGAAGGATGACAAAATGGGAAAGAGAGAGAACTTTGGAGGGAACCAGCTACTAGACAGTTGGATTACTCTTTCGCCTTTATAACCAAGTATAACAAACGATTTACACGATTTATTTTAATTTATGTTTTTAATTAAAATAAGAGGGTAATTCTTATGCGCACAAGCAAAATGAATTCAATCACCTGTCAAATCTGGACAGAACAACCTTTCAGGCATTTTTTTAATCAGTATAGTATTATGGCGAACCCATAGCAGCCATCCCGAGTTCAAACCTCCAACGCGGGAACATGCAGTTGTTGCACCCAACTTGCAGGTGGGCGATACCGGCCAGGGGTCATGCGAGGGCTGCATCCCGACACCCAAAGAAAATAGAAACTTACCGATTTTTTTTTTGCAACAAATGATCTTGGCTACTGATCTTACCAGATCGGCGACCTAAATATACCGCCAACAGTTGCATTGTTTTTTTTTGTGTCCCAGGTAATTCAAAATTATTGTATTTCACTCATCTAGTTCAAACTGGATTCTAACTCCTCTAAGTTCAATCCCGTGGAGGCCTGGGGTATGCTGAGATAGTGAGCTTGATCCCCCCAGACGGTAAGATAGGATCTTTAGCCAACACAGGTGTGAGTTTGAGTGGGTTGTGTGTGGCGTGTGGGAGAGTGTTAGCCTTAGACACTGCTTTGACTCAATGGGAGTGGGGGAAGATGAAAAGGGAAGTACAACTACAGGCCAAATGCTTGGTGTTCATGTTAGACGCGCCCCCACCGGTGGCCCTAACCCTCCACTCTAAACCACCAGGGCAAAAGGCAACATGCAAATTGAATACCCCCCTTCACCAATCATAGAGGTAGCTAGCTATTATTGCAAGGGTACCCTGTATAGCTTCGGGAGTAGTGGTAGGTAGGTTGTTAAGGTTAAGGATTTTATTTTTTTATAGAGAAAACTATGGTGGAGTAAGGGTTTGAGTTTGCAAATGCACTTCAGCCGAAAGGCTTGAAAATGTTAAATGTATACAAGCTAGCTTTGGGGTGTATTATGTTGAGGGAACTGCCTGAAGTGCATTTTCAAACTCTTTTTGTGTCTGTCGCGTAGTTATCCCTTTTTTAAAGTTTTTTTTTTTTTTTTTGACCATTTCTCGATTTGTGTCTGTCGTCCTTTTTAGGGGGGGTATATGAAGTGACCAGCCCCAGGGTTGTCACACGGGGATCCCCTGAGCCCTACCCCGGCTTGGGCCCCGGGGATCCTGCCAACCCTGGAGCTGGTCACTTCGTATACCCAAACAAAAAAAGAAAAAAAACTTTCCTGGTCCCTAAATGGTCAGGCTGTCTGTGCAAACAAGGTGACCCGGGTGACCCAGGCAACCCGGCTGGTAGCCTAGTGTCCTTTTCTCCCCCCCGAAGGCTACACTACACTCTTATTATTTTTGTTTTGGGCATACGAAGTGATCAGCCCTAGGGTTGTCCGCGGGGATCCTCGGTGTCGTACCAAATACCCTTACAAGGGTATTTGGCATGCTTTTTGTAATTCACGCCGGTGCGGCCTCAACCGAAGTTGACGGTGCGCTCCCGGGTGAGAGTTGAGTCCTCGACCGGCTGAGTGGCGCTCGCGGGGTATCGACGGCAAGGTGCAACTATGCGCAGCCTAGCGGGACGCGGTGTCGCAGGCCAACGGGACGCGGCATCGCAGGCCAACGGGACGCGCGACCCCTAATCCCCTTACTTTTTGTATTACCTCGCATTTATACTTATTTTTATTATTTTATTTATTTATTTATTTATTTATTTATTTATTTATTTATTTATTTATTTATTTATTTATTTATTTATTTATTAAATTTTATTTATTTATTTTTATTTCGACTTTTATTTTTTTGATATCTTTGACTTGGTAATCGGTTCCGAGACCGATGTCGGGCACCATGGATCTAGCTCAATTGCTACGTTGTCGGACATAGGTGGCCGTCGCGGCAGTTGAGGACCTTGAGCGAACGCCCTTTCAGCGGGCCCGCTCTGGTTCCGGCGTGTCCTAGATGCTGGCAAAAATTTCTTGGTCAGCCCGTCTTGATACTCGGACCAGGGAATTCAACGTGCAAGCGAGCCAATGGGTAATTAGCCCACAAGGCGGGAAGAAACCTGGGCAGCGGGGGTTGCTGCGGGCGCACTATCCGCCAGCCACAATCTGTTGAGAGAGGGTCGAGTGTGAGTCGCCAGGGCCGACAAGATGGTGAACTATGCCTGAGTTGGTTGGGGCCAAGGGGGGGGCACCGGTGGGAGGCTGCCGCAATTTTTGTTGTGCGGCAGGGCTGTCCCAGCAGCTGTTCCCATGGAACCGGCTCCACTTTAGACTTTGAGGACGGCCCAGGGCATTGTTGGGAGGTCCGCAACAGTGGTGGTTGCAGCAGGCTGGTCACATAGGATCCCTCTCCACCTCGGCCTTTAAAGTTCCATTTTTGAATATTTGTCACTACCACCAAGATCTACATCGGGACCCGCTTCACTTGGGCCGTGTTGCAGGTTCCGCAGCAGGCCCTGCGCCCTTCTACTTGCTGCTGTGTAGGAGCAGTCACTACGGCCGAATGTAGGTCGTGCGCTGCAGCACCATCCCTTTCGGGACTGATTGGTTCCAACAAGTGAGTTGTTACTCACCCCTTAGCAGATTTTAACTTAAGTGACGACGTCCTCTTGTTTGTACCGGCCAGCGCATCTTGGCAGCGTCTGGATTAGCGCAATGTGGCACCAAGCAAAGAGAGAAAAGTCAAAAAGGGGGGGGACGGATCGAAGAGGAGAAAATGGTTTGTCATTGCCCCTCCCGTTCGTCTCACTGCCACCTGTCGAGCGCACGGTCCCTGCAAGCGAGGGGACATTCCCGGCCACGTCACGCAGGATTCGGCAAGACTTTAGTCGTAGATCGTAACCGCTCCGGCCAAGTGTGCCAGCCATACCTCTCGCGAACCCCTATGACAGGATAGGGCCACGCGAGGTACAACTTACCTCCACCTGCGGAAGTTGTCACCATCCATTAGGTGGACGTATCCCCGTCGAGCTACCAGTCCACAATACGAAAGTTTTTAAATGCAATCGCAGAGGTGGACCAGCCGAGGACGTTTTCTCGTACGCTGTAGCATAGGGGGTACTCATGGTTCCACGCCTTTATCGGACCCGTATGCAAGCCGACGCACTAGGGGGCTGAAGTCCCAAGCGCGGATCGTCGTCGGTCAACTAGGATGCATCCTTCTTACCACACGTTACACCACGTCAGAACAAAAGTCAGATCAATCACACAAAACAAAAACACTCCTACTCCCCTTAGTATCCAACCCATAACTTGAACCTTCTCATACGGTCACTTTCCTCGCACCTCTCCCGCGGACTCACTTTCTCTTTTACTTCCCCTTCCACTAACTTTCCCACCATTCTGGATGCAGATTCAGGGTCGCTATGGCAAAAAAAAACAGGCTAGAACCTTCTCTCGCTCCATTCCCTCAAGGATCAAACAAGATGACTCTTCTCCGCCCTCTTTCACTCTTCTCTTCGCCATAATTTTCTTCTTCTTCTTCGTTTTCTGTTGTTGTCAACCTGATCGTGCTCTTCTTCGTTTAGCGCTGCTCTTAGCGCAGTTCTCCACACACGGTCCGTATACAAAACTAGACTCTATTATGGTGTGCAGTCATACCTCACGGTCTTGTAACTCTTTGCCTTGACTAACGAGGTAGGCCCTACAAAAGCATCCAACCCATTAAACACCAGATGAATCTTGCCTTAATCTACTACATGGTTCGTTCACTTCGACAAGGGGGCTAAAAAAGAAAGAAAAAAAAAAAAAAATTGAAATCTAGAGGTCTGGGTAACTCTGGGATTCACCTAGAACCTAATGGGCGCTACTCTGCCCCTCTTGGATTGCACGTATGTTCAAATTCATGTCGGGGCGCAGTAGCATTTGGGGGTGAGTAAGCAAACAAAACGTACTCAACCCTTGGCGTGAGCACATTCTGATTTGAACTCAGAACCTATGTTTTAGTAATTTGAGGGTGTACCAGCTGAGCTAGGCCCACTGGTGTCACCCCACAGGCTTACTTTTCAACAGCGTGCGGGTGTACCAATTGAGCTAGGCCCACGGGTGCTGGTCCCACAGGCCTGTTTTTCAACAGCCTGCGAGCTTACCAGTTGGGCTCACGTAGGTGCTCAGCCCATAAGACTGTTTTTCAACAGCCTGCTGGTGTACCAACAGGGCTAGTGTAGGTGTTGAGCCCACAGGACTATTTTCCAACAGCATGCGGGTGTACCAACTGAGCTAGGCCAACGGGTGCTGGTCCCACAGGCCTGTTTTTCAACAGCCTGCGAGCGTACCAGCTGGGCTAGCGTAGGTGTTGAGCCCACAGGACTGTTTACACTCAAACCTCTCACAGCAAATCGTGATTGGCGGATGGTGCACCCACAGGTGTTGGTCCCGCCACTCATATTTTTGCCTCTTCGCGGGCTAAGCACCCACCGCTTGCGTGCACATGGGATTCCCTCGGATCGTGCTTGATGACGGCAGGATGAGGATTTTTACCAGCATCCACCGTCCAGAACATGCCCATGGGGATTCTAATAGCTCCCCTCTCAATAACACGTCCGGAACACGCCCCTGGGGGTTCTAAGAACCCAAACAGGCCCACAAAAAGAGGTACGTGCTGAAAGTTTTTGACTGTCGTGACGCTCGCCCGTAGGGGTTCTAATAGCTCCCCTCTACAATGTTGGTTACTGCAGCCCATATTGGCATGCACCCCTTCGTTGAAGGTTACCAAAGGCGGCCACGGAGTCACCGTCCGCCCCGTTTACGTGCGAGTGCACGATTCGCCTCCATCCGCTCAGCAATTTCAAGCAGTCCTTAATGTTTCTTTTGAAGTTATTTTCATCTTTCTTCGCGGTACTTCTTCGTCATAAGTCCCGGACCCAGTTTCCGGCCTGGTCAACAGACGGGTCCTTAAGAAAGAAGACTAAAATTAAAAAAATATAATAATAATAAAAAAAATAAAAAATTATTAAAACAAAAATAGTCGAATTGAAGAGGATGAGGACCTGCTGCCGCCCTCTTGGTCTCGTCAGTCGGACCCCGGCTCGGGCCCGTTTGATAAACCAAGGGGGATAGTCCCTTAAGACCCTCGACCCCTCAGTCTCTACCGGCTGCGCTCCTTTACTCCATTGCCCCTTGCTGACCTCAAACCCCAAACTTGTCGCTTGAAAGTCTAGTATTGTAACCAATAGAACTAGGTCCAAGGCTGAACTGAGTCGGTGCAAAGTTCCATATAAGCGGTATCAGGACTGTGATCGGCCATTTTAGTTCAAACCAGGCCTTCTCCTTGGCCCACCACCCAGTCTCCCAAATGCCAGATGATGCCCTTCGTGCCTAGGTTCCTAGCCGTAGGGCACCATGGTCGCCGCACATACCACACGCATCACCGAAATTCTTGACTTTCCTCATGCTAAGCCTGACAAAGCCACGCCTTTCAATGCGCCGTCAACATACTCTTCCCACATACGCACAGGGTAAAGTCTTTATCTTCTTTACAACGCACCCCACCAGTGGTCGAGCCTATTCTCGTAGTAAATCTAGTCTTTCTAAAATAAAAAAAATATATAAGCAACAAAAAAATACACAAGGGAGAATAACCAGGCCCTACGGCTTTGGCGCCATTTCGTCAGCCTAGTATTGTCGACGACTAACGGCTATCTTACCGTGCAAGGCAGTAATGCGTGCCCCATATACTTTTTAATCTTGTCACATTTGACTCGGAATCTCGCCAAGAGCGCGGTTGCCGAGGTAAGCGCGCTGACGGGTTTTGCCTCATCAGCGCGTTTCGTCGATGAAGGACGCATCCAGTGCGACCTTTAAAAAGAACGGCAAATACCCTTGTAAGGGTGTTTGCTGCGACAACGTGGCGCGTGGGGAAAAGTGCACGAGCAACCTAATTAAGGGGGGGTAACTAAGCGTCCGAGAAGAACTCGGGACGGACAGACACACTGAGTATGGTCGAGGACGAGGCCCCGACTTTAATCACACACAGAAACTCACCATTTGGAAGGTGTATGAAACCACCCTTGGAAGGAGCCAATTATGAGCTTTAATTGCGAACCTGTTGGTGAGAGATCAAGTGGAGTGTCAAATGCATAGTGATGATGAACCTACCCATGTTTCTTGCTCGAGATTCATTTTTACTTTTCCCTATTCGATGAGAAATCAATTGGGCAGTCAGTGCGGCAGCACAACCCTAAGTGAAGGCCTTTGCCTGACTACCATGATCTGAACATTATTCTAATATTTATGATTTACCAGCATTTTTGGACTAGTTCCAATTAAGTGTTTTAATAATGTGCAAGGCCACCAGGTAAGGAGGCAGCGAGCTCAGACAGACTGGGCAGTTTCAAGTACAGGTTAGGGGACTCGAAAGTTGGTCAGACAGTTTCTAAATAATCTTTTCCAAAATTTTATTTATTATTTAATTAACAACTTCTTCTTGATTATGACAGTATGCGGAGTGAACAACGAAGAAGTGACGGACACGGTGAGAGTATGCTATATGAGCACAACAATGATCGTTCGAGCATAACAACTATGTGTTGCAGCGGGATACTATATGAATACGTCATCGGAGTGTTGCGTTGATGCTATGTACCATCGTGAGCATAGGTAGTGGAGTGATGTGTTGACACCATTATGTGAATACGTCATCAGAGTGTTGTGTTGATGCTATGTACCACCGTGAACATAGGTAATGGAGTGATGTGTTGACACCGTATACTTGATGAACATGTCAAACAGCGTGCACAATCACGGAACGCCGTACCAGTGTGCTAAGCTGGCACTACACAGCACCAACGGACTCAGCCAAGAGTAGATTGAGAAGGACCCCGTCGACTAAGCCTACTCGGTGTACTGAGCGATGACTTAAAAGACCGAGCAAGAACTCGGTAAACTCAGTAAAGTAGACTGAGCAGAGACTCAGCGGACCCAGCAAGAACTTAACAAACTTGGCAAGGACTATACATAATTGAGTAGGGACACACATAGGGCAGGTTTAGACTATGCAACGAGTTTGTTTTAAAATTTTTAATAATTTAAATTTTTATGTGTCACTAATACTCAAACCAACTAGGAGAAAGAGGGCAGAAACGTCGTGTTTGAGTTCCTATAGCGGGTGACAAGCGCTGGGTAGGACAGTCGGAGTGGTATCTCCTCTGACTCAAAGGTAAGTACTTACTCCTGCGTGACACGACCGTGTGGTCCAACACTTACCGTAGGGTGTGGGACCATCGTGTCTGACACTGTTATGGAGCTCCAAAAATAAAATAAGTCAATATGATATTTATGATAAAAGTAGGTCGAGTATACATGGTGGTAGGGGCAGAAAACGGGGTCTGTTCCGGATACCCTGTGTTTTCGTCTCTCGCCCGACCTGTTTGGCCTCAGAGATGGTTAGTAGTATTCGATGTAGGCCCATAATATCCCCATTCGGGTAGGTCGACTCGATTTGGTTGCCCGACAACGTAACAATTCCTCTTGACTATCTAGTTCAAAAGTATAATGATATATTATTTTCTATATAAATTCAAACATAATGTTTTCAAGCTGAAAATTTGAAGGGGATTCAGGGTAATCAATGCGCTGGGGGTTTTCGTTGTTTGGATCTGAATTGTATCTTTTAATTGAATACATAAAATTAGGTAAGAAATTTGTGTAAGTATTGGTTAAGACCACCATGACAATCCCATTTTTTATTGTAGCAAGTAACACAAAGTGATATTAATTAGTAGAGAGCGAGTGCGCTTACTCAGACTAAGCAGTATAAGGGAGAAGATAAGAAACATATAATTTTATTTTATTTTTTTCAGGCATGTAACTTCAATGCTAGAGCAATATAGTAATATTGCGAGATGTAATTCTCGAGTATGTTGTTTTTCTAATTTTTATCTTAGCTCGTTACCCACGAGTCCAACTCAGTTGCTACAATGATAAGTTGTTGAAACACAAATCCAAGTTTGAGTCCAAATAAAACAAAAGAAATTTTGACTGACTTGGGGTCATTGTTTATTGATAATAAGGAAACCTACGTGGGATTCATGAAAAAAAGTTATAATTGCACTATAAGGAAGATACAGTCTCGAATTGTAGTTCAAACAATGTATACAATCTATCTTTCTAGCCATTTAGGATTTCTGAGGTGAAATTGTGAACTGTATCTTGCCCGATACTCCAATTATAATTTTTTTTTTTTACTTTACTGAAATTAGTAATTGATAATATTTCAAAGTTGGTTAATTCAGTGAAGATATCTCAAGGTTAGTCCGTTGCAGGGCGATATCCTAAACGTCGGTCAATTCAATGATAATATCCCAAGTTCCACCAGCTCAGTAATGATATCTTTATTTTTTTTTAATGGAATGATTTAAAAATGACAATTTCAACAAAATTTTAGGCTCCCAGAGTGACTCGGAGGGCCAAAACCACTTCCTTGATCGAGAAAAATATATATGTACAGGGTTACCGGCGTTCGGGACGGGCCGAACGCCCGAACCCAAACGCCCGAACCCAAACGCCCGAACCCGAACGCCCGAACCCGAACGCCCGAACCCGAACGCCCGAACCCGAATGCCCGAACGTACGGGACCCCGTCGGAAGGCCCGAGCGTTCGGCCGTTCGGGCCGAACGCGGGAAAAAAAAAAAAAAAAAAAAC
>BFEA01000591.1:412225-436309 GCA_003427395.1 Chara braunii
TTTTTTTTTTTTTTTTTTTTTTTTTTGGTCCGCGTTCGGCCCGAACGACCGAACGCATCCCCAAGAGGTCCCATACGTTCGGGCGTTCGGGTTCGGGCGTTCGGCCCGTCCCAAATTATTAAAAAAAAACAAAAAAAAAACAGTTCGCTTACATAAGATTTGAAGCACATTCTCGTACCCAGGTTCACGTTAATGATTGCTACCCATGTCTGGTTTTCGCTAATAAAAATTATTTATATGAAACAAAAAACATATTTCATTCAAAGTTTATGTGACACGGTACAAGTGACATTTCAGACGGCGTAGTTCCGACAATTTGGTTGATGAACCTGCTTATTGAACTTATAGCACTAGTACTTCTGAGTTTTTTTTTTTCCTGAGGCTTAAAACCTCTTGTGTGATAAAGAAAAACGAGCACGTGTAGGCATATTTTTGGTTGGCACCATCTGCTATTTGCTCCATCACCCGACCCCCGAAAGCTTTGTCGTGCATGCAACCGCATGGGAGAAAAATGATTAGCAAATGTACCTTTATTTATTTATTTTTTACTGGACCAGGTGGTTTTACTTCAGTGAATTAGTAGTATAATGTTCCCTTGCCATTTTTTCAATGCAGCTGCATATGTACCGTGATTTTGGGGGTTCGACCTGCCAAATTGAAACAGTTATGTACGTAAGTAAAAAAAAGACAAAAACGTCCCTGCATCTATTCGACAAGAGAAAAAAGTAAAAAAACATTCTTAGGTCACATCTACGTAGCACCGTGTTCGCGTTCTGAGGAGAACGCGAACATGTTCGCAAGCTGTTCGCGCGAACGCGCGAACACGTTCGCGGGAACATGAAGGGGCGCGAACATGTTCGCCGTGCTATGCAGGGTCCCGTCAACAAAACCTTTATAATTCGAGTTATTTGCCCCAATTGAGGCAAAAGGGGCAGCAGACCCGTAAACAAATTTTTATATTTGTCAAACGTGACAAAAAGTACGACAGACCCAAAAAAAAAAAAATTGTCATTTCATTTCAACCGACATTCTAGCCTGGGTGCGAAAAAAAAAAATAAAAAAAATTTTGAGTTGTCGCATTTTGTCCCGTTTGGGGGCAAATGAATATAAAAGTTTTCTTGTGGGGGAGATTTATAACTTTTCCCTTTAGCAAAACTAAATGCGTGATGGAAATCGATATAGGGAATAAGAGGATCAAGGCATGATTCCACTAGCAAAGAAGTAAGGTAAAGTGTATCCCATAAACACATGTGGGATATCCGCGGAACATCGTTCGACGATTGGTGCAAGAAAATCGTACAACATCAAAAACACGATGAATTTATATTTTGAAAGTTTTTTTTCCTTTTTTTATTCTTTCTTTTTAATTGCAAAGAATGAAATGTGGGGAAAAAAATAAAACTCATTCTGGTTGACATCACTTCAAAGGAGGGGAAAAAAAAAAACTTCAAAGTATTGGTATAAACCATTTTTTTTCTCGGTCAATTGCAACTTTATTGAGTAGTTGTTTTTTTTTTCAAAATAAAGGACGCTTCAGCATTGAAAGTGTCACATATGACAGTCCCTTCGAAACAACTAAGGGACTCCCTTGCAGTGGTGCATGAGACTACAATCGTAATGTACTGCTCCGTCCTCATTTTGCAGTAGCGGGTTGGGAAGCAGAAGGTGAGGGGAAGTTGAGTGAAAGGGAAGGAGAAAACATAAGAAATGATGCAGGGGGAAGCAACCAATGCTTGAAAGACTTATATGAATCTGGGCGTGTTTTTGCAAAGAGTCAAACAATTGAATGAACACCTACAAGACCAATAGAATTGTAAGTGTAGCGGACCTCTGGTTGGCCTGTGAGACCAACCCCTTGGCCTGTTCTCACAGGCCTGTATTTTATTCGGGGCAGTCCAGTCCAGGCCTATACCTCTGTCGGTACCAGCCAGTCCAGTCCAGTCCCGTCAATCCGCTGGGGTTTACCCCAGCAGTTGTCTGTTTTCGAGATCATTCTACACTTGCAAGATTTGGAGTACGTGCGCTGGAGTCTTGCGTGGGAGCTGTGTTGTGCTATCTCGCTCCTCCCTCATCCTCCATCTCCGTCATCATCCTTAGCGGAGCACCACACCAGGTAGGTCCGCTACATTGGTATCGGAGCGGGAACGTTCCCCACTCCCACCCACCACCCCGTACAGCTGTACAGCTGAAAAAACAGCAAACTCGACAACGGGTTTTTTCGCTGTTTTTTGGGTGTTTCCGTGTCAAAACGACGGAAAAAGCAGGCGCCTGCAGGAGGTGACACATGGTGAAAAAAGAAGTCACCACCACGAGCGCGCAAGCGCAAGCGCCAAGGCCAAGGCCGCCACGCGCCCACGCTGCTCCGCTTCCGTATTTACATTATCAAGATCCGGGATTTTTGTTGCCGCTAGGGTTTGAACCCAAGCGCCTGCTGGGTCATGCGCGTGCGTAAGCACCTTCATAACACACTCGCCATAGAGTGTACATGGTATTGTAGTATGGCACACTCGTGTTGAAGAGGTGCCGTGCTGGCTATTTAACCCCCCCCCCCCCCCCCCCCCCCCCCCCCCCCCCGGGGGGGGGCGCCCGCCCCGCTCCCGCCCCCCCCCCCCCCCCCCCCCCCCCAAGCGCCTGCTGCTGCCTGCGCACGTGGCTGAAGACCCCCCTGCTTAGGGGGCTGCTCTACAGTGGTGAGGGTCTGCTCCCACAGCAGACCCTAGATCTGCAGATTTGCAGAACTGCTATTGAGGGCTGATCAAGATCTCAGCCCCCTCTCTCCTCCAGCTGGCTTGCTGCAGCGAAGGCCAAGACCCTCCTGGTCTTGGTGTACCTTGTGCCCTTGGAGACACCAAGGGCCAAGTATCACTTCTCTCTCTCTCCTCCCTCTACTAACCCACCCTCCGTATCTCCTGTCTCTTATACACATCTAGATGTGTATAAGAGACACCAGCTGGCTTGCTGCAGCGAAGGCCAAGACCCTCCTGGTCTTGGTGTACCTTGTGCCCTTGGAGACACCAAGGGCCAAGTATCACTTCTCTCTCTCTCCTCCCTCTACTAACCCACCCTCCGTATCTCTCTCTCTCTCTCTCCTCTTACTCATACCCCTCTCCCCACCCCACCTTTTCTCCCACCACCCATTCTTTTACTCTCTTTTCTTTATTTATTTATTTTTCTTTCCTCCTTCTTTTCTCTTTGCTTCTTGATCCCTCTCCACCTTTCCCCATCCCTCCTCTCCCCCAACTACCACCACACCATCCCCCTACCCCCCACTTCATCTTTTTCTCTCTCCCACCTATTTTTTCTTTTCTCCTTCACTTTTTCATTCCCCTTCCCCCCTACTTCGAATTTTTTCTGTTTTTCTTCTTTCTCTCTCTCTTTTTATTTATCTTTTCTATTTTTTCCAACAATTCGAATTATCTCCCTCCCCACCTTCTTTCTCATTTTCTGATTTATTTTATTTATTTTTTCTATTTATTCTGAAAATTCAATTTTCTTTACGGCAACCCTAAATCTGATTAGGTGTTAGTCCTTCTTGCTTTCGGCACACGTTTTGACCCCGTAGGGGTAACGAAGTGCTGCCGAAATTTTCTGATTTTCTCTTACTTAGTCTTTTTCGGCACACTTCGACCCCATGGCGGTAACGAAACGCTGCCAAACTTTTTGAAAAATCAGATACCCCATCTCTCTCCAGCTCCTCACCCACTTATTTACCTATTTATTTATTTATCTATTTATTTATTTATCTATTTATTTATTTATCTATTTATTTATTATTTCTTTATTTATTTTTTGAAAAATTTTATTTGCGGCGGTTTGAAACCTAGTGTGCTTCTCTTGGTCTCTCCTTTCCCCTTGGCACATTCTTGACCCCATGGGGAGTAGGGAAATGCTATCGAAAATTTCAAAAAAATCAAAAAAAAAAAAAATTCACATTTTTTTTACTTATTTCCTTAATTATTTTTGTTATTTATTTTCTTTTGTTTTTCTCTTGAAATCTCGCTGCTTATTTATTTTTCTCCCGCCTTCCCCCTCTATGTTTGCTATTCTATTTTCTTGATTAGGTCACCGGTACCGTACCTTAACCACTCAAACTTCGGTTAGGGTTTTCTTAGGGCTTTTCTAGGGTTTAGGGTTCTTCAAAACCCCCCTACTTCCCCTTCCTCTTGGGGCACCCTGGACCCGAACCACCTCTCCCCCTTTGACGGCGCCCGCGCTAGCCTTGCTAGCGTCGTCCGCCGCTTTCTACCGCGGACCCCCCCCTACGCCCTCCGCTCACGCGCCCATCCAGGCGCAACTCGCGTCGTCCGGCCCGTCACCTCCCCATCCTTGCTAGCATCGTTCGGCCCGTCACCTCCCCATCCTTGCTAGAGTCGTCCAGCCCGTCACCTTCCCATGGTCGATAGTGTGTCACACGTCACCGACGCGGCGACGACCACGGCACAAGGCTCCACACCCGTGCCGATGGACTAGGGCCACCAGCCCCAGGGGGATCTGCACACCCTCTTCACCTCCCTCCTTGCGCCCATCCAGGCGCAACTCGCGAACCTCGCGCCCTTACAGGCGCAGGTGGCGGCCCTTGCCGCCGGCATGCGGCAACTCCAGCACGCTGGTCGTCCTTCCTCTCCTCACCCTCTCTCTTCTCCTGGCTCCCAGTCTGGGTCCCCCGTTCTTCGACAAAGTGGCCACGGCGGAGCTTCCTCCTCTGCCATCCCCGACCCGACCATCTTGGTAACCGTCCACGCCCCTAACACGACGGTCGCCACGAGTCAGGCCCTCCCTCACTCTACGGGCGCACCCGCCCAGATTCCGGTCACTACGGCCACGGAACCACAAACTGCGACCATGGTCTTAGCTTTTCCGGGTGCCCCGCTTCTCCCTCCCCTTCGCACGACCGCAGCGCCACCTGGCTCTCCCCCCTGTGGGATGCCCCGCACCGCTTGTGCGTCCACTTCCTCCAATCTTCCTCCTGCCACTCCTCGCTCGATCCACGTCCAACGTCTCGAGGACGAGCTTGCCCAGCTTCGGGCCGACCTCGCCCTCTTACGCCTTCAGCCACCCCCACCCTCACAGGTGGCGGCGCCTTCGAGCGCACCCCCTACCTCCTCTACCCCTCCTCCCATGCAGGCTCGCTTCCCGCGCCCTGCACCCTATCCAGCCCCATCCTACCTTCTTCCTACTCCCGCGGTTGTTGCGACCTCGTCTACCGCAACTCTCTCGTAGTCTGCGGCAGTTGCCCCCGCCACTCCCCCATGCGGCCCGGGCGCACAGTCAGCTGCGCCCCTTTCTCCACGACCTGCGCGGACTTACTCATCCGTGGCACAGGCCTCTGCTCCTCAATCCCCTCGCCGCCAAAACGGTGGCGCACCACTCATCCGCTTGTCGGACATTGCCCTGTATGACAATACAGCATACGCGTGTCTCGGTGGCTGCAATGTGCCACCCGCACGCTCCAGGTCATGGGCGCCACACCCGACACGTGCGTGGGTCACCTCTCCACGCGCCTGCATGGCGGTCCTTTCGAGGTCTGGGAGGATTTCTACTCGCACTCCCTCCGCGCCGGTCGGACCCCGACCTTCATGGATTTCCAGGCGTTCCTAGAGGATCGCTTCGGAGCCCAACATGACGTGACTGACGCCTTTGAGCGTGTCGTCACTACACGCTGGTCCGGCACTGGTGGCGCTGTCGGCCTGGATCGCCACATCCAGGTCTTTCAGGACGCCCGCCTCATTTGTGACGTGGCGTTCCTCCCCGATGCTTCCCCTATCAATCGTTTCTTGGTCAGCCTCAAGCTCGAGTACCGCTCCGAGTTTTGGCGGTACGAGTTCACATCGGCCCCGCAGGCTTACGAGGCCGCCAGGGACCATCAGCGGATGTGGGCCCGTCTTCACCTTGCCTCCTCCTCCCAGCCCCAGCGTACTGCTTACGCCTCCTCCTCCTCGCACGGCACTTTCCAGTATTGTTCCCCTTTCCGCGGTCGCCCTCGCCGTTCCGCGCAGCAGGGCCGCCACTTCTCGCGTCGCTTTAGCGCGCTCGAATATGGTGAGCAGGACGCTGGTGCCCCGCTGTCGCCAGAGGGTGACCATAGCGACGACCTCGACCTCGGCGAGGCCGTCCACCACCACCTGGAAGACACTACTTTCCCTATGGCCGAGCGCCTCCAGCTCATCCTCTCCGCCCTCTCCCGGGCACACAGCCGCCCCGGTCACACTGGCGCGTCGCCCCCCGAGGTCCCTCAACAGGACCTCCCTCAGGGCTTTGTCCCTCCTCGTGGTATCCTTTCCGCTGAGGAGCGCGCAACCATTTTGGGCCGGCGTGGATGTTTGCTATGCCGCCTGGACGGTCATACCTCCTCGCGGTGCCCTTATACCACCGCTCTCGACCGCCACTACGCCGACCTTTCCCGCCAGTGTCGTGCTCAGTCCCCCCCCGGCGCCTCCTAGCCACGGTGCAGTGTACACCTGCGCCCTCCTCAGTAGTCGGCTTCCCGACATCCCCGCCGCAGTTTGCCCCTCTCGCTACAAGAGTTGAGGTCTCGCAGAACCCGACAGAGTGTACTCAGCTCTCTGTCATAGTACCGTCTGAGCCTCCGCAGACCACCGTCCCCCCTCCTACCCCGTCACGACTACAGACGCGTCAAGCCATTCGCTCAGCCCGTTGCAGCGAGCAGCTCGCTACTCGCGAGGACGTTGTATCCTCTCTTCTGGACTTGAGCATGCTCCAGGCTCATCAGGAGCGACTCACCCTCCATGTCGCTGCACTTCGTCTCCTTCTCACCATCCTCTCTGACCCTGATCGCACCCTCCCGATCATCCCCGTACGGCTGGGGACCTCCACGAGGGTGTACTCAGCACTGTGGGATTCCAGTTCTCAGGGCGACTTCATTCACCCATGTGTGGTGAAAGAAGCCCGCTTACCCACGACCGGGTCGCCGACTCCCATCTCTGTTACCCTTGGGGATGACAAGACCCAGCGCTTCTTCGATCAGACGGTCACCGACCTCCCCTTCTTCCTCACTCTCTTCTTCCTCACTCTCGAGCTGACTGATCGTCCCCCGGCGTCTCGTCGCCACCGCTCCTCTGCACATTTCGATGTGATGGAGACGGGGTACGACTTCATTCTCGGCACTTCGTGGTCTCGTCGGTTCTGCAACACCGAGGCCGATTGGGCGACCAACACTCTCGTTCTCAAAATGAAGTGTGGACAGACGTATCGCGTACCTTTCATAGGTACCACTGCGACACCATGCCCCGATCCTCCTCCCCCGGAGCCTTCCGTGTCCACATCACCTCCTTTTATCTTTGTCACCTCGCCTCGGCAGCTCGCCCACTTCATCCGACAGGACGACGTCACCTTCTTTATGGTGAACGTGACGGATCTCTTACACTATGATCCACCCTGTTCCGACGCCGAGCTTATCCCTTTGGAGCCAGATCCTCCTTCTATCTTCATGGCTCCCATCTCTACTTCCCATCCTCCATCGTCCGTCGAGTCCACCCCGCCATCGCTCGCTGACGCTGGCGCTGAGGAACTCGCACGATATACGGCCGACCTGGAGCCCGAAGTTCGTGACCTTATTCGAGAGTACCACGACGTTTTCTCATCGTCGTTCTCGTACGCTGGCATCCCACCGATGCGCGACGCCGAGCACTTCATCCAGCTTGTGCCTGACCACCGTGTTCACCACCAGACACCCTACAGACTCTCGATCCCCGAGGCCACCGAACTCAAGCGTCAGCTTGAGGAGCTCCTGAGACTGGGTTTCATTAAACCCAGCAACTCCCCGTGGGGTGCACCCGTCCGCTTTGCTCGCAAAGCAGATGGAACTCTCCGTCTCTACATCGACTATCGCGGCCTCAACCGCTACACGGTTAAGAACAGCTACCCCATGCCTCGTTTCGACGAGCTGTTCGACCGCCTAGCAGGCAACCGCTTCTTAACGAAGACTGATCTTCGTAGCGGTTACATCAAATCCGCGTCACTGCAGCTGAGCAGCCGAAGACAGCGTTCCGATCGCGCTTCGGTCACTACGAGTTCACGGTGATGCCGTTCGGCCTCACCAATGCACCCGCTACCTTTCAGAGGGTGATGAACGACATCTTCAGGGACATCCTGGAGCAGTACGTTCTCGTCTACCTCGACGATATCTTGGTCTACAGTCGTAACCTTGAGGAGCACCTCAGACACCTCTGCGACGTCCTTGACCGCTTGTGCAAACATGGCTTCTACGCCAAATTGAGCAAGTGCCGCTTTGCCCAGCACAAAGTAGATTTCTTAGGACACTACGTGTCTGACCAGGGTCTCCACATGGACGACGTGAAGATCATTGCTATTGCGGATTGGCCCGTCCCCACATCCGCCAAGCAGCTTCGTAGCTTCCTAGGCCTTACCAGCTACTATAGTAATTTCATCCACGGATACGCTAGGTATTCCTACGTCCTTACCTCCACCCTCCTCCGGAAGAACCAACCCTGGGCTTGGACACCTCTCCACGAGGACGCCTTCCGCGCCCTCAAGAAGGCGGTGACATGCGCACCGGTTCTTCACCTACTCGATTTTGACCGCCCTTTTTTTCTTACCACCGATGCGTCAAACTTTGTTGTAGGAGCTGTGTTTTCTGAGATTTTCCCCTCCTCCCCTGATTCCTCTCATCCTCGTATCCCTCGCTTCCCACCACCTACCCCTACCACTTCTTCCCGACCGACGCCTACTCGTCCAGCTATTAACGAGCCTTCTATTGACTATTCTCCTACCATCGCTGAGGACGGCACTGTCGAGTCTCGCTAAGGTGATTCTCCGATAGCCTTCTACTCCCGTCAACTTCTGCCTGCCGAGATAAACTACATTGCTGATGAACGTGAGGTTCTCGCAGTAGTTTATGTCGCTCGGCACTGGCGTCACTACCTGCACGGGGCACCATTCACAGTGTGCACGGACAACTCTGTTGTCCAGGTTTTTCTGACAAAACCGAAGCTCACTCCTCGATAGGCTCGTTGGTGGCGCGACCTATCCAAGTTTAGTTTCACCACTGAGCACATCAAGGGTGAGACTAATCGAGTCGCAGATGCCTTATCCCGGCGCCCTGACCACGACAAGGAGTAGATCCATCTATCTTCCATCTCGGTCACCACCGTCCACCACTCGGTGATCGACGAGTTTCGCACTCAGTACCGCCACTGCCCCGACTATCGCGACATCCACACGACCCTTCGGAGTGGCAAGACCGTCCCGAACTACTCGCTCGGGGACAACGGTCTTGTGTACTGGCACGGCTCACAGGGCACCAGAGAGCCCCGTATTTGCATTCCCTCCATTGGACAGCTACGTGTCCGAGCAGTAGCAGAGTTCCATGACCAGGCAGCCCCCGGTCATATGGGCTTCCACAAGACGTTGGCTCGTGTGAGCCGCCTATACGTCTGGCCGAAGCGCAAGGACTTTGTGAAGGACTACGTCACAGAGTGTCCCATCTGTCAGGAGGTGAACAGTGTGAACCACTTGCCTTATGGTTTGCTCCAGCCTCTTCCTATCCCTCAGGGTCGTTGGCAGTCCATCTCGATGAGCTTTATCGGTCCTCTTCACCCTCCGACCCCCCGGGGTCATGATGGTATCCTGGTCGTCGTCAGTCGCTACACGAAGTGTGCACGCTTTGTTCCGTGCTGCTATGCCATCAGTGTCCGTGAGGTCGCCGACATCGTGTTTGACCGAGTCGTGTGTGACCACGACTTACCTCTGAGCATCATATCTGACCATGACCCGCGCTTTACCAGTCGATCCTGGCGACGGCCCCACGAGGTGTACGGCACACAGCTTCGCTTCTCCTCGTCTTACCATCCTCAGACTGATGGTCAGACCGAGATCACGAACAGGACTCTCGGAGATATTCTCCGAAAGATTGTTCGTGACGACCAGCAGTGGGATCTCCATCTCACCCACGGGGAGATAGCCTACAACCACGCCGTCTCGCCAGCCACGGGTATGTCGCCTTACTATTGCGACCTCGGCTATCACCCTCGTGTTCCCGTGGATTTCCTTCGACTGTCACAGATGCACCCCGTTGTCCCGCGCTGGATCATTGGGTTGCACACATGACGTCGATGATGAAAACCGCACATGAGCACATAGCCACTTCCCCGACTCGCATAACAGCACGTGCGAACCGATCGAGGATGGATCATTCATTCAAAGTCGGTGATGATGTGTTTATCGACGCCCGCCACTTACAGCTCGAAGCGGACACGCTTCGCAAGTTTCAGCGTCAATTCTTTGGCCCATGCCGCATCCTCCAGGCCGTCGGTTCTGATACGGCTTCTAGCCCAGGTAGCTTCCGTGTGAAGCTGCTAGACTACCTACGCCAGGCTCGTGTGCACGATGTCTACCACGTCTCGTTACTGCGTCCTTACCACAAACCGTCTGAGCGTTTCGCTGGACGACCATACGAGCGCCCTCGATCCATCATGGTGGACGGCCACGAGGAGTTCCTCGTTTCGGACATCATTGGTCGCCGAGTCACCGACGACAACCCTCCCCACGTCGAGTATCTCGTACGTTGGAAGGGTTAGCCTGATGAGGAGGCTACCTAGGATCCCCTCAAACACTTGCAGCACGCTCGCATGTTGGTGCGTGCCTATGACCGTGTTTGTCGTACTGGGTTCACTGCTCCTCCTCAACCCACTGACCCTCCTCCTTCTCCCCCGACTGAGGAGACCGCTAAAGTCAAGCCTGCCCCTTCTGAGGAAGACCTTCAGCAGCAGTCAGCAGAAAAATTCCCACGAGAAACGAAAGTTGAAAAAACATTCCGTAAAAAAAAATCCTTCATATTTATAAATCATCATTCCAATGTTCGTCCAATTCTAAAATTTTCAATTTAATTTGACAAGTTCCCGTCTAAAAATGAGTTTTCCCTTCCAACTACATCTATTTGTTCAAAATGGAATGAAAGTCTGGACGAGTTTATGAAATGTTTTAATTAGATTTTCATTCTACGACAACAAATATCTTCTAATTTAGATTGGATTAACCTATTTATGACTGGAAATCCTTACTTGGAATGACAGTCCAATTAAAATGTTTCATGAACTCATCCAGTCTTTCATTCCATCTTTAATATATAGTTCAAATAAGAAGGGATACCCCATTCTTGGAAGGAAAGTTTTCAACTAAGACGGAAAATTATAAATTTGGAATGACATTTTTTCAGATAGAATGAAAATTTAAAATTTAGAATGTAATTTTACTCTAGAATGATTATTTAATTCTTGAAAATTTTTCTGTTGGCCGGATGCTTTTGAGCGTCAACAGCGCACTCGTCGTCGTCCTGCTCGATACGACGATTGACTCTAACTTACATTTTCACGTCTTTGACTTCTCAGTACTCCATCCACTCCTGTTTTGCTACTTCAGCTCATCGACGTTGCGGCTCTTCCTCGACGACATTCCGGACTTCTCATCGTGGACGTTATCGGCAGCTTCATGGACTTCGTCACGATCAGCTCTGCCTACTCCAGACGTCATTACTCCCTTACCACTTTACCCTGTACAGTACCCTGCTTGTGTCGCATGATGGTCTCCCTTTAGCCGGGTTCCTCTGAGTTGGGCTCTCCTTTGGTATATGCATAGGCATTGGGGCCGTAGCGTTGCCCTGGCTTCCCACCTTACAGATCTAGCTCCGACTTCCCTCACTTTAGGAGTCATTTGCATGATTCCCCTACCCATCACCTCTACCCTCTGCCGGCCCTCACGCCCTAGTTAGGCAGCCCCGCATGCTTCATCTAGGTGCGCCCAGTATACCAGGCTCCCTTGTTCCCTTGCATGGTCGACCCTCCATAGCGGTCACCCCTTAGTCGAGCATTACCCGCCCTGATGGTCTATCTGTTAGGGTCATTTGTTCTGTTCGCTCCCAGTTCCCTACCCTCATTGAGCCTGATGACATGTGTTCCCCCTGTCACTATGTGTGAATGCCCTTAGGAGTTATCGACCCCTAGGCTGCATTCGCCACCCTCAGAGACCATCCCGCCCTTTGGTTTGCGTCACACTTCTCCTGTGACATATGGTTGCTTTGTTGCTCTCAGACTGAAGTTACTGCCTCCGACATTTTTAGGATTTAGCTGTTCTGCTTTTGCTATTCTTAGGACTTATACACTAGTCAGTTGTTCCCAGACTGAGGCTACTGCCTCCAACATTCTAGGATCTAGTTGTCACTACTTTCTGCTTTCCTATGACATGTATGTTAGTTAGTTGCTTCTGCTTTCCTAGGACATGTATGCTAGTTAGTTGCTTCTGCTTTCACTTAGGCCGTTAGCTGTGACATTGTTGTTTTGTGACACTTTCTATCCTAGGTTGCATCGCATGGACTCAACATGGAGCTTGCTTCGCATCCTAGACTACTCAGGTTTTCTTTTCCTTTGCTAGAGTTCCGCTTCTTGGCGAAAACGTGCTTGTATCTAGGCGATCCATCACAGGCCGAGGATCGTGTAGCGGACCTCTGGTTGGTCGGGCAGTCTAGTCCAGGCCGGTACCTCTGTCGATACCAGCCAGTCCAGTCCAGTCCCGTCAGTCCGCTGGGGTATACCCCAGCAGTTGTCTGTTTTCGAGATCATTCCACACTTGCACGAATTGGAGTAAGTGCGCTGGAGTCTTGTGTGAGAGTTGCGCTGTGTTGTCTCGCTCCTCCCTCATTCTCCATCTCCATCATCATTCCTAGTGGAGCACCACACCTGGTGGGTCTGCTACAGTAAGGTACAAAAGTGCAGACTTTGTTTTGAGCCATTGTGACTAATACTGCTAATATCATTAAAGCAATACTGCAAAAAAAAAAAGATTGTTTGTTATGTTAAATCATAAAAGTTAAAAAGAAACATATTTCAAACACATGCAGTCGGACATGATTTCAAATGTGAGAAGCATTACAAAAATGTCAAAGCACCTTACGAGGACGAAGCATGTACAATTGTTTGAAAAACTAAGAAGAGTTGCTAAGGGAGTAAACCATTATTTTGTAAGTCAATTTAAAGCACTTCGCATCTTTCCAGGAATCATCTTACCAGTCTTACACACATGCTACAATAACAATTACAATAGGAAGCAAGGTTTTAAGGCGGAGTGAACCTTAAAAGATTGCCTCAGTTCGGATTGTTCTTTACAAATCAAGAACATGAAATTATGATCGTTATCAATGACTACTATGGTCCCTTCATTGCCCCTAGTGTTTGCACTTTCGGGCGATCCTAAATTCCAACCAATTGCCAACTTGAAAAACCTCAAAAAATGACACTCATGGGTATGAGAAAGTGAGAAAGTTATTTTTTCATCTAGGTAATAATGAACTTAAACCCCTAATTCTCTCGCCGTAAACGAAACAATTTAATGATTGAGTAATTTTCAATCAAAAAGGTCTTTCTTCCATTCTGATAATCCAATATGGCAAACTTTTTTTTTTTTTTGCAATATTTATTCCATGATATTAGGAGCATTAGCTGTAATGGAAAAAAACAAAGTGAAACGTTTTTTTACTATAACTCTATTGTCTACATCGGTTATCTTTTAATTAGTTTTTCATATGAATCTGGGTATTTGAGATTCTCTTTATTATGGATTATTAATCAAGTAATTAATAATCCATAATAAAAAGAATCTCAAATATGACACAATAGAATATATATATGCTTGGAATCACTGACTAAACTGTAGAAGATAAAAAAACATCAGTAAGTAAAAAAAAACACTCCCAGGCAACCGCCCGGTTAAAATTCTATATAGTAACCCCAAAGACTTGCCTGGAAGAATTTGAAGCACTAACTCAAGGAATTGAAACATGAGATGCTAATATAATAATTGCTCGGATATGTTCGACAAGGCAAACTGCTACAATACTGCACATTTTTTCCCTTGTACAACCATTTTCACTTAAAAGTCATATAGAGTGATAAATTCTTAAAAAAATATAAATTTATTTTTTTGTAGTATGAAAATATAATTTCCCTTAAAATTAGTACATAAACCAATCATAATGTATTTGATGAAATATCATACAAAAACACTTTCTGAAGCCAAAAGTATTAAAGGGATTGCCGTCATCGTAGAAGCATTATGACATCTTCCGATATTCCACTTAAAAACATTGGTTGGAGAAAAAAAAAATTGTCTTCTCTATTGGTAGCGGTATGCTTTGACGTTGGTTGACCTGATAAAGAAAGCGACCTCAATGCAACCCATCTCTGTTCGCCATAGGCCCGCCGTCCACGTGCTTACCCGCCATGATAGCGGACATCACCTTTCTTACTATGTATGGTCTGCATTAATTGAAATATAATAGAAATGGGGGCGGCCATAATTTATTTAAATAAACTGACCTTTGGAGAACTACAACAATAGATAGATCGCTTCACGCCCACTTTCTCTGCCCCGATCTAACACGTTCAAATTCATGCGTTGAATCAAACGCCGCATTCGGCGCAATCAAGCAGTGAATCAATTGTCTTCACTGGGCGTTGCCCGAGTGGGGCAAGGGGGGTGGAAAGGGGAGGGTGAGTGGGAGGGGAGGACGTCGAGCGTCACGAGTTTTTTTACGTGTAACGTCATATATATATATATATTTGTAACAAAGTCTTCGTGAAAACCAAACAATCTTTATAGACCGGAGAAAACCAAAATTTTACCACTCATTTTCACTCCGCTGGTGCTACTTTTACATATTGTATGTCGCACCTACTGTTGGAAAACATAACAAATCAAGGTTCCTGGTAGGAGAAGGTGATAAGTAAGACGAAAGCTTGTCCACGAAGCCTCATTTTTATAACGTATAAAACCAATTCAACAAGAGGTCCCAAAAACCGCTTGCAGTCGAGAAATGAATTATTTGCTCTGATGAAACCGTCCAAATATGATAATTCATTCCACAACATTAGATACGACTTACAAACTTAGAGGAAAGTTAAGAAAACCCAGGCAAGATAACGATCACTCCAAAATGTAGTGCGTTGTACGAAAGCTGGACGTCTTGGCATGTGCACCTTCGGAGTCCTTTCATTAAAGCAGCAGAAAACAGACAGCATTCAGGCCTTCCTAATTTCGTTTATAGTTCTATAAAGCAAGAGGCAAAGACACACTAAAAAAAAATGATAAAGATCAAGCACTCCTAGAATGTACATTCTTGTACCGCTGCCCGACGTCTCGACGTTTGCATGTTTATAGTCCTATAATACATAACACAAAAATTGTTGCAGCTTTCAAATTTTCAATTCGCTTTATAGTTCTATAAAACACGGCGCACACACAAACTAAAAAGATGACAAAGAACAAGCACTCCTAGAATGTATGTTCTTGTACCGTTGTCCGACGTCTCGACGTTTGCATGTTTATAGTCCTATAATACATAACACAAAAAATTGTTGCAACTTTCAAATTTTCAATTCGCTTTATAGTTCTATAAAACACGACGCACACACACACTAAAAAGATGACAAAGAACAAGCACTCCTAGAATGTACGTTCTTGTACCGTTGACCGAAGTCTCGACGTTTGCATGTTTATAGTCCTATAATACATAACACAAAAAATTGTTGCAGCTTTCAAATTTTCAATTCGTTTTTTAGTTCTATAAAACACGACGCACACATACGGGAGAAAAAAGGAAAGAAACAAGCACTCCGAAAATATCTCCTTTGAACCGAAGATAGAGTCTTGACATTTGTGTATTTAGAGTCCTTTAAATTGAAACGCAAAAAATCATATCAGCTTCGGAATTGTCCTTTCCGTTTACAGCTCTGTAAAAACCGTCATGCACAAACACGCGAGAAAAAAGAAAACAAAGAAACACTCCGAAAATGTCTACCTTGAACCAAAGCTAGACGTCTTGACATTTGTGTATTTACATCCTAAAAATTGGAACGCAAAAAACCATCTCAACCTCAAAATTTTCGATTCTGTTAAGAGTTCTAAAAAAAATGACTCACAAAGACTGGAGAAAAAGGCGAATGGTGATACCATTCCTAACCTGCCAGAACGAGGTAAAAAACACTAGAAAATGCTACTTCGAACTGAGGACTTAAAAATGCCTAATTGACAAATTTGTGGAAAAAAATACCTGAATTACTTTGAAATCAATCCCTACAACTGTTGCTTCTTTCAACAGAGTGTCTCGCCGATGTATCTCTGCTGAGCGGAGGGCATACGCGCGAAGCTCGTGACCGGCTGCGGTCTTTTTCTCTACAGGTTTCTGCCTTCCAATACTCGAACTCCTGTATCTACGCCGGCCTCACCCCAGAGGGACAAAAAAAAGTGGCCTGCGAACACAACTGCATTGCTAGGTCCCTTAGAGATTTCCCCTTGATTGAGAAGTTGTGCAGGCAGGAAACGTTCTTAGAGAAGGGTTTCAAAACGACGGCGGGCACAAAGCAAGCTTGCTTGAAGGGTTTCAAACAAAGAAAATAAGGTCAAGAGACTGACAAAACAAAGCAAACAATAGAGAAACACAAAAACGGAGAGTTTCGTCCGGACCAGTCACTCCATAAAAATATCAGGTGTTTTAATACCCTGAGAAAACACAGTAAAACAATAGAGAACACTGAAACAGAAAGTTTATGACGGGTCGGCCAAACCCTGACTGAACTGCGAAATCAATTTCCAAATGCTAAATCCTAACTTTCCCCCTACTGAATGTTCCTCCCTGGTGAAATAAATCCACCACTTCCTTTTGTCAGTTCTACGTTTCCAGTATTCTCTCTGAACTTTGTCCCTCGTTCCCGGACCAATTTCAAAGAGACCAGGCTGGCAACTTTCCCTACAGACGACGTACAAGTGAGCAAGATGAATATAGTCGCTGGGGTCGCTTCCTGGTGCCGCTGGTAACAGTGCAGGTAGTAAAGGTGCTTGCGTTACTCCTGGTCGTTGTCATTTACTAAGCATTTATAGGACTATAATAGTGTTGTTATCGGTGTTGTTGGTGTTGGCGATGGTTAGCTCCTCACCAGGCTGAAAGACATTCGTTGGCCTTCACTCCTCTTTACTGTCGCTCAGTGTTCCTGTTCCCTGAATCGAACCTTTGAGCACCCCTGTTGGCGCAATCCTTTTCCATAGTTGTTGGCTTGTTCGTTGCGAGTGCGATTCTTCTCCTCGCTGCGGGTCCTGATATGGTTGTTTGTCTACGCAGTTGCTAAGCGGATAACTTTCACAACTCTAACCTTAACACTGACACATCTTCTTCTTCGCCCTTCTCGTCTTCGAAACTTGTGTATGCCAACATCTCGGATATTTTTTTCCTCGTTGTTGAGAAAAGAAAGTTTTCACTTTCCAAAGGGAAATTGTAACAAAGAACACCACAGTTCCAGTCAAAGATATCTTCAGCAATTTCACGTCCTAACTTGCCCTTCACGTTTTTCTTGTAAAAGGGTATGTACGCTTTGCCTTTCTCCTTTTGCGCATACCAAAGAACCTTGAAACGTTGTCTCGGGAGGAGCTCGACGACCTTTCCGATATGGTAAGGTTTATTCCTTTCTTCCTCACCAGGGAAAACTCTAAGTGCAAAAAATTTTCCGACCTCCAAATCTTCATAACGTCCATCTCTTTCTTCTCTGTGCTGTCTGCTTTTTCGGACCCCTAAATAAACAGGCCTTTCAGGTGGAAAGAGATCTTCCAAATTGCGAGACACCGCATCTTCGGCCGTTGTTTTGGTATTTTCCTCGAATGGCCCTTGTACCGCTGGCAATTCAAAAGGAAACTTGAGGTTTCTGTCCTTGAAATCTATATTTTCCTGAGACTCGATCAACTCGTGCCACCAAATGATATTGTCGGGCGTTATGTACTTCGTGAGCGCCGTGATGTTCGCTTTAAGTGCAGCAATTGAGAAAGAATGTTGAACACGTTCTTGGAGATCTTCCTGGACAAGTCCACCACCACCGACAAGATCCTCATGTTCATGTTCTTCTCTTCCGCAGGTTAACCTGAACCGACCCTCTAAAGATCGTATTGCATGCTTCGGAGCAGCGAAAATCTCGCATGCTGGCTCTGACCGAAAGATATTCAGACCTTCTCTGTCGTTCGGTTGCCAAAGCGAACTGTGGTACTGCTTGCTCCACAGACGCACTTCGCCTGCATCATTTTTTTCAATCCGAAAATGTTGATTGAAAGTAATGTCGTTGACCTCCCAAAGATGCGGTTGAACGTACTTCTTCTAGTCGTATGTTTCGGACATACGTTCAAGAATGACAGGCTTTCCAAGTTCATCCTTATACGAACTCCGAATGACATGTTCGAGCTCAGGAAGATCGAAAGTCTGTTGTGAGTTGAGTCTACGGGAGAAACAACTAAACATCTGATCAATATCCTCGTGAGTACGACCTACTAGTAAAAAACTGAACTTCACCTTCCTGAAGATATTCATTTTCACCAGGTAACACAAATAGGCAAGTACATATCTGTTTTTATTCTCTTTCGTAGTATTGTCGAGATTGAGATAAAAAATCCGTGGGAAAGGCCTTGGAAGTTCGCAGATTCTACGGTGGAGCACACTAATCATGCAGTTAGAATCCGACTTAAAGTTGTCAAAAAACAATGTCGCGGATGTCTGCGTTGACATGCCTAGCACTTTTGCCCCGACAACATGCACCTTAACAAAGTTCCCTTCTTTGACCTTGGAATCTTTTGGACAATTTTGGAAGTGCGGCAAAATCGTCTTGCTCTGATCCATTCCGTCGATGATCAAACAGACATACTCCTCGGGGACGTTGGAAGGTTTGTGACGGTGTTTGTAGAGCTTGAACCTTTCACCTTCTTGCATCGAACGGTGCTTCGCCAATGCTCGGCCGTAAGTTTCTGTTCACAAGCACCGCAAAAGAGAGGGTTCGCAAAATGTCACTTTCGCAATCTAACTTAAGAATTATTTCAACTCGTTGTACAAAAGAGTTTTTCAAGCACATCGAATGATTGTTTTCCCCTCACCAATTCCTGCCGTGAAACAAAATAATTTATAGAACTATAAATTCACCTTCGTCTCAAAAGAAGAATACTAAAAGCTCACTAGCGTTCCTTAACAGCAGAGGCATTCAACTTTCTTGAATTGAACACACCGCGACCTCGGCAGTGTTTGTCTTGAGGCTTTAAAGCCGAGAGAAAAGAAACTTTTGACTGCCAGAACACCGTGACAAAACATTGTCAAGGAAACTCAAAGACATAACACAGAACACATAGCACTAGCAAAAGTGACTAAATTTTAGAACTTTAAATTCAACAACATCTAAAACGAACATTTATGTCAGATCCCAAGCAAACACTTAGAGTCATTTCCTATCTCAAGCTGCCTAACAAACACTTAGTAGGTCTAAACCAAAAATGAATACGAGTTACTCGGACTGTACATTACACGGTCTTAGCAAGTCACTGCACTGTAGGACAGGTATTTCAAATTAACATGTTAAACAAGACATGACAGTTGAAATCATCCTGTGGCAAACAGACAAAGCACAGAAAATCAGCGGTTAAGCGTTAGAAACAACAACTTTGAAAAAGATTAATATATAGAACTATAAATTAAATGGCGTATGAAACGAACACCAGCAAACGACAAGCATTCGTTCAGTTCAGACGAGAGAAAGCACACCAAATCACAGGTTCCGCTGGAAAGGACAACAGAAGTTGAATGATTTCTGGATTGTTCTAACAAACTTTTTATAGGACTATACTTCTACTTAATTTCTATACCTGAACGGTTCACATGTTCTCAAAAATACCGGCTGAAACGGGTTTAGGTTCAAGACAACAGCAGACTGAGTTGAAAGACAGTGACTCAGACGGTGTTTATTCACTTACCTCTTTCGATGCGGTTCTCTGCGTTTGCACGACCTGTTTTGAATGCTAGACACTGCGCACAGACGGAAAATTGGTTTGTGGATGGGATCACAACTTTAGGGTAGTGCTCAGTCCAGATCTTCAGAAAGTGTGAAATGGGAGGAACCTTAGACTCCGGAAACTGGGATCCACACTGTCGTACGAAAAAATTGTAAACATCCTTCTGGCGGAGGGTGTCCGAGAGACGAAATTGATCGTTGTTTGGCATGCTTTCTGTGTTTAAGCGGAAATAGTTCTGCATCCACGCCAGTATTTTGCCCGAAGAGGCAGAAAGACCAGAAGACCCTTTGTTTTTGTGCTCGTAGGTGCGGATGTCATTTTTGAATGCATTCCGAACAGCAGTTGTGTGCCACGTGGAACATGCGTACAACATTCCCCATGCTCTAGTGCAAACCTTGATCTTGTTGAATGTGACTCTTAATTGAAGAAGCTCGCCTTCGTCCGAGAAGTAAGAGGCTTCTCTCATCTGCTCCAGAAGGAATTTCACCTGTTCTGGTTGCTTCATTGACCAAAACATTTGACGCGTCTCGAGTATTTTTTCGACAAAAAATATTCTTACGCACTCACTGTTGCAACAATTTTGGTTCACTATGTCCTCGAGCTTATCCTTGCTCGTGTTGAAGTTTGCTTTCTTGTTGTACAGGCGACAATTCTTGTTTCTTTTGCCTAAGTTGTAAGGAGCTTTCTGCTCCTCTGTTGTTGCACTGAAAATACCTCTGCGTACTTCTTGACTTAAAGTCTCCTTGGCCTCTTGAAGCTCCTTTGTGGACGACTTTCTGCCGAACATATTAGTTTCCTGCTCCGAACCCTAAGCCGGTATCCCTTCTGAAGATAGCCTCCGACGGGGACACTTGACGGTGACAATGGATGACACACGACGAATACCAAGAATGCTGCTTCTCTCATTCGGTCTTTGTCTCCTACATCTGTGAGCCGAAAGATCTGGTGGCAAATGTAGTTCAAGCTCAAAGATGTGTGGGAGAACAACGGGCGTTGTGTAAGCCGGAAGATCTGGTGGCAAATGTAGTTCAGGCTCAAAGAAGTGTGGAAGAACAACGGGCGTCGTGTGACAGCTATCCTTGTCAGCCTCTCCTGAACGACCTGGAAAGCTGTCGAAATTGACGTCCATCTTCGTTGCAGTGGCGTGTTGAGAAAGAGTAAGGGAAACGGTTTGTCGGCACGAAAGCAACTTGAACAGATGCGTTGTCTTGTCCTCAAGATACACGCAGTACTCTTGTCAGGTTCCAACTACAACTCTCCAGACGTTACATAGGTTGTGCAACACGAAGACAACTTGAACAGACGTGTTGTCTTGTTCTCAAGAAACGAGAAGTTATCTTGTCGAGTTCCATTACATCTCCAAGGAAGTACTCAGGATGCTCAGCACGACGATGACTCGAAGAGACGCGTTGTCTTGTTCTCGAGAGACATGCAGTAGTCTTGTCGTATTCCAATTACAACTCCACGGACGTTATACAGGTTGCGCAGCACGAAGACAACTTGAAGAGACGTGTTGTCTTGAGACGAGCAGTTGTCTTGTCAAGTTCCACTACATCTCTGTGAAAATGCGCAGGATGCGCAACACGAAAACAACTGGAACAGACATGTTGGCTTATTCTCAAGAGAAGAGCAGTAGTCTTGTCGTGTTCCGCTACAACTCCGTCAAAGTTTTGCGGTACACACCTGCAGAAGTTGCAAAAGAATGGCATCACGCGGAAAAAAACGCCTTCAAGCCTCAAAACACGCTACTCGGGAGTCGCAAGTGCAGCAAAGTCGTAACGACCTAAGTGATAGAACATTGAAGAGACACGGAGCACACTACATTTCGGGCGGGAAACCCAGAACAGCAACAAATTTTGTCACCCCGCCCTATTTTCCGCCGAGAGATCTGCTTTGCAGTCTGCCCGCTCTCTTTCACGCCAGAAAGTGCGGTTTTCAGCAGCCAATTAGTCCTGCCGTGAAATTTTGAGTCCGGCTGACGACATATTAAAAAAAAATTGACACTTTCTCCGCCAAAACTGCAGGCGGGAACTGGTCTCTTGAACGTAGAATGTGCCAAAATGTGTTCCGGTGCTCTTATAGGACAATAAACAGCCTCAGCGTATTTTGATTCTAGACAGCCCGACAGAACGACGCTTCCCGTACAGGTATCCCTTGTTGTACCACGGAAAGTCGGTTGAAGCCCTTCGAAATTACTTTTGTTTTGTGGCGGGAAGATCAAAATAATTGCAAATTTGGTCGTCGTGCCCTAATTTTCCCCCAAGAGGTCCGTCTTCCCGCTCTCCCGCACAGTTACACCAGAAGAAGATTCTCAAGCAGGAAAACCTGACAGCAACAATTTTTGTCGTCACCTCCTGATTTCCGCCGACGACTCTTTTTTTCAGTCCTCCCGCTTAATTTCACGCCAAGAAGTGGAAGTGCGCTTTCCAGCAGTCACTTCATCTTTCCGTGGAACTTTGAGCCCTTCTTTTGTAGCGGAAAGACGAAAAGTTTTGCAGATTTCGTTTTCGTTCCCTATTTTCACCAAGAGCTCCGCTTTCCCGCTGTTTTGCAGTGTTACGCCTGGAGTAGATTTTCAGGCTTTGAACTTGTTCGCCCGGGGTGGATTTTCGAAAATGGGTCAAATTGCTCCCGCAATTTTTTTCGCGGTTAAAATGATTTTTGAATTTTTTAAAATATTTTCTTTTTAAAGATCGCAACCAAATGTACGAACCCTCGAATTTTCAGAGTTGTTTCGGGGTGCCAAGAATGCCCTGGCGGTTAGGACCCACTGCTAGAGGGGTTCAAAAATTAAAAAGGGGGTCTGATTTTCGCTTAAGAGGGGTAAAATAAAATTCGGGGTGCCAAGATGCCCTGGCGGTTAGGACCCACCGCTAAAGGGGTCCAAAAATTATAAAGGGGTTCGGATTCTCAGTTAAGAGGGGTGTAATTAATTTTGGGGTGCGAAGAATGACGGTGGGGTTAAGACCCACTGCTACAGGGATCCAAAAATTATTAAGGGGGTCGTATTCTCACTTAAGGGGGGTCTAATTAATTTCGAGGTGCGAGGAATGACCTGGGGGATTAGGACCCATCGCTAGAGGGGCCCAAAATTATAAAAGGGGTCGGGGTCAAATTAATTTCGGGTTGCGAAGAATGCCTTGGCGGTTAGGACCCAACGCCAAAGGGATCCAAAAATTATATAGGGGGTCGAACTCTTACTTAATGGGGGTCAAACTAATTTCGAGGTGTCAAGAATGCCCTGGCGGTAAGAACCCACCCGCTGTAGGGGTCCAAAATTATATGTGGGGGTCGGATTCTTAGTTGAGGGGGATCAAAAATGACGGTGGGTTTAAGACCCACCGTTATAGGGGTCCAAAATTATTAAGGGCGTCGAATTCTAACTTTGGGGGTTTTAAATTAATTTCGGGGTGTGAAGCAATACCTGCGGGTTAGGACCCACCGTTAGAGGGGTCCAAAATTATAAAAGGGGTCGGATTTTCATTTTGGGGGGGTTCAATTAATTTCGGGGTGCCAAGAATGCCCTGGCGGTTAGGACCCACCGCTATAGGGGTTCAAAAATTATAAAGGGGATCCGATTCTCACTTAAGAGGGGTCAAATTAAATTCGGGGTGCGAAGAATGCCCAGGCGCTTAGGACCCACCGCTACAGGGGTTCAAAATTTTTAAAGGGGGTCCGATTCTCACTTAAGAGGGGTCAAATTAAATTCGGGGTGCAAAGAATGCCCTGGCGGTTAGGACCTACCGCTAAAGGGCTCCAAAAATTATCAAGGGCATCGGATTCTCACTTAAGAGGGGTCTAAATAATTTCGCGGTGTGAAGAATGACGATGGGGTTGAGACCCACTGCTACAGGGGTCCAAAAATTATATTTGGGGTCGGATTCTCAGTTAAGGCGGTTCAAATTAATTTGGGGTGCGAAGAATGACGGTGGGGTTAAGAGCCACCGTTAAAGGGGCCCAAAATTGTAAAGGTGGTCGAATTCTCACTTTGGGGGGGTTAAATTAATTTTGGGGTGCCAAGAATTACCTGGGGGTTAGGACCCACGGTTAGCGGAGTCCTAAATTATAAAGGGGGTCCGATTTTCATTTTCGGGGGGTTAACTTTATTTCGGGGTGCCAAGAATGCCCTAGCGGTTAGGACCCACCGCCATAGGGGTTCAAAAATTATAAAAGGGGTCGGATTCTCATTTCGGGGGGTTCAAATTAATTTCGGGTGCGAAGAATGACGGTGGGGCTAAGACCCACCGT
>BFEA01000591.1:439779-468738 GCA_003427395.1 Chara braunii
GTCGGATTCTCATTTCGGGGGGTTCAAATTAATTTCGGGTGCGAAGAATGACGGTGGGGCTAAGACCCACCGTTATAGGGGTCCAAAATTATAAATGGGGTCGAATTCTAACTTGGGGGGGGGGTACATTAATTTCCGGGTGTGAAGAATTACCTGGGGGTTAGGACCCACCGTTAGAGGGGTCCAAAATTATAAAGGGGGTCGGATTCTCATTTTCGCGGGGTTCACTTTTTTTCGGGGTGCCAAGAATGCCCTAGCGGTTAGGACCCACCGCTATAGGGGTTCAAAAATTATAAAAGGGGTCAGATTCTCATTTCGAAGGGTTCAAATTAATTTCGGTGCGAAGAATGACGGTGGGGTTATGACCCACCGTTATAGGGGTCCAAAATTATTAAGGGAGTCGAATTGTAATTTTGGGGGGGGTAAATTAATTTCGGGGGTTGAAGAATTTCAGTGTCATGTGCCGGTCGGCTCGTTCCCTTAACTGCATAAATAAAAGTTGAAGTCCGTAGGATGACCGATCCCCTAGTCCACAACAGTGTCTGGATCAACATTTCCTCCAGGATCGAAGCACTCACAACAGTTTGTGAAGGAAGCGGAGGTTGGGCATCAATACATCCGACAATGGCTGAAAAGAAAGAGGTGAAGCACAAGGAAGCATGCGGTAATCTGAAGGTCGTTGAGACCGATATGTTGGAACTGGCGAATCATCAAAAGACGTCGTCTTTGTGAAACGCTTCTCTACAAAATGATGCGCGGGGTCCGGAGGATGAAGGATGAAGTTGGAATTCCAAGGTCGTCCGAACTGATTACGCCCATACTATCTATTGTGTTTCCGCTGCGGCGAGTCTCAGGAAAAAGACGATAAGGTAGCGACTTAAGTTGAGAGAAACTCTCTGACAAAACAGAATCTTCAGTTCAATCTCGGTCTGAAACCCGGATATTTTTTGTGGTCGTGCAGACATTCCCCCCACCCACTTGTTCTTCCGGCGAGCCTCGGGGAAGATGACAGGGTAGTGACTGCAGTCATGAGAAGGTTTAGAAACTCTCCGAAGATACAAAATTTTCGGCTCGATCTCCATCCGAGACCCGGAGTTTTTTCCTGCTCGTGCAGACAGTTTCCTCACTGTTCTTCTGGTTCGATCTTCAGAGAGTTTCTAAACCTTCTCATGACTGCAGTCACTAGCCTGTCATCTTCCCCGAGGTTCGCCGGAAGAACAAGTGGGTGGGGGGAATGTCTGCACGACCACAAAAAATGTCCGGGTTTCAGACGGAGATTGAACTGAAGATTCTGTTTTGTCAGAGAGTTTCTCATGACTTCAGTCGCTACCTTATCGTCTTTTTCCTGAGGCTCACCGCAGCAGAAACACAATAAATAGTATAGGCGTAATCAGTTCGGACGACCTTGGAATTCCAACATATCGGTCTTAATGACCTTCACATTGCGACCAGCAGCAACGGATCAGTTCTCTGGAGCAGGTTCTTTTCAGGTCTGAGTTCGAGCTCCTCCGAGCAAGCTTGCTTTGTGTCCACTGTCTTTTTGAAACCTTTCTCTTTAAAAACTTGCCGCCAACACTTCAACTTCTCAGCCAAGGAGAAGTCTCTAGGGAACCCAGCAATGCAGTTGTGTTCGTGGGCCACGTTTCTGGCTTCCTCCAGAGTGAGGCCTGCGTAGATGTAGCAGTTCGAGTGCTGGAAGGTGGAAACCTTTGAAAACGAATACCGCAGTTGATCCCGAGCTTCGCGTGTGTGCCCTCCGCCCAACACAAAAACTTTGTAACCACCGGACAACAATCTCTGCTCGTCAACTGCGTCAACAGTATTTGCTTCTCCCGGGTCGATTAGACTAACAAGAGTCTGAGGAGCTCGCACGTATGTGGAAGGAGTTAGAAGAGATTGCTTCTAAAAAAGTATTAGAGAACTCCTTTCGTCTCCACATGGACTGTTTGCACAGACCGCCTGAGAACCTACAGGGCCAGAGACCCCTCGAGATCCGTTCGCTGAACGAGGTACATGCAAACAATCATCGCTTCGCTCAAGAAGAACCACCAAAAAGGGTTCTTCTTGAGCGAAGCGATGATTGTTTGCACATGTACCTCGTTCGGCGCATGGATCTCGAGGGGTCTCTGACCCTGCAAGTTCTCAGGCGGTTTGTGTAAACAGTCTAAGAGGAGACGAAAGGAGTTCTCTGATACCTTTTTAGAAGCAATCTCTTCTAATTCCTTCCATATATGTGCGAGTTCCTCAGACTCCTCATCTTCAGCGAACTCCGTCGGCAAATGCAGGTTTTGTTGAGCATTCCCCTTGCGTTTCGAGGACGTCGATGACTTCGCCAAGATCTTCACTTTTTTCTTCTTTATCCCTGAACTTGTGTCTGCTGCGCCCACTGGTTGCGATGGAGTGGTATGCGACGCTTCTGGCTTCCTCTTCGAAACCCCAGTAGGCATCGTGAAGGGCTTTCCCTTCGCTTTTGTCGAACCACAACCACCACCCTTTCTCACAAAAGCGAGGAGACGTTCTTGAAGATTGGGAAAACACTACTTTCCGTTGACGAGGTGGTAGAATTCGTGTACAAGCCAAAAACAATATTTCCCTTAACATTGTAAGGGTTCCATACTTTACAGTTTAAGTCCTAAAACAAAAAACATAGAGCCTGCGTACACAGTCAACCATTTGCAGAGTCCTAGAAACTGTGAACACAGAAGCCGCGTACACAGCGAACAGTTTGCAGACTTGGAAGTTTATAGTTCTATAAACTACAAACACAAAAGTTGTGCACACAACGAACCGTTTGTAGACTTTGAGGTTTGTAGGCCTAAAAACTGCGACAATGTCATGTGTCGCCCGGCTCGTTCCCTTAACTGCATAAATAAAAGTCGAAGTCCGTAGGATGGCAGATCCCCTAGTCCACAACAATGTCTGGATCAACATTTCGTCCAGGATCGAAGCCCTCGCAACAGTTTGTGAAGGAAGCGGAGGTTGGGCATCAATACATCCGGCAATGGCTGAAAAGAAAGAGGTGAAGCACAAGGAAGCATGCGGTAATGTGAAGGTCATTGAGACCGATATGTTGGAACTGACGAATCATCAAAATGCGTCGTCTTTGTGAAACGCTTCTCTACAAAATGATGCGCGGGGTCCGACGCAACTGAAACTGATCTTGTGCAGCCGCATACGTGTAGCATAGATTATTTGTCAGAGTCTGGAGGGCATCTGAGCCAAGGTTGTTTTTAACATGTCGGACAGTGTCATGTGCCGGCCGGGTCGTTCCCTTGACACCAACGTGACTGCATACAGAAAGGTCGAAGTCAGTAGGATGGCAGATCCTCTTGTCCACAACAGCGTGAAGAGTATGCTTCGATCTTTCAACACATTCCTTGCGGTACCCAGCCGTGTGGATGACCGAGTCGGGTTGTGCAAAGATTAATTCAGAGCTCCCCAAGTCCACCATTTTTCCCGCAACAAGAGCTGAGATGAAGATTTGCAATCATCCCTATTCCTACGACGAACAACAAACGTTTGTAGAGAAGGGTTTCAAAAAGACGATGGACGACAAGCATTTGTAGAGAAAGTTTTGTAAACTGTAGTCAGATCTGTGGCCTCAAGATTTGCAGCGGCTCAATCCTATATCTCACAATGCAGAGCTCTACAAATGTCAGGCTAACGTGACATGCGAGTATTTCTCGCAAGTCGTCCCTTAACAGTGAGCCCAGTATGCCTCTGGGTGCTGCAGAGAGAACAGCCTCAGCCATCATCGTCTCAATTACATTTGAATGAAATTGCACATTCTCCATGCAGTACTCAATGCTCACTTTGCTCCACTCGTGGAATGACGTCGAATCAAATACCAAAACTTTGATCATTGCTTCCACTGCCGTGCTCACCAATTCCTCAGCATGCCTTTGGATCGTCACTTTTAGCAGCCGACCAAATTCACAGGCATTAACCATACTTGAAACAAGCAGTTGGATCCTCTGGCATAGGAGATCAATCTGGTACTGCTTTGTAGAGAAGGGTTTCAAAAAGACCACGGACGACAAGCATTTGTAGAGAAGGGTTACAAAAAGTCGACGGACGACAAACATTTGCAGAGAAGGGTTTCAAAAAGACGACGGACGACAAACACTTGTCGAGAAGGCTTTTAAAAAGACGATGGACGACAAATGTTTGTAGCGAAGGGTTTGAAAAAGACAATGGACGGCAAAAGACGACGAACGACAAGCGTCGAAGCTGCTGCTGTAAGTTTGGTGGGGAGGCAAAACACTCTTGCTCAAGTCCAAGACCGGGAGTGAAGCCGACTTCTTAAAGGTATTTTGGAAAGCCACAAAGATCCTGTACGGGAAGTTTGAGAACAAAGTTGGCTGGGCGTCACTCGCCACACTTGTTATTTATGTTACTGGTTGAAACAGTGGTTTCTCTTTTGAGTGTTTGTAGAGAAGAGTTTCTAAAAGACGACGGGCATAAAGCAAGCTTATTCGGAGGAACTCGGTCTCAGACATAAAAAGAAGCAGTTCCAAAAAACTGATCCGTTGCTGTAGGCCGCAATGCACTCCAAAGAGGTTTGTAAACTGCAGCAAGCGTTTGTAGAGAAGGGTTTTAAAAAGATAACGAGTGAGAAACGTTTGTAGAGAAGGGTTTCAAAAAGACGACGGACGACAAACATTTGTAGAGAAAGGTTTCAAAAAGACGATGGACGACAAGCGTTTGTAGAGAAGGGTTTGAAAAAGACGACGGGCGGCAAGTGTTTGTAGAGAAGGGCGACAATGATTTAAATGCAATACTTGGCAGCAGTGGAGATGAAGAGGAGGAGGAGGAGGAGGAGGAGGAAGAGGATGAAGAGGATGGAGAGGATAGAAAGGGGGAGAGGAATTAGGATGGATGACGAGGAGGATGACGCTGAGATGGAGGCACCGGAGGTGGGGTAAAAGGATGGCGATAATATGGGTGAGGGAGAGGATACGAAGATAGAAGGAGAGGTAGAGGAAGAGGAGGGAGAGCGGGATAGAGAGGAGGACAAAGAGAAGGACATAAAGAAGGATAAAGCGAAGGATAAAGAGGAGGACAGAGAGGAGGACAGAAAAGAGGAAAAAGAAAATGAGGGAAAAGAAAAGGAGGGAAAAAAAAATAAAGGAGAAGATGAGGAGCAGGAGATGGGGACAGGTTACCGACAGACCACCTCCTTATCCTCCTCCTCCTCCGATAGTTGTGCCCACTATACTGTTTCCCTTTGAACAAGCAGGGAAAAAAACATATTATGTATGCAGCGGGGCTGCACCAGGTCTCCAGGCCTGCCTAGACAACACAAACCCGTACACAATGAAATGACTCACGTTCACTCTTCTTCTACGCGGGTGGTCTTTGTATATGCGGAGCAGGAAGACGATGGCCGACAAGCGTTTGTAGAGAAGGGTTTTGAAAAGATGACGGGCGACAATCGTTTGTAGAGAAGGGTTTGAAAAAGATGGCGAGGGGCAAGTGTATGTAGAGAAGGGTGACAATGATTTAAATGTAATACTTCGCGTTGACAGCAGTGAAGATGAAGAGGAGGAAGACGCTGAGGAGGAGAAAGAAGATGAAGAGGATAAAGAGGGGGAGAGGAATCAGGATGGAATGCTGGAGGACGAGGAGGATGAAAGTGAGGATGAAGAGGAGGATGAAGAGGAGGATGAAGAGGAGGATGACGCTGAGATGGCGGCACATTCAGGGCACACGAACAGTCAGCGAAAGGCTTGTCCAAAGCCGCACCTCGAAAGAAATCTCGAGTTGTTCTTTCTGCCTCCTTTATTCTCTTGTCCTCCAGCTTCCTCCACTGCTTGGCACGTTCAATGTGGTCCAACAAAGCAGTGGGCTTAGCCCCGCGCCTGTCAAACCTGCCGATTAAGGGTTCAAGAACCTCCTTTGTGGTTTGCAAAGGATACAATTGTTCAGTAGTTTTGAAGTCCTTGCACTTCACGCCATCGCAGAAGGTCTTCGCGACGTAGCCAAACTTCTTGACGACCTTGAATTTCCTCTCCATTTCTTCGAGGGAGATCTGTTTGGAGATGACCTCTGTCAAAATAGGGACGATTGCTTCCGGAGGGAAGTTGCCCATCGTAATCCATGGCTGTGCAGGCATGTCTGCCAGCACCATTGGGACTTTGTTGTCCTTTAACTTCAGGTGGAGATTGAAAAACGTCATCTCCTGTTCCCTTGCTGCCGCCTTGTCCAGCCTTTTTCCTTTCTGCGTCTACTTGCCGCCTTCAGATTCACTGGATTCCGGACCGACCTCTGTACGAATCTGGTTCTTTGCCAAAGGCTTCAGTTTCTGGTCCTTCACCTCTCCCCTCTTCCACATCTAAAAAATCTTCAACTGCAGGTCCCAGATCTCTTTCGGACGCATAGCAATCTGTAACAGCGGGTCATTGTTCTGCATCTTCTTCGGATTGATGGGTATCCCATATTCGCGCAGGCATGCTATCTTGACATCAACAATTTTCACATAGCCCTTCCGTTCGAAGACATTGCACTAGCATTTCATCTTTTCGATGAAGTTCATGTCTCTGTGGTAACCAGCTGCCAGATTGTGCTTATGTGCCACCTGCCTTGCTTCATCCGTCGACATGCCCGCATAGACATAGCAGACATTCCAATTATAGTCGTCCTTATCAGGGTAGATCTGGCGCAGGCGTTCTCTCGCCTCCAGGCAATGTCCACCTCCAAGCACATAAATGTTGTAGCCGCCCGATCTCAACCGATCGAGATCCACTTTTGACTTGTCTTTCACATCCTCTGGATCCACGATACCGACGAAGAGAAGATGATCTCCTCTGCATCCACGACACCGACGAAGGGAAGATGATCTCCAGTCGGGCAAGCGATCATGGAGTCCATGAGCGTCGAGACATGATCTTCATAGGGCTCGCGAACCTCCAAAGGCCTGTTTGCGGTCCCATCCACCGGTGGTCTCTTAAGACATTTCATGGGCAGATAAAACGGCTCTTGGGAGATTTTCTTCTGCTGCAAACTTTGAAGTTCGTCCCAGGCCCGTGCCATATCGTCGGTTAGTTCGCCTGGCACGAGACCTCGATGTACTTGCATCTCCTCTTGTGCAACTTTCTCTTTCACTTTCCCAGACGCAGCACCTTTCCCCTTCCCTTTCCCAGACGCAGTAACAATCCCTTTCCCTTTTGATTTCTCAGACTCAGTAGGCTTAGTAGCGCACATCTTCTTTTTTCCAGCCCTCGCTTTCGTGCCCGACCCTCTTTCCAGAGGTCCTGATGACTCCACGCATGTCTACGGGGAAATGACATCAGTCGCAGCCCTCGATCCCTCACTCGAACTCATGTGTCTCGACAGGCCGGGGGTTGCTGCTCCTGCAGGCTTTGGCTGCGGCTTGAATGAAAGAAGAATGCAGGTCAGACGGGGACTTAAGTACTCCGCAAGTTCTTGGAAAAATGTCTTCACACACAAAGCGAAGACAAATGCGTGAAAGAGCAGGTAAGTGAAAGGAAAACACAGTCAAAATAACATTAGAAAAACCAGCAGCAGTGAAAACAGCACCAAACCGACAGCAGCTGCGATAAAGAGCGACAGACATTCGTGCACTGGAGTCCAACACCACAGTGCACCTGAATCGGCTCTTCCAATTGCTACTTTCTTCAAGGACTTCCTCAACTCACTTGAAGATTCTGCATTCGACATGCTTCGCCTCGAAGAACTTGTCTCTTGGGGGCTTGGCCCTTGGTTCCGCAACCTCAGGAAGAGAGCCTACGGCACGGCACCTGCCTACGCCCGCCATCCGTCCCAACCCCTCTCCCCTCGCCCACTCCACTCTCTAGATTACCCGCGGTTCTTCATTTATTCTAAGCATAGAGGGTTCTTTAACTTCTCCTTCCCCCACCCCTCTCAGGAAGACGCTCAGGATGCCGCACAACTCTAGGAACCCTGACTCCTCTTCTAGAAGGAAGAAGTAAAAACCGCTCTGATAGCGACTCTCCTTCCCTCTCCCCTAGTCCTCCCCAACCCCCTCCACTACAACCCTTTCTCCTAGTCTCCCCTCAACTGCCCAATCCCCCCAAAACCTCCCCTCTTACCCCAAAGACTCCGAGACCACGCAGAAAGCCTCGAATCTACAGAAATCTTGACTATGCCCTCTTCGCTCTTATCTTCTTCACCTTCCTTACCCAACTGCTCATCCTCTACCTACCCCTCCCCAGAAGCTTGCCCAAAAATCTCCTCCCCTAATAATTTCGATAATATTCCAAGACACTGTTGAGCCCTAATTTCGGGCTGTGTTTTTCGATTCGGAATTTCAATTCTGGTTTGAATCTTGAATTTGTCTCCACCTCAAAAAAAAAAAAAAAAAAAAAGGGGAAGGGGAGGAAAGTACAGGCATGGAGAAGAAAGCGAGGGGATGACATATGTTGATCTGATCTGTTGCATGCATTTTAATAAGGATCGTTTTTCCTAATTTTCCTCTCTTGAAAATTAATGAGAGGATGTCAATAAGAAGACTATCAATGCACAATTTCTTTGCCAATCCTTATGAACCTTCATCTTACTCTTGGCTATTCGCACTTATGCTTCCCCAACTTTAAATCCTGCTCATACTTATGACAGATGGTATTACCCCTGTCATTCAAGTATCGGGCCACGACCTCAGTAAGATAAAAAACCTCTCTCTTCATTTGACTCCCCTTTCTGAAGGCTCGAATCATTGCTCCTTGAACAGATCAAGTGCCCCTTCCCGCTTCTTCATTCCTACCACTCTCAATCAAAGCTTCCCCTTCTTCATGCATTATCTATCTACCTCCTACTTCCTTTCTTGATTTGCGTGTGCATGTATTCAAAAAAAATAAATAAATCAAGAAAGAGAGATTTAGCTCCCCACTGTCAAAACATCTCAAGGCCAGCCGAGGGATCTGAGTTCCATCAGATTGGTCGGTGCACTGCTCATTCCTATCAATAGAAAGCTCTATTCACATCCTGGTGAAATCAAGACAGTTTCCTCCTTGATAGGATAACGGAAAGCCTGCCGAAGTTGATCGACGTTTTGCTCATCTTATCGATTGGAAACCCTCGCAACTACCAGCAGTGACTTTTATGAACCTTTCCATAGATAAGATAGCTCGAGACCAGCCTCGGGTTGGAGAAAGGGAGGAGGAACTAAAAAAAAAAAAAAAAAAAAAAAGAAGAAAGGAAAACACTCAATGAAGAGTTGTGCTAGCGTTGGTATACTGTTTCACATTCAAATCGAGCAAAGCTCACAATTCCCCAAGATCTGTAAACGGATAAACAAGGAAAAAAGAAGGCAACGCTGTTTTCAGCCGCTCATTTGTAATAAGGAGTTGTTATGCTTGAAGATACTATAGAGAAAAACTGTTCGTAGATGTCTTCAGACCCACATGATTGAAGTTGGGTTCTGATCAAATGTATTGCGCGCATACCTACCTCCATGAGAAAAGACAAAAGCATTGTCTGCAAACTGTTGTTCGGACTATTTACTCTTCTTCCCTTTGTCTGACTTGCAGGTTCACTTGGAAAAAAAAAAAAAAAAAAAGGGGGACAGATGGACTCTTACGTCCTCACTAGTGTACTCGAGAAACTTGTCCTTATGCCTTTCTGCTTTCTTCTTCATTTTTTACATACCGTATCGCTGAACCCCCTCCTCTCAGTCTTTTTTCAAAAGATCCTTGACATCTTTGAGGAACCATAAAAAAAAAAAGAAAAAAAAAAGGGGGAGGAGGAAGGGAGAGGGGGTTGCGGGATTTTAAGTACACAGCATCATCATGAGAAGCACCACACCTCGTAATATTGCCAAGCCTGAGTAGCATCAACTTATGTCACATATTCACCCTTGCTTCTACACATAGATTCTTGGCTACTACCGGGACTCAGACTCTCATTGGCACTGTCATTCTTGACCTCGCTCCCTCCCCTCCCTTAATTTATGTCAAGATTACCTGTTGTCCCAATCCCCATAATCATCATTCTGACCTCATCTTCCTCAGACTTTACCGTGACACCTGTTGTGCAATCAAACAGAACGTCTGTACCTAATCAGACCACAGTTCGTCATCATGAACCTTTACTCCTCTCAGCTCTCCCATCCACCTCATGGAAGCACCCCGCAGCTCTATCTCAATCTACTTGCCTACTGATCCCACCCCTGCTCCCATGCCTCACTTCCCTAATCACTTGTCATCAAAAAAAAAAAAAAAAAAAAAAAGGAAAGGGGTGGAAAAGGGGAAAAGGAAGGGAAGACGACCATTGCCTCTTAGATTGTTGAAATTGTCAAGGCAGAGCATACTGAAAAACTCGGGTTGCAACAATTTCATGCTTGAGCAAATTGCTTCTGACAGCTTGAAGATATGCTCAACTACGCAGATTCAAAAAAAAAACAAAAAAAAAACCTGCAAGAATAAATGACATATTTCAATACCTATCCGCCATGTGGCATGAGCTAGAGTTTGCTCCTTTTTCCCAATCCGCCACGACGAATCAGCCTACAGCTACCTACACGCCTCATTACGAATTAGCTCTCGGTCTCTACCGTGACACCTTAGGCTGTTGTGCAACGAATCAGAACGTCTATACCTAATCAGGCCGAACCTATACTCTTTTCAGCCCCTCTATCCGCCTCACGGAATCACCCCACATGTCTATTTCAATCTACTTACCTACTGATCCCACCCTTGCTCCCATGTCTCCCTCCCTAAAAAAAAAAAAAAAAAAAAAAAAAAAAAAAACGGGGGAGGAACGAAAAAGGAAAGAAAGACGAAAGGAAGAACAATGCCTCGAAGTTTGTTGAATTTATCAACGACAAAGCATACCGAAAAACTCGGGTTACAAGAATTTCGTGCTTGAGCGAATTGCTTCTGATGGCGTTTAGATGTGATCTATCTTATGTCTAAACATCAGCCTACAACTTGATGCTTGCCTACCGATCTCACTTCTGCTGTTTCCTGTCAAATCTACCTGCTTACCACCTGCTTGCCCTACATCTACCTTATATCTAAACGAGCATCTGACTAGAATGCGTAATCAAGCTCCAGTCCGGACAGTAAGAATCAGCAGCATCTCTCCCCAACCAAGATCTCAGAATAAAGATGGAGCAATTATGCTCTAGCACATTGATTAAGGAAACGTAAGACCCAACGAGATTCAGCGAGCATATTTCCCCGGGGTTTTTTCACCTGCCTTGCCTTAAGTTTCCCCTCTCTAAAAAAAAAAAAAAAAAAAAGGAAAAGGGGGGAGACGGAAGTCAAGTAACACAACAATAATCTTCCTATCCTAAGCACCTGACATTCATCATTATAAACTAAGTAGGTATAATACTTCTTCATAGCAGAACTTGGGTCACAATCAAGCCTCAGTCCTGACTTCAAAAAACGATCGGGATCAAGTTTCCGCCACCACCTCCCAACCTTGGATTCTGCCTCAAAGCAACAACCCGAATCAAGTAAGGTTTGCTCTCAACCGTCTCCACTACTTAAGAATCTTCTTAGACTTGTGGCAAGATGTTGTCAGATTAGCAGACTTTCTTAGACATAACTACTGCCTGCATGAGTCTTGTTGACTGCATGGCGATAACTCAGTTGTATTGTCATCGGAAGTCTTCGGTACTGCTCTTATTACTATCTAAATAAAACCTTTGTTTAATCACCCCACTGCGCTTGGTTGCCTCATCAAGATAACGGAACATTGGTTTCAGAATCAGATTGCAGTCATGACAGAAGAAACTTAAAATATTTCACGGTTATTACCATGATTCTATTTCTTGCTTTCCCACCATCACTTCTGTTCTTCATCCTCAGATCCCTGCCTCTCAGCATTGTCTAATCACTCCAAAGCGGTCAGAAGCTTCATCATATTGCAAATGAAATGGAATATCATGAGCAGAGAAGAAAGTGCAGAACGTTATGAAACAAGATCTTAGGCAAGAAGTTGCCGGATTGTCAGACTTCATATTTAAACATAGCTACTGCTTGCATAAGTCTTGTTGTATGTAAGATGATTACATGATGTCATGAGAAGACGTCAGTACTACTCTTACCAACTGATTAAGGTATTTGTTCAAGAACCCCACTGTGCTTGCTTGCCTCATCATTGAAGGGAACATGAATTCATAATCAGGTTGCAGTCCCGACAGAAGGAATCCCGAACTTTACACGGTTCTTAACATGTTTCATTTCGTGCTTTCCCACCAACACTAGCCTCACATCTTTGCCTCCTACCTCCCCTCTCAGCGTTATCTAACCATTCGTTTCCAGAAAAATGGCCAGAAGCATCATCACATTGCAAATAGAATAGGGATTTCATGAGCAAGGAAGAAGGGGCAAAATGTCATCATCATCAAAAAAAAAAAAAAAAAAAAAAAAGGGAAAAAGAGGGAGAAGAACCGTTCAACATTTTTCTGTTCTTACACCCACCCCCATCAACCCCTACTTCCTCCCCTCTCAGACTTTGTCAAACAATCTACTCTGACTTTACTCGGGAGGCAAGAATGAGAGATGCAAGGACAAGCAGTAGGGAAATTAATTAAGTCCAAATCATTAACTTTAATTTCTTGTCATCACAGATGGATCCCTTGCTTCAAGCCTTACTTGCTGCCTCAGGTCCCTATGACCTTATCGGTGCAGAGGTTTATGCCATCTTACCATCTCTACCGCTGCGTTACTCACCTGGGAAGGTTATTGAATGTCTTAACCCCCAGGTGCAAGAAATGGTTCACCTCATGTACCTAGTCCAGCCTGATAACCAATCTGAATCTGTCAAAGTCCACTCCTATGCAATCAAAATGCGCGCACCACCTCTCCCTCCTCCTTCCCCCCCTCCCCCTCCGCCTCATCACCCTCCACCATCAACCTCTACTCCCCAGGTGCTCTCTTTGTCTTCTTCCCCACCTCCACAAGTCACTCTGCAGCACTTTGAGGACTTCAAGCAAGCAATGCTTCGTAGAGAAGAGAACCTCATCAAGCAGCTTCAACTCAGAGAGGAATCAAACCGTGCATCAAATGAGTTGTACCAAAAGATCTACTCCGACCTGAACTTCATCCTCAACGATTTTGCAAAGAGGTCGCCTTCTTCATACAGCGAACTTCGCGCTTGGAAACGCATGCTCTTTTCCCCCTGTTGGCACTCTGAGATAGAAACAGTAATTAGATTCAAAGCAATGAATCTTAATTACTCCTTCTATCCCATGAGGAAAACCATCTGCCACGACTTCCTTGCTCAAGTCCGATCAATCGCCAAGGATTGCGCCGACCACCTCGTCCCACGAGACGTCAAGACTCTGCTCAACAAGATAATGCGCCAAGCCATGGATAAAGCTCTCCCTCTCATTGATGCGGAGTACCACTACTGCCTCAGCCTCGCCCGCCAAGAACAAGCTAGGTAAGCTAAGGGCCGTCGCCCGAACATCTTTATCGTATCTCCCCTGACCGATAGTAGGTCCACGCCATTTGCATGCATGGGGCTCATCCTCTGTTGTATTCCTCTTGCAGGGAGGACCGTGGAGGCTCTGAAGGAAAATCCAATTACCGCAAGAAGGAAGATGACGAGAGAAGTTCATCCTCCAAGCGGGGCCGCGACCACGACCGTGACCGTGGATATGAATACGATTGAGCAGCCAAGAGAATCAACGCCGGCTGGGACACCAAAAGATATGACGGCACCAACAACTCAAAGCTCGAGCTCACAACAAAACCTGACAACAATTGACATCCCCTAAATTCCTGTGATTCTCTCCAACCTCACCTCTCCGCCTTCCACCTCCCAGTTACATCAAGTCATTTTCGCCCTTCAAAACCCCACTTCTTGGCTACGCTTACCCGACAACTTCTTCGCTGCATCACCATCTCGGTCTTTCTCTAACTGGGAGCGCCTCCTCGCTTCATCTTCCTGCCGCTTCTCCCACCCGGTTCTCCAATGGACTAAAACAATTTAAAGGTGGCGTTAAACTCAATTTCGTCGGTACAAGGCATATTCCTACTAGGAAGATCATTGAAGTTAGAAGGATGATGAAAAATGTTCTTCCCTCTTCCCGCTTCAAGGTCGCTCTCTCTAGAATTGAACCACCCCCTGTGGTCATTCCTAACCACAACCTCTTTCCCCATCATTCCGACTTTATCACTTCCTATGTATCCCAACTCCTTAAGTCTGGAGTCATTGAGTTATCGCCTTCCCCAATTGTTATCAATCCAGTGTTTGCAATTGAAAGCTCCTCTAAGACTCGCTTTATTTTGGATGYTAGATTTGTTAACCTTTTTCTCTCTTTCCCCCCCTTTCACTACGAATCCATCAACGATGTTTTCGCCCCTCTCGCGGGCTCCCTCGCTCAAGACTTTCTTTCTTCTTTTGACATAAAAAAACGTTACTATCACATTTCGGTGTTTTCTTCTCATCGACCTTTTCTCGCTTTCAATTGGAACGGCATCTCCTATCAATTCACTACACTCTGTTTTGGCATTTCCACTGCTTGTTGGATCTTCACCACCATAATGCAGGAAATCATGGATGAATTAAGATCAAGGATGGTCCTCATATCCTCCTACATCGACGACTCCGCATTTGCCAACACCAATCTTCCCCTATTAATCTGGCAATAATTCAACTATGTTGCCCTCCTCCATGACCTCAGATTTTTTCTCGGCATCAATAAATTCTCCTTTCTTCCTAGCCAGCAGATCAAATTCCTGGGATTCATTTTGGACGCACACGATAAAAGGATTAAGGTACCTATTGACAAAGCACAAAGAATCCTCCATCTTATTTCAACTTTAGACTCCTCCCCCCCTTCCAGCTGAACTTTAGCCAAGGTTGCCGAAAAACTCGCCTCCCTCTCCCGGGCTTTCTCACCAACCCCTCTCTTCCTCTCTTCATTATACGACTCCATATCACCTTCCAATTGGGATTCCCCTTTGCAAATCTCTGACGCTCTCATCAATGATCTCAAATGGTGGACCAACTACCTTCCTCTCCTTCCCGGAAAACTCTGGATCTTAAGAACCCTTTCCCTCTCAATCTTCACGGACGCATCCGCCTCTCAAATCGCCGGATTAATAGAACCAATCGGTGGAAGCCCCATCATCTTCAACGAATGTCTTCCCCAACACCTCATTTCATCATCCTCAACTTATCGTGAACTCTTTGCTATCCTTCGAACCTTCTCATTCATCGAATCCAAGTACCCCCATCTCCTCTCATCATCTTCCATAAGACTGTACTCTGATAGTCAAGCTGCAAACGCCCTTTAATCCAATCTCTTGTCCTCTGACCCCTTCTTCAATCCTTGGCTCAGGCAACTAATGGCCATTCTCCTTATAGCTGACGCCCAACTTCATCCAATCTGGATTCCAAGGGATCTCAATCATTTGGCTGATACAATCTCTAAAACAGAAGATAATTCTGACTGGGGACTTGCAGACCATGGACGCATTAACATCTTTAAGGCATTGGGTGTACCTGCCATTGACGTATTCGCATCTGACTATCACCACGTCTCAGCTACCTTCATCTCAAGAACATGGTCTCATCAGATATTTCTGATTGACGCTCTTTCTATCGATTGGAACACCCTCCCTTCCTCATCTTACAGATGGATTTTTCCCCCGACAGCAATCATGCACGATGTTATCTTCTTGGCCCAAGCAAGCCCAACATCTTACCTCCTTATTCATCCATCCTCTCAAAGGACAACTTGGTACCCCAGACTAGCCCAACTCAACATCACCGCCTCTTTCACCATTCCTAATTTCCCACTATCTTGCGTTCGTAGCCCCAGGGTCCACCAGTTTACCCCGAACCCCGCTAAATGTGGGCTAACAGCCTCCCTCTTCACTACCTAGTCTTCTCCTGTCTCCTTGTCCTCCTCCCCATTATCCGTCTCCCCTACCGTGCACTTCCACCCATGACGCATTCCATATCCATATCGCATAAACGTTCCTACACTACTCCACGTCCCCTGCTTCATCATCTCCCCCAAACTCCAACCTTCCTTAATCCCTGCTTGAACACCCCCTAGCCGAAAACTGTGACCGCTCTCACCTTCATACACCCCGGCCTCACCAAACCACTTCTCCATCCGCTTATTGAAACCCGCTCTTCCTAATGCACCTTCCCCCCTCCCAGATCTAAACGCATACCCTCGACGAATATCTACCCCCAAGCTCTCATAAACCGTAATTACCTCTGGCAATATCCCAAGGAATATTTCCTCGTCATCTCTGGGCTCTTTTAATCTAATAAGGAATCGTTCCCCCTGCCCATCAGCCTTAGTATATCCAGGCCTCACCATGCAATTGCCAATATCTATCTCCTTATACTGCACCCTTAATCCCTCCCCGCATCTCTGCCAACTTTCACAAAGATACAAAAACATAGCCGCATCCCGATAAGCCTCTGCCTCACGCATCTTCTTCAGCATTATGATCTTACTTCGCATGTAACCTATCACCACTTTTAGTTTCTCCCACTTCAATGGTCGCGCAATTACCCCCCTGGATAACGCATATTCTCGGTACGCCCTTCGGAACGCCTTCACTCGCCCACTTTCACACGGATCATTCTCCCTGCCAAGTAATCGAAAACTGTTGCTCAAGCAGTTTACAACAGCATCCACTGTCGCAGGAGATACCATGGGCTCCCCTTCAGCATCAGCAGTTCGGCATCGACTCTCTATCTCAACCAGCCACTGGCTACTTAAGAAGGAGAGAATGTCCAAATCACTACACTCCATGAAGCCATGACCTACGTCGTTCCGATCAAGCCACTCGTTAAGACCAAGGAGAAGCTTCTTCATGCCATTTCGCCATCGCCGCCCAGGACCAAACTCTTCAATCAAGGACCTACTCCATTCAAGGTCTGCTTCGTACCTTCCTGCTATCTTCGGAGTCGCTCGCTTTTGACGCCAGCTTCCATCACTCATTCGCTCGTTCCACCATTCCCTGCAAGATTCCGTTGTCACTTGCGGTACGTTGGAGGGATGTGGATGGTCTAGGAGGTGTGTGGGCCTGCGGCTCCTTCTACATGACTCTCATCCCAGTGATGTGGCGTCATCGGCGGCTTGACCTTTTCCTATTTTATCTGGATTTGTCCTGCGCAGGAGCTGTCCTATACCTGCCTTTCTGGTTGGGGAGCAGTTTGGTCGGTTTGTAGAGGTCACTACCTCAACTCACGGCCTCAGGGGACCCCAACTGTCTTTTCAATAGTACCCCTCACAAGCAAAAAACTCCCCACGGTTCTTTTTCTGCATCTACGGTTGTCCCTGTTTGACAGTTTCTCTTCCATCTGGGCCTCCTAGATCTACGGTAAGATTGTGCTTTCTTCAGGATCTGTGTTGGGACAAGGAGTTGAGCAGGACTCACCCTGGATGCAGTAGGGCCTCGTTGGGCCGACCGCTGCCACTTCCTTGCGCAGATACAGTATATGTAACCGGCTGAGGACCGGTCGCTGCAGGTTGTGAAGACTCGCGCGGTGTGCCCTCCGCAGCTCGACCGCCAGCCGCTGCGCTCATTGCATACGCGAACCTGTCACATCGCACACAGCAGTCAGCCACTGGTTGGGAAGAGAGCTTGTTTTCCCTCGCCGATTTTGGCAAAACGGTCCCGCCCACCCATCAAGATTCCCGCGGTGTGTGGGCCTGCGGCCCCTTCTACATGACTCTCATCCCAGTGATGTGGCATCATCTGCGGCTTGACCCTTCCCTATTTTATCTGGATTTGTCCTGTGAAGGCCTGGACTTTAAAAAAAAAAAGGGAAAAAAAAAAGCAAGGATTGACAGTAAAAAAAGGGAAAAAAAAAAGAAAAAAGAAGAGTGCCAGAAGCTGGCCAGTGCTGTTGAGAATTCACTTGGCTCGAAGTGCCAATGCTTTCACCCTGGCGCCCCAGGGACAAGCGAGCAGTGGCTTTCAGCGGGGGGGCAATCACCCACCTCTGGCAGTTCCGTCACCACTGCAACGACTCTTTGCTATAAAGTGACGCAGCCCGCATTTGAAGGGTAGGAGTATCGCGGAGACGAAACAGTAGTGCTATGCAGCGAGGCAGCCGGCGTTGCAAGGGCAGCAGACGGCACGCTTGGTGGCAAGTGGAAGTTGCGTCGCACCCGTTCTCTGCAGTGTTGTCGAGCGGCATCTCTTCATCCCCGTTCGCGCAGTCCATTGGTGGACGAGACTTGTGGTAAATTGCGGTGGGATTGCTCCGCGGGTTTGGTCGCTGAGATCGGTGTTTGGTGCCGAATTACTGTGCGTTTGATCGGTATCTTGGGAGGTAGTTGATCGAGTGCTGTTGTTACGAGCATCATGGCTCTCGTGAGCGGTAGTCTGCGGCAAAGCCACCGGCGCGCCAACTGGGCAGTAGTCTGCGTTGGGCTTGTCATCTTGGTCAGCGTCGCGCAGGTGATGGCGATAACGACCGGGACGTCTGCATCAAAGGGACAGTTTGAGTATGGGAGGCCATACGATGTGGCAAAGACGGACGGTGGATCTTTGTCGTTGTGGTCGGAGTCGTTTGAGGAATTGACGAAGCATGGTGCTCACATCGTAGCTGGCCATCTGACGCTGGAGGCGAACGGGTTCGCCCTCCCTGCGTATGTGAATTCCCCGCAGATAGTCTACGTTCTCGARGGTGAGATAGTSAATGATGCTCTTTGACCAAACGATGTCTCTCTCAGTTTTGAGTTGACGAGCTASTCTGCTTGGTGAATGTGGYATGGATATAGKTATTCGTTGTTYCAGCSTGTTGCTGGTCMGTGCGTTAGTGCTATCTTTACGCTCCGTGCTTGCGTCGTTGAATTGTTTAGCTGGCTAGTTTCTGTCCGTGGTGTAAGTGTCTTCCGTGTTACGGATGTTCGGGCTGAGTATTTTCGCGTTGCAGATTGCCGTTTCTTGACGAAGTGTTAACCTGTTATGGACGTGTGTGCTGACGATTTGTCCGTTTACCTGGCTAGTTTCTGTCTGTTGTTGAAGTCTGTCCGTTGTTTAAGTGGCTTCCCTGTTGCGGATGCTCAGCCTGACTAATTGGTTTGTGTTGTGGACGTGTGCGGACGATTTGTCCGTCTTGCTGAATTGAACATCGACAGAGAAGTTTTTATGTACGAAGGCAATTACAAATGTGGCTCCTGTTGTTCCGTCTTGCTGAATTGCTGAATGGAACATGGATGGAAGTTTCCTTGTTATGTACAAAGCTGGGCTACCAGCCGGGCCGCCCGGGTCAGAAAAATAAACCGAACAACGTTTACAAATGTGGCTCCTGTTGTTCCGTCTTGCTGAATTGCTGAATGGAACATGGACGGAAGTTTCCTCGTTGTTATGTACAAAGCTGGGCTACCAGCCGGGCCGCCCGGGTCAGAAAAATAAATTGAACAACGTTTGCCTCAGTGTCACATCGAAATTCATTACCAAATTAAAAATTAAGGTTGAGTTAAAATATAGTTTTTATTTTTTTTATTTTGATATGTTTTTGGCCGGGCGGGCCGAGTGGCCCCGGGCCACTATGGTAGCTTAGGTACAAACGGGTTCGTCTTGCTGAATGATTAATTGCGTGTTGTGGATGTGGGGGCTGACGATGGGTTCGTCTTGCTGAATGATTAAGTGCATGTGGTTCTCCTGTTTTGGATGTGCGGCTGACGGTGTGGCCTATGTGCGGCTGACGGTGTGGCCGCCTTGTTGAAAACGACATTACGGTGTGTTAAGTGAATCCTATTGTGGATGTGCGGGCTGACGATGGGTTCGTCTTTGTGGCCGCCTTGCTGAATACGACATTCACGCAGGAGGTCTGGCGCGTTGTTGGCATTTTTGCGAATGCTGTAGGGATTTTTTGTGAATGCGTCTGGTGTTCTTCAAGCCGGGAAACGTGAAATGTCGACATGAAGAACACTATGAGAGAGACATTTTCTGAACTTGGAATGGGGGTCAGAAAGGCCGCCAGGAACTTCTCAAGATGGTGCAGGGGTTTTCGGAAGGCCTGGATCCTCATGTTTTCGTGTATCCGTCGGTGTACATCACAAAGCACTCTCGTTCTGCATTTTAAGTTGTGATCTCCCGAGCACAGCCCCCCCTAAGCCTGAATGTATGAGCTATCAGCCCGGTCCAACACCTATCCGTCGGTGTACATCACAAAGTTTCTCATCCTTTAAGCTATGATCTCCCGAGCACAGCTACTTAAGCTTGAAGGTATGAGCTATCAGCCCGGTCCAACACAGTCAAGGTGAGGGTGAGTTGTGTTGGTTCTACGGCATCCAGAGTGAGAAAATGAGCGTCGATGAGCTCGTTGAGCGTGAGGCGTGCGGAGTGCATAAAGCTACCGATCCTTTGGTGGCGGTCAAATGGACGTAGAAGCTGACCGTATTGCGAATAACTGAGTAGGTATGGTTGAGTGATTTGTAGAGGTGTGGTTGAATGATGTGTCTGACGTGGTGGTTGAATGATGTGTCTGACGTGGTGGTTGAATGATGTGTATGACGTGGTGGTTGAAGGATGTGTATGACGTGGTGTTTGAATGATTTGTATGACGTGGATCCCTTTTTGGCTGGTGTGTATGACGTGACAGGTTCGGCCCATGTCGGTCTGATGACGCCGATGGGCATTTCTGCGGCGATCCAGAGGATCAGCGAGGGGGATGTGGTAGTGATACCACGTGGATGGGCTAGTTGGGCGTGTAACCGTCAGGAGAGGCGGTTTAAGGCGCTCTTCGTGGCTGATTTATCTGAGCATGCGGGCATCTCTGCCAAGGAGAGTGTAAGTGTGACCGACAGTCTTGTGCATGTTGTTTGACATTTTCTGTTTTTCAGTCGGCCACCCACACTTTTTGTATGCTCATGCGACGGACAGTTCGGACTGGGAGTTCGGTTAGGTCAAAGAGGTTTTCCGTTATGCTTGTGAGGCGTGCATTTGTTTTTTTCGGTCGGCCCGATGGAACGTCTCTCGGTTGTTTTAAGTTTTGACTATTTCTTTCACAGTTCTTGAGTTTTTCGTGTTGTCGCTTTTGCATCTTTAGTTATGATCCCTGACGCTTTTGCATCTTTGTAATGATCCCTGATGTATAGTACGCCACTGTAACGCCAGTACTATGTGGTAATTTTGGATTATGCATGTGACACTGGGTGAGACCATGGTAAGGCTATTGCTAATTGTTTGCTCGGTCGGCGGAGTCTGTAGCTAGTTATGAGCGGAGCTGCGGAGGCATCACATTTGTCTTACGCTGGTACTTGAGAAATAGTACTCTGTCAGAGGTGTTTTAAACATGTTTGAAGCTGTGAGCAGAATGACACAGCGGTTTTCTGTCAGGAATCCTGCTTTTTCGTTTTTTGCTGCTTCGCACGGCTTGATCGATTGTGCATGCGTCAGTTTGTTTGGCTCTGATAGTTGATGCATATGGGTCGGTTTGTTTGGCTCTGATAGTCGCCGGCTTGATGCATATGGGTCAGTTTGTTTGACTCTGATAGTCGCCGGCTTGATGCATGGGTTAGTCTGCTCGTGATATTAAGTTGACCAGTCGGCGTCAGTCTAGTGATTGGAAGTTGACCAGTCTGCGTAAAGGTGTCTGTCTCTTTGGCACGAAGTTTGTGAGAGTTCAGCGGAAGACGTTACCGAACAGTTAACTAATGGGCTTGGAGATGGTTTTCTTGGTATGGATGTCTCGCTGTTTTGTTCCAGTCCTTCGCGCTGGCTGGCTCCATGAAGGACTTGGGGGAAGGCTGGCGGCAGGGCAGCGTCCTGCACGGGTTTACGAAGGACGTGCTGGCAGCGGCGTGGGATGTGGAGGAAAGGGATGTCGAGAAACTCCTGAACTCTCAGAGAGAAAGCGTGATAACGAAGGTATGCTGTACTGAGGTCTCAGCTTTGGTTAAGTACGATTTGTCAGTAGTTGTGGTCTCATCTTTGGTTAAATACGATGTGTCAGTGGTTGGGATTTTTTATGTGCTAGTGGTGTTCACACCTCTTTTGCAGGCACATATGGTTAATAGGCGAATGTCGTTTTCGGCGAATTTTTCACCGAAAATGCTTATTTCCCCAAATAGGTGGTTTTCTTTTTATTTGCTTTTTTGTGTGATACGTACGTGCTTTAGGGTACATCTGTATTCAATCCCTGCATTTGGACCGTTAATACATCTGTATTTCAATTTCGATGCATTGGGACCGTTAATAGAGAAGTTGTGAAAAACACCGAATTCAGGAAAAAAAATTGGCCAACTCCGAAAGCTACATAGTAGGGTTTTATGGTGCTTTTAGTTTTTGCTCTTCGTTTTTTCTTGCATGTTTTGTTTTTTTAATGTTTGAATTACGAGCTTGCATTGTTTGTTCGCGAAATTTTTGACGACATTGCTTGTGGTGGTGCTGCGAAAAGCCCGGAATTTTCGGCCCATTGATCTTCTCTCAAGATTAGAGTTACGAGTTCCCGCCGTTTCTATTCAGCCGTGAGTTCCCGCCGATTCTATTCAGCCGTCCTTCCAGGCTCTTGCTCCTTCGTTGTCCCCTGACGTGTCTCCGTATGTACTTTGTATGAGTTGTATGCCAAGAGTTCGAAGTCAATGGATTGGAATGTGTTTTATGCATAAGCGTGAAAAAACGACGCGTCGAGATTGAAGACAATTGTTTTGCTAGTGGTGTGTAGGACCTGGGGTTTATTCAAGTTTTGTTTTCATTCTCCTCTCTCGCACAGTCCCTTTCGTTTCGGACCATTTCTCGATGATTACTTAAGGCGCTGATCGTCGAGCATCCTGTAATAGGGAGAAAAAATGCTGATCGTCGAGCATCTTGTAGTCGGGAGTCAAATCGGCTGATCGTCGAGCGTCTTGTAGTCGGGAGTCAAATTTCAGAATATGAGGACGGGTTGTGAGCTCATTAAGACGGATCTTGCAATTGACAAACGTGACCACCGTAATGTGATTGTCGACTTTGGCCAGAGACGAGTTCCCCTTTGTTGCGCGTGAGCGTAGAATTACATGCTTTTTTTTTTTTTTTTTTTTTAAAGAATTACGAGCGTTTCCGTACTGCGGGTCATCCTCTTTCGTCTCCCTGAGCCAAGGATATTGTGGTTTTCTTAAATTTGTCTTAGACAGACGGGTAATGGCTTCGGTATCCATGTTTGGGCGCGGTTCTCAGCACGTGCTGTTTTTTTTTCGTGATTGTTCGCCAATTTCTTTGACGACGATATTCAAAATTTTTGGAATCATTTAAGATTGAGAACTGCTCCCCACGACTGGATGGGAGCAATTGTGAGAAAAAAAAAAGCAAAGACAGATCGTGTGGAGCGCGGGTGTTGCCGTGGACTGGGGCGTCTTACTGAACGCTCGGAGATTTGTGTGTAGTTCGTGATTTACGAGCGTGTGAAGTTTGTGATTTTGAGCGTGTGGTAGTTTGTGATTTATGAGCGTGTGTTATATATTGGATGCACATGTCTATCGTGTGGTAGTTTGTGATTTATGAGCGTGTGTTATATATTGGATGTGCATGTCTATGGACATCAGCAGTGGTGGAGGTTTTGTGTGATGTTTGTAGTGTGCAATGGAGGGTTTCGCGACTGCATTAATGCTTAATATTATGTTCTTCGAGACGTCCCTTCAAATTGGAGCGATACCGGAGCGGGATCCCTTAAAGATGGGGATATGCGTTAGCCGATAAATTGTGGACCGCTTTTTGTATGTACTACATGATAGAAAGAAAGATGAATGTCTTACATTGTAATTTACGTGGCTGGTTGGATGTGGTGACTCCCTGATCCACCGATGACTCCCTCATGCACAGGTTTCACGGGAGGCAGCGGAGTCGTACGTCTCGTCGGAGCCGTCGGCGGCTGGGTTTGTAGGGGAGTTCATCTACAGCTTGAAGAATTCGCAACCGGATGTCTTTAACGAGGGGGGCGAATTCCATCTCGTCAACCGCAACAAGTTGCAGACGCTACACAAATATGGCACGGACTTCGCTGTGGCCTTTGCGAAATTGAATAAGGTACTTACAATATGGGCCATGGGATGTAAGGGGATATGGTTTGGTTAATTTTTGTGGAGTCGGATGGCAAGATACCCTACGCGGAAAGGGACGTAAGGTCGGCAGCTCTTAATCTGTGTGGGAATAGTGCGGTTCGAGTAGCCATTTTATTTGCTTGGGGGATGGGGTTAGGGTCGGAGGTAGTAGTTCAGGTGAGGGAAGGGAAGGTGTATTTTTGGAGGCGACTGTCTGGAAAGATGAAGAAAACATACAGAGCAAAGCAAAAAAATGAACAGGAAAAAGAGGGGGGAATGGTTGATATGGATATGAAATTGTGGAATTCGTGCGTCGTTCACGGTTGTTTAATGGAATAAACGATGGTTCATCTTTAACCATAACGAGGTAATGGCTTCGACTGTTCATCCACACCTGTCTGTCAGGGTGCGAAAAGCGTTTAACTATGCAGTGTGTAAGGTTACGGTTGTTTAATGGAATAAACATTGGCTTTTGGTTCTTAAATTTATTGGTGTCTTCTATCAGGTGATGGGCCGGACTCTTCTTTGTCCACAAACGTCTCTCAGGGTGCACACCCGTCTCTCAGGGTGCGAAAGGTGTGTTGATAAATAAGTGCGGAACGTGGAATGCTGTCTTGTTGCGGAACGTGGAATGCTATTGATTGTCAAGTTACGGTTGTTTAATGGAATAAACGTTGCGTTTTTTTTTTGGCCATCCCGGTGATGGTGTTTTTGGGTCCAGACCTGTCTCTCAGGGTATGAAACGTGTTCATAAGTGATGTTGTGAAGTGAGCAGTCTGTGTTTCTCCTATGTTTTTGTGTGTGTGTGTGTGTGTTTGCGGAACGTGGAATGCTATTGATTGGCCAAGTTACGGTTGTTTAATGGAATAAACGTTGCGGTTTTTTTTTGGCCATCCCGGTGATTGGTTTGATTCTGGGCCCAGACCTGTCTCTCAGGGTATGAAACGTGTTCGTAAGTGATGTTGTGAATTGAGCAGTCTGTATTTCTGTGTGTGTGTGTGTGTGTGTGTGTGTGTTCCACAGGGAGCAATTGGCGCGCCGGGATGGTGCGTTAACGCGCACCACATCGTGTACTTCACTAAGGGCAGTGGACGATTTCAAATTGCACATCCCGACGGGAGTAATGCTCTGGACGCTCACGTTCGTGCTGGATCAGTGATCGTCGTGCCGCGTTTTCATGCAGCAGTCGTGGTACGTTTTTCTTCTCTTGGGTTCTGAGGGTAAAATATTCTCTGACAATTTCCGACGTTGAGCAACGACTCTCGCACTGATAAAAGGGATTTGGTCAGTGTTTCAGTGGAGAGTTATACAAGCGACTTTATGATGTAGAGTGTGCAGTCGTTTCCATTCCTTGGGGGCGTTTACGTTGTTGCCCCGAATAGAACGTACGGTCATAGCTTCACTGGGAGCAAATTTCATACAGTACAGCGATGATGACCGTGTGTTCTACTCGGGAGATTTTGGCATAAGGAGTCGATCTAGTTGTTTGCCTTAAAGAGTTGATCTATTACCTTTGGACACACAGTTGGTTGTTTCTCGTATGTGGCAGGCGGATTATCATAACGGTTGTGTTTTCATTTCATTTTGGACACCATGCATGGCTGGGTTGTGATGCCCACATGAAGAGAAGCCTTACAAATGGAAAGAACCATCCGTAGCGGACCACGCGTCTGGGGTTGATTCTTAATCCCCTGACGTTGTCCATTAATTTGTTGCGGACGGGGCATGGTGTCACCTTGTTGATTCTCGTATGTCTCTATATATGCATGTGGGTTTCAGTGCCTTTTATTCATTGCATAAGGTGTAAGCAGAGTTTTCTATGTAGTGAATATGTAATAGATGGTAGTGATATGACGCGATTTTGAATATTTAATTTCTATGTTCGTTCATAAATGACGTTGTCGTCGTGAGGCTATGCGAAACAGTAACAGCGTGGTGGTTATTTGAGGTGACGAAGTGAATTAATAGGATAGACTGGGAAGCGAYGGTATGGGGGAAGACGTTCACCAGTGAGACAATTAAGAGGGCCGCCTATGGCCGGTGGTGTGACGATGAAGGGCAGGGTGTACGCATCCAGTCTGGCATGCACTGATTTGTCGTAATGGCTKGAGCCTGGAAGTAGAGAATTGACCTATGGTAGTGTGGGGACGTGCACGTTTGTTCTTACTAGCACTTCGCTGTTTGTGTGCAGTTGGCTTCGAAAGAAGAGGAGCTGGAGTACGTGGTCGTCTCCACTTCCTCGCTGCCTATTTGGGTGAACATGGCCGGTCAGAACTCCGTGTTTCAGAATATGCCTGCGACGGTGGTGAAGGAGGCTTTCAACATTTCCGAGGACCTTTTGGAGAAGCTGCGGCACCGCAGAACCTCACACTCGATCATACTGCCTGCGCCCACCACTTCTGAGCAGAAGCAGCGCGAGCCGGTGGAGGCCAAGAAGCCATCGCAGGGCCTGCCATACGCGTTCATGTGACTCGTGTGAGCATAGACGGACCCCCTTGAGAAGGCGCTGATCGTAGAGGTACATTGAGGTTGCAGTGCCAGAAGCAGCACGAGCAGGTCGAGGACAAGAAGCCATCACAGGGTCTGCCATGCGCATCATGTGAGCATGGGCGGACCCTGGAGACGAGAACTGTGCTTATAGAGCCTCGTTGAGGCTGTCGTAGTGCCCGTTTCATGTGAACGTGGACCAACACAGTTTCTGCGTCCCCGTGAACTGCCAGTGAAACAGCAGTGCGAGGGAGAAAACGTATGACGTTGCCGCACTGTGAAAGTGTAAATTAGGGAAACTCTCTTTGTCAATGGACGTGAATAGACTGGATGGTGCAGAGCTACTTGCTCGATGATGCCTTGGCTTGCCGACACGGAGACTCCTGCTAGGAAGCAGCAAGACTGGGAGGGGCAGAGAAAGCCAGTCCAGTGCGAGTCAGTGAATCCCTGTTAGTGAAGGTCACAGTGACCATGAGCAGACCACGTTTGTTTTACTTGATGAGGATGTCCTGTGCAATGGAGTACTCGTTCGTGGATGATTTTGACGACAGGAAGGTGGATTTTAGATGAGGTATTAGGGCAGAATGTCATTTGTCGGGAAGGCTTGTAGAGATGGCGAGTAGTGTGCAGCAGATGCGAGTGCCCTTGAGGCCCGTTGAGGGAGCTGCGTTGTTCTCATGATGTATGAATGCCTGAGGCCCGGAGTTTAGCAGATTGTAAAATAAAATAGGCGGGTCGTGTGAACGTTGGCAGAGGTGATAGCGGAGCGGGTGGTCATTGTCATGCTGTTTTGGGTCCTTCCCCCTCTGTTAGGTGGCGTTGACAGCATTGTCTCTTGTGTTAGGTTTAGCAAATTAGCAGTGCGTGTTAGATGGGTTCGTATCCCCTTACCGTTGGGGCAGGAGTCGTTAAATTCATCCGCATGTCAGCATTGTCCTAATCAGCCTCTTTTGTCCTGTAACTTGTGGGTACCGAAGGATCCGAAGGATTGACCGGATCCAGTTCGTTCAGGTCCATCTCAGCAAGATCTGTGGTTGGCAAGAATCTGGGTCCATGTTAGCAGTCAGCGGCCTCGATCTTTTACTTCCTCATGATAGTGGCTGACACTGGTAGACCGTGTGACTGAGATAGTGAAGCACACACGTAGAGGGGGAGTGTACAGTAGTTGTTCGCTGGAGCATTCAGGATGATTCAGCTGCCCTAGTCTTTTACATCATGATAGTGTACAGTAGCTGGTATCTGGAGCATTCAGCTGCTCATGACAGCGAGTCCGACACTCGTTTAACTGTTAATAAAACAGTGATGCAGACATCTTGTGGGTAGAGTGTACAGTAGTTGGTCTCTGGTTACACGGGGGCTCTGGTTACACGGGGGCTCTGATAGACTGTGATAGTAGGTACACGGGGGCTTTGATAGTATGCAGTGTAGAAGTAGACTCGGGGATTCTCAACGAAAAGTGCTTTGGATGTGTATCTCGTAGTGTTATGAGAATTGCTTGCATATAAAATGGTATTACGTCTGACACGATTTCGTGTGAATGTTGTCTTTGCTTGTTTGCGAGGTGTCTGTTTCCTCATCCTAGCTGCTTGATTGTGATCTTGCCTGCTTCATTCCTGCTTCATTCCGCCCTTCCCTCCCCTTCGCCCCCCCCCCCCCCCCCCCCCCCCCCCCCCCCCCCCCCCCCCCCTCCCCTCTCTCTCTCTCTCTCTCTCTCTCTCTCTCTCTCTCTCTCTCTCTCTCTCGCTCGCTTTTATGACCCGTGTTGTGTGAAGTTGCTGCGGTCTTGGCGTGATGGTGATTCGTGAATATGATTACATCTCGTGTTTGGCGCCAAATTGTTTAACTAAGCCTGTGAGCTTCATCAGTCGGTGGAAAGCGAGGTGGCATGTAGGAGACGATAGGGAGGTTTAAGGGTTTAACGGGGCTCAAGTGTTCTGGATGCTCTGGATATGTATCTCGTATTGTTATGAGAATTGCTGCATATAAAAAGGGATTAATAGCAAAAATATTGCTATTTCGAAGTTTGGCAGCAAAGAATGTCGTCCGTTCGAAGTTTCCTTTATAAAAATAGAGGTTTCGTTGCAGCTTTATCGGGTTCCCATAGTTTGCCAGCAAAAATACCACGTTTTGCCCAGTTTCACAGGAAAGGATCCCTAGGCCTCTGGCATCAGGGACTCAGGGACTCAGCGTTTTGTCTTCGCGCATGGCCGATGCATCTGGGCGTGCCCACGGCCGAAATGCCTCGGCCATGGCCGTGAAAAAAAAAGCAAAACGTGGCCGAGGCATCTCGGGCGTGGCCATGGCCGAGATGCCTCGACCATGCCCGTGGGAAAAAGAAAAAAAGGGGCAAGTACGTTTGTGTCACAAACGAAGTTCAAAAGGGCAAAAAAAACAATAATGGGCAACGAAAAAATGGCCGTAGTTCGAAAAGGCAGTCATAACATCAGAAGGTGGTAACATCAGGCCCCGAGTTTGAAAAGGGCGGTTGTAGCACAATTTCCTTTTTTTTTTTTTTTTTTTTTTTTTTTTTT
>BFEA01000591.1:496997-509875 GCA_003427395.1 Chara braunii
CCAACCCCAGGAAAACCCCGTTTTGAGTTCTTGCTTTCGCGTGTCGCATTTTCCTTTTTGAGAGCTTTTTCCACTGCTGAGTTCTGTTTTTCTTCTTGCAAAGTCGGGAAATACATGGGAATTTACGTGCGCCTTAGCGAGTGCACTGGGAATTGGGCTCGGTAGTTGGGAATTCCGGGATAAGCGGAACTTCAACGTGTCCTATATGGGTGTGTGAATGTTCTTGGGCGCGTCGGGGAAAACTCTCGGAATTTTGCGTGAATACGAATAAGCATAGGATTTTCTTTTTCCCGCATCGTTTTTCGCGCGCGGATATGGTGATTTCAATTTTGAATTAGGATAGAAGCAAGCTGTAACTGTTTCGGTGCCTTTTTCTTTTTTTTGTTGACGGCGCCGTGYATGCAAAARCTTCCTCCTCTCTGTCCCCCGCATCGCTCCCTCCTGCGCCTCCCTTCCCTTCTCCCTCCTTTTTCTCTCTCCCCGTAACTGTTTTTCCTTCTCCCTCTCTCTCTCTCCCGCCTTGCTTTCGCGCGCCCATTTCCCTTTTTTGATCATCTGAATCTTGGACCCGTCTTGCGCCACCTCTCACGCCTTTTCTCTTCTCACCCTCTAAGTCTGGCGTACGACGCCTGGTCGATCCCCCGATAATTCCCTCCCGCCAATCAGGTGCGTGGATCGATAGGACTTTCCTATCGCGCGACGAATCTGATTGGTTGAACCTTGAGTTCCGAGGGATCAGCATGGCGTTCGTAGAGCACTCTTCTCAAAGTCTTCTCCTCCTGCTTCTCCTCTTACACCTCAGCTTTCTTGTCGCCTTCTCCCCCTTCTATCTCCCCTGTCGCAACTATAAAACCCGCAAGCGCGTCCGCAAATCTCTCTTACGTTCTCRACYCCTAAGCYAGCTTCYGGGAAGCAGTGGCTAWRCAGAGTGKWTTGAWGCGAGTCGGAAAGTCCTGTCGGGCTGACGATAGGCTGGCCGGTTGCGCGCTTGATYGCCACGACGGACTGTGGGATCCGGGCGAACCGTGTCGAGTTTACAACAGCGGGGTGACGATCGCAGTGGTGGGAGTTAGCACKCGAYGGCCGGGATCGTCGGTGCGGGTATGAGGTTCGATGATTGGAGTTGAGTGAGTGATTGGCCCGGGGCCATAGTGGAATTAACGGCGAATACGCCTTTGTTGCGGATTGTTATCCTTGGCGTGAGTGTAAGGTGGCGACGCCGAACGTTTCTCTTTTCGGACCTTGTCGTCTTCTATTTTGACTCTCTCTTTCTCTCTCCCTCTCTCCTCTTGAATGATGATGCGTCTGAATGATTGTCCCGCTCTTGAATGGAAATGAGTCGGCATTCTGTGTGAAAGAAATTCTTCCGGAACTCTTCCATTAGTTTCCTAGGTAACCCTCCTATGCAAGGACCCTGTCTTCTTGTCTTGTGAACGATGGATGCGTGTGTACTGAGTAATGCGATCCATTTTTTCCTGTGCATGTCTCATTTTCGCACCTTCTACAGTGAATGCATGTATGGAATGTGTGACTCTTTTGTTGATTAGACGATTGTCGTCGGGATTTTGTTCGAGAATGCAAGTGTTTAGATTTATAGCTCTGTTTGCACTGCGCATGCCATCTGCCTTATGCTGCCCACATCAGCAGCCGAGCCACAAGGCGGCCCTGAGAAACAAGGCGCCCAGGGACTGTGTTGAACTAATCGGACCAGTAGCCATATGCGTGATCAAGCTGATCTATGTTTGCTCTCTCTCTCTTGTGTCAAAAAGATTGATTGGGGGACGCGCGAATCGGTTTTGTTCTTAATGACGTCTCAGGATATTTTGTGATTGATTGACATGTGGACTGACAAGTACCCTTCGCTTGGGCGCCAGCCTCCCTTATCTCCCATCCCAACGCGACCTTTTCCTTACAGTGAGGAAAGGACACGTGTATGTGAGTGAGACGTACAAGAAGCCGTTGCACAAATCGGCGGGCAGTATTACTTCCCTCCGGCCAACCGCTGTTCTGGGTTCGTAGAAGCCGGGTTTTTTATTATCGATACGCATTTCCCACCTTACTCGGTATTGTTGCCATTTAACGAGTTGATCGTCATTCCGTGGACGGCATCGCTGTTATGGGTTCGTAGAAGCCGAGTTTATTATTATCGATACGCACTTCCCACCTTACTCGGTATTGTTGCGATTTAACGAGTTGATCGTCATTCCGTGAACCCCACTGGCCGCGCACTCTGTGCACCGAATGTCAGCATTTTGAGCGCTACGAGTCCAGGGGTTTCCACTACCGTGTGTGGAGTGAAGACGAGCATAAAGAAAGAGCCACACGACTGAGACCCTCCATGTCAGACTCGGAAGTAACCAGCGAACGACGACGAGACTTGATACGAAAATGGGACACGCGAAGCGTGCCCAAGCCTTTCTGTTCTAAACGACGGACTGTAGCCCGGTGGGAGGCACGACAATACTTTTTGGATTGAATTTGGATCTTTCCCTCTTCCCGCCTTGCGCACGCGCGCATTCGGCGACGCGCGAAAACGATCGACTTGCTCCATCGGACTAACACGGGGGATTTCATTTCCGTCTGTGTCCCCACACTCAATTTTCAAAAATCCTTGGCACACCCCATCTTGCTGTTTTTCTGGGCCTCTTTTCCGCACAATTAACACTCCGAACGGAAGAGAGCACAGGGCGTGAGGTTGCGCATCACATACGCCCGGTGCTTCCGCCTGGAGGCCTGTGGAGTACGGTCACAAGGCAAAAATTGATGGGGGCCTGCACAAGCGTGGACCGGGTGGAGCATGTGGTTTAATTTGATGCAACGCGCAAAGCCTTACCAGCCCTCGTGAGAGATGACATTGTTTTTTAAAATTAGACCGGGCCCGGTGCCCAAGGGCCAAGGCTGATATTACCAATAATAAGATTGAGGCCGGGGTCCTCACAGTCTGCCCAGAGTGATCGAACCGAAACTGCTGAGAACCGGGCTCATCGTCCCTCAAATGGTTATGATGATGACCATGGATACAAGAGATGACATTGTACTTTCGTCTTGTGTTGGATTAGGTTAGGACCTTGTAGCGGTCGTTTTAACTCGTTCAAGTGCAGTAGCAAAACAGGTGGAAAACTCCTTCCTGCCAACTGGCGAGTCTGGCGCTATGTCCACCCTGTGGACCTGTTGGAGCTGATGTCAGTTCAATCCTAGTGATGATCAGTGCTGGGGAGAGAGTCCGAGATACGACAGTAAGAGTGTATAGAATGTAGAAGACATGATGTGGATGATGATATGATGGTAGCTCAAATACTGAATGGGCACCGAATGTACGAAGCCCCGGGCCGCTGACTCAGATGGTGTAAGATGTTCACCACCGGAATGTGCTACACTGCTACATAGAATATGGGATTAACTCTGGTATAAATATCGCCTTTCAAGTTCCTGTGTTCTCTCTTTGCTAGGTCCTTGATCATGATACACAACTTTTCGTTTACTTTTTCTCACTTTTACAGTTTAGACTTCTTCCCTCTCTCTCTCTCTCTCTATATATATATATATATCTCCCCCTTCCTATTTTATCCTGAAATTATTGCATCTTCACACTTAGCAGCTGTTTTCTTCCCGGGCGTGGGTTTCTTTAAATTTGCCTTTGCAAACTTGAAAACCTGCTGCGCGCATCTCAGGCGTCTGTACTTGTTTAAAAAAAAAGCAGAAAGTTCAGAGTGGAACCAAGCAAGTCTTTAACTGTTCGAGTATACCCTTTGCGGCAAAAAGACAGTCACTGCAAAGTCTGCAAGAAAAGAGACCTTTGAGGAAACCCACACGAAGAAGTGTCCTTAACTCTCGAGTATGCGACGTGCTTGGTTTCGCGGTCCAAGTCCGTCGATTTAGGCTCCTTCCCCTCTGCCTGTAGGTGCGAATTGTGTTAGGTACTACGAGCCCTCTGCCCCATTCGAAAAGAGATTTGAATGGTTCACCGGTTCCACTGTATGCTCTCTGGGTTGAATAGTTGTGCAAAGTTCAACCAGCAATACTTTCTAGAGTTGTGCCCGTTAATGCGCCAGGATTTTAGGAAATGTACGGGCTACTACAGGAGCCCCCAAATTCATTCGACTATAAACCATTTCTACTCTACTTTTTCCCATGGTCGATCGTCGTCATTCGGTGCAATTCAAAATCTGCTCTTTGCTTGCTTGGTAGATGAGAGCTCTGCCTTCACCTGGTTCTTCTTACAGGGTCCTTGAGGAACAACATGCTAGGTGCCGTGGTAACTTCGTGGGATAACCATTTATATATATATACAGAACTGCTCGGTAAACCGTAGGCAGAGAGAGAGAAGAGGACAACTGTTTGTGACGATATATATGGTCGTATATATATATATAAATGGTTGTGCAATATTCCACGAAGTTACCACGGCACCTAGCAAGTTGTTCCTCAAGGACCCCATAAGAAGAACCAGGTGAAGGCAGAGCTCTCATCTACCAAGCAAGCAAAGAGCAGATTTTGATATGCACCGAATATATATATATCATGTCCTGTGTACTGTGAGTTGTGCTGATAAGAGTTCAAATCACCATGCAAAGAAGCAGCTGCTCCTTTTCCCGAGTGCAGTCTACAGTAGATCCGATTTTTCTTCCCCTGTCTGGGCCTTGTGACGCTAGCAGAAACAGGTAGAATGGTACACCAGTGAAGCAGTCTCACTAGGGCCTACAGTTCACATGTGGATATGGTGGCGATTTTTAGCAGAACTGTAGAAACCTTGGCCGGTAACGGCCGCTGTGGAAAGTGTACACAGGGTGCAAAAATGACGTCCAAAGTGATTCTGGGGCATGCGGCACCTTTTTCCCAATGGATACGAAGGTTTCGTCGGGGCGAGGTTTTACGACTTTTCCTAAGAACCGCACAAACAGCAGAACATCTGTCTGCTCTGGAGCAGAGTGCACAACTCTGCGAGAGAACAGCAGGACCCCGTGTAGAAATTTGGTCATTAGAAAATGTGCTGCACTCAACAGCTCCAGAGCAGCGAAGTGTTCCTGGAGGAGACTACTGCTGCAGAGCCGACTGCTCCTGAACCGAGTGTTCTTGACTTGACAAGAGTGCTCTCCAAGTCGTTTCATCCTCTCCCCTCCTTGTGCACACCTTCCCATAATTCCTCAGTGATTTATTTTGCCCGCCCCCCCCCCCCCAAACACACACAACCCCCCTGGGACCCTAGCGTTGTCCCAGTTGACATTTTCTGCCCGGCCTCACAACCCGCCAGGGCCTGTCCAGTGTCCGCTAGGGTCTAGCCCTTTCCCCCATGATCCCCATCCTAAGACATTTTCCATGCACTTAGGGCCAAATCCCACTGGCGAAGAGGATTGTAGTAAGTGTCTGAATGTGGACAGTGTTTGAGGACACGTGCAAAAAATTGCGGTTGATCTACTCCTCTGCATGTGTGTGGAAGACGTCCAGATTCACACACTTAGTCCAATCCTCTTTGCCAGTGGGATCTGGCCCTTAAGCTGTTCTTTGATCACCGGGGATCATGCATCCTTTACACCACAACCTCAGCACATCTTGCTACCCTTCAAAGTCCGCCAATGTTTCAGTCCATACCCTCCACAGATTTATTTAGGGGTAAGATTACGCTCCCCGCTAAGATAAGTCGCATCTTTAGTTCAATCTCCATAGGCAAGCCATTGCTTCATTATATCATGTAGCATTGAAGCAACATTGCTGCATCACAAGATATTCTGTTGGACTTCTCCCGCCTTTATTCAAAACAAGTGCCGGTTAAGGGCTTAAGCCCTTGTAACAAAGACCTTACGGAGCTTACCGGTAAGACGGTAAGTGCAACCACTTCACAACCAGTACGCGGCCCTACACTGGTGTGGCAAAGTGGTCACGCTTAACATAAGTTCAGATCTAGTTCAGATCTCATTACTCGCCTTCAACCTTTTCTCATCTCACAAAGTAGCAAACGACATAACAAGCGAAGTAGAAAAATCCACAAGTTTCCACACACAGAGCTGTCTGTACATCTTGATACATAGATACACAGAGAATACACAGACTTCGGGTATCCACATACATTGTGAACGACACAACCATCAGACTGGGGGGGTCTAGTCACTGGGTGGGGTCTAGTATCTGGAGTAGGGACAATTATGGGCCACCGGAGTTCCTACTGATATTTGGATAGAACTGTCTAGTGGCTATACATAAGGCTTAGACCCTGGGGTAAGGGTAGGGGTATAAGTCGCTCAGGCCAGTCCGAGTTGCACCTGGCCTTGGGTAAGCTAGGGCCCAGGGGAAGGACAGTAAGACTGCTTCAATGGGTGCTACCCTGTCTGAAACCTAGGGCCTAGAGTCTCTTGGGGCCGACAAGGCCCGTCCAATTCCGCTTCCACCAGGGCTGCGCAACCTAGGTTTCAGACAGGGTCGCACCCATTGAAGCAGTCTTACTTTCCTTCCCTGGGGCCCTAGCTTACCCAAGGCCAGGTGGAACTCGGACTGGCCTGAGCGACTTATGGATGAAACTTATTATGGCTTAATTTCTGGAATGTAGGATTTGAACCTACAAGGCTACAACAATGAGTTTACCAGTTCCAGTCAATCCAATCTTAGTTAGTCAGCTAGTTGAATTACCAATCGAACATAACAAGGTGTAGCGCAGTCTGGTAGCGCATCTGTTTTGGGTACAGAGGGTCATAGGTTCGAAATCGTGTCACCTTGAGTCAAAATAAGAGTAAATTGACATGAAAATCAATCGACCATTATCACCTCATATTATCACTATTTATAAGCCACAATTAACTTCTACTTTCTCTATTTTTCATAGAATTTGTGGTGCTTTTTTAGCTACTACTGTTTTATTCAGTACTCCTTTGTCAAAATTTGTGAACTTGGTCTGACTTTTTATCTACTCTTTTGTCAAAATTTGTGAACTTAGTCTGACTTTTTATCACTTTTATTTAGTCTGACTTTTTATCACTTTTATTTGTTTGTTGGAGCCTATCACTGCTGCTGTTCAGTACGTTACCTGCCCATTGGTAGGGTAATGGTCCTGAGTGCTGGTCACACAGAGAGTGACAGAGGTAGGATAGTGGAATAGGGGGTGCGCTAGGAGTATCGACCTGAGGATGGGATGGGAGGTGGTCTCATATTCCAGGACACCCAAAGCCAACTGCTCCAGGTGATCACTATGTACTCAGTGACTGGCCTCTACAACACCATGGACTAATCTATTTCAAAAATATCATATTTCTATAAATTATGATGTTAAATTTATACAATTTATTGTGTATAACTTTATCATATACTGTTATTGTATAGTATATATTTGCATATAGTGTGCATATTACTGTTATTGTATAGTACATATTTGCATGTAGTGTGCAATGTGCATATTATTTTCTGATAGGCGGATTCAAACTAGAATCCAGTTCAGCGGTGTACCAAGTTACCAACTGCGCTAGCCCTATTGGTTGACGGCTCAAGCTGGCTTATAGATCGATGGCTCCTTTCAACTACTACGGACCTACGGTAGTGCAAAGCATACATACAAGCAGACGCATATGCAGAAAACTCCACACATTTGGCACACGAGTGGACCCGCAGTGTGCGGCGGCACGGGGAAAATATTCAGTTGAAAAAAAAAAGGGACGCATGGCTGGGTCCATGGTCACCTGCATCCCTTTTAAAGCTTTGTTATGGGATTGGGGCCGGCCCGGSSGGGGGGSSGGGGGGGGGGGGGGGGACTAGCGGAAGTAACGCCACTACCAAGGTCTGCTGTCCCACCTTTTTGCATCTATTTCTCATGGCATTGCCCAATTGGACGGAAAGCAAAATCTGTACGGTGCAAAGCAGATCATATACATCCATAACATAAAAGGACCAACAGAGCCATCAACCAACACGAATCATCTGACGAAACACTTCTAAACCCGGACTGGGATAAAGCACTTTACCCTCCTCTACAGTGACCACTGGAGAGTAAATGCTCTTACCCCTCGTCCACCCTGACGTGTGCCTGTTAACCCCTTTGTGGTAGTCCTACTGTCCCTCTGGAACATCTCCTTTTTGGTAGTCTATGCACTCTTCACTCCTCCCTGTTGAACGTCTCCTTCGTGGTGGTCCGACTGCACCTTTCGAAACGCTTCTCCCTGTTTAACGCCCAGCACAGAAAACAGGTAACCTGGTTCTTTTACTGTGTTACATTCCTCAGACAGAAAGAGGTCACCTTAGTGTTCGCTAACTGCCTTCCCACCAGCATCTCACATTCACGAGTATTCCGTTCAGCTGCGTATCAGCGACACGGTCGGGGTTCAACCAAGGGCTGGCTATTCCCAGTGATCCCCTTTCACGACGAGCTTGAGTCTAGGATTTTTCTACCTTACTCTCCCTCTACGTTGTTGGTCACTTTCCCTCCATGGCCGTAACCTGAATCGCAGTACTGTTTATTAGCCCCTGCACTTCCCTACTACAAATATCCGTGGGGCCAGGAGTCCCCGGGACTCCCTCCCGCGATAGTAATTTAGCATTAAAAAAACAGGTGATGGTATCGGTTTAACGGTTTTGGAAAATGGGAGCCACTGCATCTGCTAGCGGCTGGCTTAGCCTGGCTATGGATAATGGACCTCACTCCACTAATCAGCATTCAAAACCGGGCCTCGACATGGGCCCCACATTCAAAAGACAATTTAAATGCACTGGACAACAATGCAGCCACATACATCTCGAATGTCGTGTACTCGAGTGCAGTCATGGTCTTCAACGTGCAATGATGACCAACGAGCGTCGACCACCAAACACTCTATCGTGTTCGTGTCAAATTGTGTGTGCGTGTGTGTGTGTGTGTGTGTGTGTGTGAGAGAGAGAGACAGAGAGAGAGAGACCCTCTTCCCCAGAGAACAACACACTCGTTCCATTTTTTTTTTAACAGGGCTGTCAAAATAAAATGAACCGAGTGTGCGTCGTTCTCTGGGGAAGAGGGACTCTCTCTCTCTCTCTCTCTCTGTCTCTGTCTGTCTCTCTCTCTCTCTGTCTGTGTCTGTCTACTACCGTTTTTCCTTTCGGTTTCCTGTTTTTTTGCTTTCCATTTTTTCTTAAACTTCAGTGCCAAAACAGAACGGGGGAAGATCTACAAGCCCTCCGTTTTTTTTTCACCTACATTTAGGCGCCCAAGATTTTTTGGCGTGTTTCGGTCAGTTCAGGACCAGGCCCGTCCGACCTGGTCAGTCAAGGCCGGTCAGGAAATGTCCCCGGTCAAGACCAAGGGACCCCTTTAATTCCTCCCTCCTCTTCTGTACTTGTACTCAATGCACACGCACGAGCATCATTAAACCACCAGTACATTTCCCATCCCTTCTATCAGAATCGCAGTGTGCATTCTGCCATAATTCTGATGATGTAACGGGGCACCGTCTCAGTGGGACATCCTTCAGGCAATACTGCTACGTCCAAACAGCAAGAGCATTACGCAGCCAGAGGCAACATAAACCGCTAACATGCTTATAGTCACTTCATATAACAATTAGGGTCTGTCCACGGAAGTGATCATGGTTCACACTACTTTTGTTACATCGTTTTTTTCACCACATCGCCATTTTTTCCTCCATGAAGGTGTTACACGAGGCCGTCAAATAATTAACGACACTCGAATGTATCCCAAACTCGTCCCTGTTTCCATCATACGTATTTCCGAAATCACCCCGCTCCCACGACAACTCTGAGATAATACACGCACAGACAGATCACAGAAAGCACACACCAACACGACGAGACTCACCAGAGTACATTATCACTGTAATATCACACAAACAACAACACGGATCCCAGCCATCACCGTCAAATTCGGCGTCAACCCCCCCCCTGAAGAGAGAGAGAGAGAGAGAGAGAGAGAGAATAGAATCACCTATTGGCAAGAGCAAAACCGGTAACGATAAACACGCAGTAATTCCAATTACAATGATACAAGATAGCGCTCAACACATCTGTGGGTCATAAAGTCATGGGGAATATGAGCTGTGCATCAAAGAATCATCCACGTGTCTTTTCACTATCACATCGCCGGGGCCCGAAACAAACTACCCTACAGTACCGTACACTACGTCTCCCACGTGGCTGCTTGACTATGTTGCTACCAGTGCAAGCCTGCCTGACACGTTTCTACCACCAGACTCGCCTGACGTGTTTCAACCAGAGTCCGCCTGTCACTAGTGTCCTTACACACAATATCAGCCATGCAAATACACTAAAATCAAGGGGAACGCTCTCGTCCCTACGAGAAATACTCCATGGGAAGTGATTCGCTGAGAGCTGACATCAACCCCGCCAAAGTCGATCACTCCCGCGACAACCTATCGAGATGGTGCTCTTACCACCTCCTCGATTGCGGGCTTACAGAGTTCTACATTTTCACAAAAAAGAAAAAAAGAAAAAAACACCTTGCTAACATGGACCTGGTGACCTGAAATTCTGGATGAAACTCTAACACGGAGCCACACGAATTCAACCGAAATCCTCCACAAGGATAACGCAACGGGATGACCCACCTAACACAAAAATAAAGCAACAAGAGTTGACGAAAACTAAACAGAAATTGACAACCACAGAGGTGACGACACCTAAACAGACGTGGGCGATCACGAACCACCATGATACAGATTCCCCCGACCTGATATGGCCTCGACCACGTGACCGGCTATCACCTCTAACAGCGCCACCGAGACTTGATTTACTATACATTTCCCTACTACCGACTCTGAAATCGACAGGCATTCACACATCACTGGAGGGACGCCATAGCTTCTCTCAGCAGCAACCACATCTAATGACCAGCATCCCTCCGATTTACTATACACTTCACTACCAGGACTCTAAAATTGACAGGCATTCACACATCACTGGAAGCACGCCATAGCTTCTCTCAGCAGCAAATCACCAACCACATCTAATGACCAGCATCCCTGTGAGCCTGCGTTCTAGCCGCATGCAACACATCAAAGAGGACCGAACTCGATCACCTTTACTAGGACCACCACTGCACGAACTCCATCAGATCATACATTTCTTCTTCACCTGAAACTTTTCATCATCTAAGCACGAGGGGGAAAAACAGGGATTGCAGCACTGCACACTGCACACGTCATTCCCAACTGGACCAAGCATAGTCTCTTGAGATTCCCTGGCAGTGTCTCATTGTATATCTGGCCTGGTCCTCCAACGGCTTCTTCTGCTCCGCTATGACGTTACATCCCAAAACATTATCAGCGGCCAGTCACAAACAATGTCAAACATGTCCCGACTCTTTCTCTCCATTCTGCCATGGCGCGGTGCTTCCTCAGGTCCGTCAACGTTCACACGAACGGCCGCAAGTTCTCATGCTCCTCTCGCTCGTGGTGCTTCTTCCCAGAAGTGCCGGCCGGTGGTAGTATGATAGAGTGTGAGGTTCTGCGGTGCCGCAGCTTCTCCAAGAGGTCCTGGGGAATGTTGAACGCTTCCTTCACCACCGTCGCAGGCATATTCTGAAACACGGAGTTCTTGCCAGCCATGTGCACCCACATTGGCAGCGAAGATGTAACCACGAACACGTACTCAAGCTCTTCTTCTTTAGAAGCCAGCTGCGCACAACAGAGCAAAGCACAAATGACACGATCAGGTACAGTTAATACATCCACGCAAGACCGCAAGAAGACTACCAAACAGGCCTGCAACGAACTCATGCACATTGCAAACCACCGAGGGTAAGTACTTTTCGCCAAGCCGGTGCCCGTAACTACCATGCAGGAATGAGATTATACCCACCCCCTCGAATCGCACTCAATTCATACACCACCCCAACACCCCTTTCATGGTGAAGACTCTAGATTCATTTTCTGTAGACATATTTCCGCAGGTATCCATATCCCCTCCCCTGGTATCACACTAACTCCCCTTCATGGTCACAATTTGTATGGAGAACGAATTGTGACCATGAAGGGGGCGCCCGGTGGTGTACGCGTTTCATAGGCTCCATACCCCCTCCCCAGATATCACACTAAACTCATACACGGCCCGATCGCCCCCTTCATGATCAAATCGGTTCTCTATGGAAATATATTCTCCGTAAGAGTGAATTTGATCCATTTTCTCTCCCTGCTGCTCCGCATACCTCCACAACTACCAATCTCTAACTCCTTATTTTCGCCATCGCCTTCCGGCCTTCCCAGAACGGTGTCCGTGTTCCCACATTCCCTTCGTTCCAGGTTCGCCCCCACACAACGTCTGATGTGCCTTGTGCGATACCTCGCACACATGGGTGGTTTTCCAGTAGTCGCAAGGAAAAGATGGGGAGACGTACCACGACGGCTGGGTGAAAATGCGGAATCACGATCACTGAGCCGGCACGCACTTGTGCGTCGAGAGCGTTACTCCCGTCAGGATGTGCAATTTGAAATCGTCCACTGCCCTTGGTGATGTAAGCAATCTGGTGTCCATTCACGGACCATCCCGGCGCTCCAATTGCACCCTGCGGAACACACACACGTGCATACAGTCAAGTCACTCAAATCCTGGTTCACATATACAAAGACTTTCCCGTGCATCTCTAGATCAACAGACGTGGCTATTTAAAAAAACAAAGGTTCTCCCGTCCTAACCCGCCCATGACTTAAATAGCATCCTGGTTCACACTTACAAAGATTTTCCCGTGCACGTCCAGATCAACAGACGTGGCTATTTAAAAAAATAGCAATAGTCAACCTAGTTTGAACCCTTTGACATTCTCCACGTTTCCCCACAACCGTTCCCCACGTTTCCCAACAGCCATCAACTCCTCCCCCTCCCCGTTGTGCCGTTCATTTTTCCGTAGGCGATAACATTTTACTGCCAACGCTATGCAACGTCGGCTACCCTCTCCCCCC
>BFEA01000591.1:547171-557394 GCA_003427395.1 Chara braunii
TGATTGATTGATTGATTGGTTGATTGATTGATTGATTGATTGATTGATTGATTGATTGATTGATTGGTTGGTTTATTGATTGATTAATTGATTGATTGATTGGTGGGGGAGGTCCTCCCTACCCTCCCCCCGGCACACACACACACACACACACACACACACACACACACACATAGACTCCCTCCTATTTCTAAAATAATAATAATTATCAAGAAACAATATGTAATTTTATAATAAAAATATAAATCTTTAAAAGTAATAATAAATAATAAAAAATAGAAAAATATAAATTAATCATAAATTATAAATAAATAATAATAAAAAATAAATAATAAATAATTGTTTTTTGTTTAATATATACAAAAAAATAATATATATATAAAAAAATAAATATATAAAAAATTAAAATTAAAATTTTATTAGGAAATAATTTAGATAATGTAATTATAAAAAACCATATATAACGTGCAAAGACTCCCTTCTATTACAAGAAATAATAAATCAAGTAAAAATATATAATAATGATATAAATCATTAAGAAAATAATAATAATAATTAAAATCAAAAAATAACTTTAAAAATAATAATAATAATAATAATAATAATAAAAATTAAAAAATGGTTTGGATAATGAAATAGGGGATAATAAAACTTGCATAATAACCATCACTAAAATAATACATAAAAACCACATAACCCGAACACCCCACTAGCTCAATTTTTTTTCACGAAAAAAGTGTAGAAGGAGCAACACATTAAAAGAAATATAAGACACTAGCTAAGCACATGGCCTAACACCCCAACCGTACCGTCGCATTGCAGATTAATTGCACTACCTTCGCTTGCATAAGTATACAACACTCACCACTCTCGCAGCAAAAACTAACACCGACAACTCATAAATAACAAACAAAATATATACCGAATACCGGTTATGGGACTGATCTGCTTAAAACTAGTAACACCGACAACAATAACAACCATTGCACTGCACGCACACAAAAACTTATAACAGCAAAAAAGAATGCAAAAGCCAGATGGACACGAAAACCAAAACGACACTTGCACCAAAAAAATAAACAGACCACATACACCCACACACCCGAATGACACTTCTGACCTCACGAAGGCCAACGACAGCACTCACCACTCTCGCAACAAAAACTAACACTGACAACTCATAAATAACAAACAAAATATATACCGAATACCGGTTATGGAACTGATTTGCTTAAAACTAGTAACTCCGACAACAATAACAACCAATGCACTGCACGCACACAAAAACTTATAACAGCAAAAAAGAATGCAAAAGCCAAATGGACACGAAAACCAAAACGACACTCGCACAAAAAAAATAAACAGACCATATACACCCACAAACCCAAACGACACTTCTGACCTCACGAAGGCCAACGACAGATACAACAAAACAAGTATTTCCCAACCCGTCAACAAGCACTCTCAAAAGACATAGGCAGCCCAACTCTAAAACGACAAGCACCACGACACTAGAGTATTGATGAGACAAACGGGACACGTTTTCTGACCAAAACACACCGCATGCAAAACAAGAACACACACGGGTATGCACGCCCGGCCGCGGCCGGGGGATCCGAATAGGCCACGGCCTAGGCCGACCAGCCGAGTACGGTACATTGATTTTTTTTCCCCATTTTTTACGTGTAAATAAAAAAAAAAAATGGGCGTGTAGGGCTGGAAAAGCCCTACACGCCTATATTTTTTTTTTGGGTGTCTGACCTTCGGCGAGGCGCAGAAAAAAAAAAAAAAGGTCCCGGTGGGCCATTTCGGTGCCACCGAGTGAGGGGCACCGTGTGGGTCCAGGCCCAGGCCACGGCAAAACTGTTGCCATTTCAGATAAATGCTGCCATTTATCTGAAACGGCAACAGTTGTTGCTGTTGCCGTTATGCTGCCGAAATGCCTGCTCGCCACTGTGAGAGAGAGAGAGAGAGAGAGAGAGAGAGAGAGAGAAAGAGAGTCTTGAGAGAGAGAGAGAGAGAGAGAGAGAGAGTGATCTTTTTCTTCTTCTTTTTCTTCTTCATCTTCTTCTTCTTTTTCTTCTTCTTCTTCTTCTTCTTCTTCTTCTTCTTCTTCCTGCGCACCCTACAGCGACGCGCGCCATGTGAGCACTAGGGACAGCGGCCCCTCGCTGCCCAGCGGCCGCCTCACGCCCGTCGCCATCGCCGCGCGCGTCGTTTGCAAGCGTGCGGCCATTTTAGTGCCCGGCCACGGCCGGGCACGGCCGAACACGGCCGAACGCGGCCGGGCACGGCCGATCGAGGCCGATCGAGGCCGATCACGGCCGAGTGCGGCCGGGCAAGGCTGCCCGCCTCATAGGCGGGCTGCTGGGCGGTCGGCCGGGGTGCTGTTGTGCCATGGGCTTGCGCGACATGACGGGGACGCGGCAGCAGGAGCGGTAGGGACGTCAAGGTTTGGAGACATCAAGGGGACGCTTCATCGACGCTGCGGCGCGGTCAGATGACATCCAAGATCGAGGCCACGACTTGTTGGATCCTGGTGGGGGGCGATGACGGGGGGTGCAGGGAGCAGCGGTGCGGGGGGGTCTGGGGGTGGCCAATTCAACCCGTTGTCCAAGAAGGAGATGGCGAAGTTGAGGCGAGGGAACATTGTTTGGAACTTCGTCACCGCGGGCCAGTACGTCGGGGACCAGTCCAAGATGCACGGGGACCGAAAGTTGTGTTGCAACTTATGCGGCCACCTGTTTCAGGGGGGGTAGGCCGCGCGTCATTTCACGCAGTCGAAGTTCTGCAAGGCTAGGGGGATGAGAGTTCTCGCGGAACTCTGGAATGACACGGACTACACATTTGTGCCGTCCACTGCTCAACGGGTGCAGAGGTGGATGGCAGACGAGGGCATACGGGACACGAGAGCGCCCGCGGGTGGCCAGAGACAGCGGATGGACGACGCAGAGAGGGACGACATTCAGGACGCCCTCGATGAGGAGGAGGGCTGCGAGGGTGGGGCCAGGGAGGGGGGGGTGGCAGACGAGACAAACGAGGCAGTCAGAGAGTCTGATCTGCCAGGGGAGGAGGTGGCGATGACATCGAGAGGCGTTGGTCGAGCGGGTCCCGCTGCTAGGGCGCCGCGACCTGAGTTGGATCGCGCGAGGAGGGAGAAGAGGGCAGTGGGGCAGGCTGTCGTGGAGGTGCCAGACACGGGCAGGGAGAAGAGGGCTCGGCAGACCACGATTGACGAGATGTACGCCAGGGAGAAGTTGGCCGAGTTCACAGACGCGTGGCTTCAGTGGATCTACGTGAAGAAGTTGCCATTCAATGCCTTCCGTGGTCCGGAGTTCCAGAGGGTGCGGCAGGCAGCAGAGAGAGTGCCTCGCTCTATCCAGTTCCGGTTTCCCTCCTACAGGGTTACAGCGGGCGCCGGTATCCCTTCGCAGAGGGCAAAGGTGGCGACGATGGTGAGCGAGGTGCGCGCCACTTTCCGGCACAGCGGTGCCACTATCCTTTCCGACGGGAGGAAGTCGCGCAGCGGCAAGCCGTTTGTGAACTTCCTCGTCGGGGGCGCCAATGGCGCCCTGCTGTACGCCACCGTCGCACGTGACGGGTCGGTCCGAGACACAGCGGACATCGTGTACCGTAGGTGGCGGACTATCATCTTGTCCTTTCGTGTAAAGGACGTGATCGGCTTCTGCACAGACTCCGCCCGTAACTATACTGCGGCAGCGCGCAGGTTCGCCGCAGACCCCGAGCCTGACATTAGGAGGATCACTTGGCTCCCCTGCTCCACCCATGTCTGCAACTTGATGTTGTCAGATATCGGGACGCGAGTGGTGTGGGTCAAGGAGACCATCATCSGCGCTCRAGCGCTTGTRCGATTTATTAAATCGCACGRCGCTGCTCACACCCTRTTTAGGAAKGTGAGCCCTCGCGTGCAGCTCGTCGAGCCCGTTGAGACACGGTTTGCATCGGTYTTCCTGATGCTGAYGTGTCTCAAAGGYCGAYGARACGCRTTGGAGAGCATRTTGCAYGGGGATGCTTGGGCACGCATCCYGTGGGATCGCGCCCACGTATCTCARGCGCAGTGGGTGCMGCAGCAGATCCGGGACGGGGAGTTTTGGCAGCGTGTCCAGTACGCCATCCTAGTCATGTCGCCCGTCCACCAGCTGYTGCKCAGGATGGATAGAGGTGGGATGATGATGTCCGTYGTTTAYGAGTGGAGTCAGCATCTGCTGCACTTGATGAGGAGGGTGGACGTGTCGGAGGACATGATCGAGTTGTGCGTGCGTGAGGTTGCCATCCGCAACCTCCACATGCCAGAGCCCGCACATGCCACGGCCCACCTCCTCAACCCTYGTYGACGGTCCCTCACGTATTACCATTCGCTGCAGACGACSGCYRMCGAYYGTYGTGTGGTCGAGGAGTGCRACMRATTTCTCCTGGCGCAGACCGGCGGCGATCCGGTYGGCTTATTGTACAGGAGCGTGAGGGACCAGATGAGGGCGTTCCACTCSAGGCGAGGGGATTGGGGAGATCGTGACCTCTYCGATGCCGAGGCGGCCGATTGCAGGGGGGACAGCGAGACCGAGCGATGTGCAGCGTGGTGGTTTGAGCATGGACGTGCCCACCYGGAGTTGCGCACCATCGCCATCCGTGTCATGCACTTKTGGAYRTCTGCCTCTCCAGCGGAGAGGAACTGGGCGGAGCACGAGCGCGTCAGCACGGCGAGGCGCTGCAAGCTTGGGTTCGCCAAGCTTGCACAGCTGGTTGAGATTGCCACCAATCTCAAACTGGCCTCGTGCGCACGGCAGGGTGGTGGCTACGTGTTGCCATGGGTTATGGGGACCAGTCGGGGGGGGGACGGCGGCAGAGGAGGAGGATGAGGAGGGAGATGTGGAGCCCGAGGTGTGGGGAGCGCGACCTGATGGCAGTGTTCTCGAGCAGAAGATCCAGCGGTAGATTGTCGCTTTCCGTGACAGCCGACCGTCCAGAGCCCGTTCGGTTCGGGACGTGTTCGGCAGCAGAGCGACGGAGCTGCGACCGTGGCTGGAGGGTGGGGATGATGTGGACGCTGCTGCGGCAGACGACGACATCGACGACGACTGGACTGACGATGATGACACGCCGCTGAGTCGCGACCCGACGGCTGAGAGAGTGTACTTCACTTATGGTGGGGGTCGTGACGGCATGGATTCATTCACATCAGTTATCACTGGTGATGTGCCGTCGACCTCGCAGGCGAGTGGCAGCAGCAGAGCCGGCGGTGGTGGTGGAGGATGTTTGCATTCGGAGGTTCGCGTGAACGACTCGGGGGAGCAGCAGCCACGGGGAGGTCTTCGGCATACAGGCAGGCGTTGGGAGGTTAGGAGCGACAGCGAGGCCGAGGGGGAGGCCAAGCATGAGGAGGTGCCCGATCGTCGCTTCTCTCCCTCCCATCATCCGATCTTTGCACAGCCCGAGGCACTTAGGCATTCGGAGAGGTTGGTGTCGGCAGCAGGCAGAGACCGGACACATGACGGCGAGATTCGTGGGGGGGAGAGGACTCCTTCCGACGCCGGTATCCGCCCCCGCTCGCCGTCGGTGCTCCGCAGACAGGACTTCGACATCGTAGGGCTTGGCGGGAGCTTGGGAGATTTCAGTGTCGAGGGACGTCGACGTGCCTCACCGGAGGAGGTGCGCACAGACGCGGACGTTGAGCGGGGCCCTATTGAGACTGAGGAGGAGAAGGATGCCCGTTTGGACCAAGAGGAGGAGGAGCGGCTGAGGAGTTTGCCACAATGGGAGGGTCGGTTCGCGTTTCTCGACGAGCAGAGTCGGCAGAGGGACTTGGAGACAGGAGGGGGGGGGAGCCGTGACGTCGACGACTTGGGTGTCCCTGAGGAGGCGGTTCAGGGGGAGTTCGATTATGAGGGGCAGGATGCCGCCGCGGGAAGTGGGTCAGATGGTGGACGACGCGGCGACGAGGAGACCGCGGGTGTCCCTGAGGGGCAGGATGTTGTCATGGGCGGTGGGTCCCCTAGTGTCCCTGAGGGGCAGGATGTTGTCATGGGCCGTGGTGACAGCGAGACCGCGGGTGATGAGGGACAGGGTGCCGCAGTGTGCGGCAGAGGAGAGGGTGGACCCGGTGGAGATGGGGATACCGCGGGTGTCGGTGGAGACGATGGACCGCACGGCGACGATGACGACGACCACGGTCCCGAGGACGATCCGTATAGGCTCGCCTTGGTGTTGAGGGACCCCACAGTGCCTCCCTTGTGCCCTGACGACACAGCGCACACTTTCTTCGGTGTCGACGCTTTGGCGCATGCATTGACGGATGACCCTTTCGCACACGTGAGCCGCAAGAGCGGCAAGCAGCGGGCCCCTGGGAGGGTATATTCACCGCCGCCGTTCACAGTGCAGAGCCCTCACTGGTCGCGTTCGTCGCTCAGCGGCGTTAGAGGGAGGGAGTCCGATGCGGGTGAGGTGCGGTCCGGCAGACCCAGCGACGGCGGCAGAGATAGTGCAGGATCGATGCCTCCACCGCCCGCACGGACTCCAGAGGTCAGGGTCGACACCGGGGACCGGACGGTGGCACCCGAAGTTGCGCACAGTGGCGGTTCCCCGCCACCAGTCCGAGGAGGTGTGGGTGGCGGATGGTCAACTGTTCGTCGGGTCGAGGACCGGTTGTGGGCGGATTACGACGCCGGGAGGGGCGTCTTCACGGGACGTACGCCTGTTCAGACGCAGGCTGCGGAGGGTGGGTCCGTACGTCCGAGCCTACAGATGGCAGGCCGCATGCTTGGTTTGTCACGAGCGGAGACAAGGAGATCATTGGTCCTCGAGGCCCCAGGGACATCCACGGACAGGCTGCGGGAAGAGCAGTTCACATCGGGCGATGAGGGGTCGTTGATGCGTCCCGGGACGAGACGACAGCATGGCCTCTCGGAGGTTGAGGCTCGACTCGCTGCAGGGGTCGCCGTTGGGCAGGCAGCATTGGACGCGATTCAGAGGGAGAGAGAGAGGGGGATTGCTGCACAGGCGGAGGAGGACGAGGACGCAGACACTGAGTCAGAGCCGATCGAGACTGTGGCCCGCAGACACAGGGCACACGTGGCCGCGGCGGCCGCTGCAGCACATGCGGCATACGTCAGCGGGGCACGGGGCACAGGTGCCGGAGGGAGAGGAGGGCGCCGGGGAGGACCGCATGGCCGTCCGTCCTCCGGGAGAGGCCGCGCGCGCTCTGGTGGGAGATGACGACGTCCGTGGTGTTTTTTTTTTTTTTTTTTCATTAGTTTTTTTTTTGTTTTTCGCGTGGCTGTACAGCATGGACGCTCTGTCGGCAGGGTTGTTGCATATTTATGTCGATGTTGTTCCATGGAGACGACGACAGACTCGACAGTATGTGGACATTAGGGTTTTCTTTTGTTTTTTTGCTACTCGGTTGTACAGTACAGACGACGCCCATCAACGGGTCCAGTTTTTTTTGGCTACTCTGTTGTGTAGCAGAGACGATGGGTCCAGTTTTTTTTTGCTACTCGGTTGTACAGTAGAGACTACGGGTCCAGTTTTTGGCTTCAGCCTTGTACATACGCATTTCCATTGAAATGCTTTGTCATATATTTGCTCTTGTTCTTGTTCCTCCGCCAACATTGGTCTTGCATCTGAGTCGCTGTTGTTTGGTGATTGTTTTCTGCTCTGTTGTCGTGATTGTTGCAAATTATGTGCTTCTCCGATGCCACGCACCTGCATGTCATGGATGCCTCCATCGTGAATGTGCTGTTAATTTCAGATGCGACATACGGATGATGTGCTAATGAATGTGTTCTTACATAAATAATGTGCTAATGAATGTCCATCAGTCTCACGAGTGAACACACACTACGACACACTTGCCTGTTATCATTGTTTGAAACTTGTGGTTTGCCGCACTGTGATTGATTTTCAATGTGTTTTGACATTGGTATGCCAAACAGGGTCTGACTTATGATTGCCATGAATGTGTTGTTTTAAAATATGCCACGAACTGTCATCGCCCTCATGAATGAAACCAACGCCTACCTTTCAATGCGTGAGGGCCTGATCCGCCTGGGGTCTGCCATTTGCAGCCCCGTCTAGCTTTGACCCGGCCTGGCCGCACGGCCCGCCCCAACCAGGCCCTCATCCAACCCACGTTGGGCTGCCCCCGCACTGCCCGCAGGGGTCAAATATTTTTTTTTATATTTTTCCACTGTTCCAGACCCTCCTTTCTGCAACCCCGCATTGACGAACCTGAACACGGGGGACGCTGGATTTTTCGCAGCCCATCCTTCCATGGTCTTGTGCAGGAACCCCCCGTTTTTTTTTTTTTTTACGGCCTGTCACTTTGAGGGGGTGCCCCCCCACCCCCCCACCACAAACCCGCTCCCCGCTTCGAAAACCGCCCTCCAGATCGGCCGCCAACGAGGCCGAAAAAACTCAGTCAGGCCGGCCGCGACCGGGGGGGTCCCGGCCTAGGCCGGCGGCCGCGGCCTTGGCCAAAACCGGCCGCGGCCAGCGTGCGACACAAACAGACCGCATACACCAACATACCGAAACGACACTACTGAAACCATACAGGACAATGACAGAAGCAAAACACCAAACATATGCCATCCCACCAAACAAGCACGAACACACGCCATAGCCAACCCAATTCCAAAACGACAAAGCCAGCGCACATGCTCCACAACACTAGAGGCCTGATGAGGTAAACAACGCACGAACGCTCGTTAAAACACGCTACGTGCAAAGCTCAGCCACATACAAGTGTACAGAGTTGAAGCAGACTTTCCCCCCAAAAAATACACCACCCACTCAGACGCGCCCACAACATCCATGGCCCTCGCAACCACCTTCCTCACCGCAAACACGCACACTCCGGTTATACCATACCCACCCACCTTATGCGAGAAGCCGCGCGATTCAGGGCCTATGTACGCAAAAAAAAAGGGATGCGCCAGGTATACAGCCTCAGCGTAGGGGGAGCAGGAAGAAGGGTCTTATTTCTCGGCCGCGGAGGTTGACACCGGGCCAGGGAATTGATAGGCCAATGCCGAGGCCACGCGGCCAGCCAAGCATGTAGGGCCACAAGCAGGCTAGGCCTGCGGGGCCGCAGGTAGGCTGGGCCTGGGGTAGGCAAAGCCTGCAAGGCCACGGCGTCGGCGCGAATACCCTTACAAGGGTATCCGCCCTGGTTTTTGCAAATGACTGAAAATAAGTTTGGATTACAGTTTAAAGTATACAGCGCAAGGCGCGGCTGCGTCTGTGATTCATGATGAGAGGATGGTTGACTATAATAGAGAGTGTGGGGGCACGCGGATTTTTGAGGCGCGCGTGATCTTCTTATTTGTTGATGACAGACGAGTCGACGTGATCGCGGGCCGGAATTTCTCCTTTGATTAAACAGGGATTAAAAAGATTATGTCTCGCTGATTGATGTGCTTGCCTGTGACCTGTGCGTACGTATGGAGGACGGCATCGACAACAATGTGACTTCTTAAGGCGTTTCGGTAGCTTGGCGTGTCGCGCAGTGTCCGTTTATTTAGGCGTCCGCTAGAGCTAAGCCCAGACTTCGGCCTAGTCTGTGTATACGCCCGTACGTATATGGGCCGTACAAAATCCCGTATGACCGTACGTACGGGCCCCTATACCCCCGTACGGGCCGTACGTACGGAGTTTGGGCCGTCCGTACACGGCCTTCCGGAGGGGTGCTGGGCGGTGGACGGGCTGGGGGGGGGTCGGGTGTCAAGGGGTACCCCCCCATTAAAAAAAAAACAGTAAAATAAAAGATGTTTTTTTTTTTGGGTCCCGGGTAAATTTATTTATTTTTATTGATTAATTCGTTAATTGATTGATTGATTGATTGTTTGATTGATTGGTTGATTGATTGATTGTTTGATTGTTTGGTTGATTGATTGATTGATTGATTGATTGATTAACATGTGCGATTGATCGAGCGTGAAAAAAAAAAGAAACGAAAAAAAAAAAAAAAATCATTCAAAAAGATTGATTGATTGATTGATTGATTGGCAGTGGGGGGTCGCCTTCCCCCCGTGAACATACACACACGCACCCACACCCACACCCACACCCAGACCCACACACACACACACCCACACCCACACCCACCCACCCACACACACACACACACAAACGCGCGACCTTTTTTTTTTTGTTTGTCTTTTTTGATTGATTGATTGATTGATTGATTGATTGATTGATTGGTAGTG
>BFEA01000591.1:557597-568234 GCA_003427395.1 Chara braunii
ATTGATTGATTGATTGATTGATTGATTGGTTGGCAGTGGGGGGGTCGTCTCCCCCCCGGGAACACACACACACGCATGCGGGGCAACTGCCCATTTTTTTCTTGCCACGAGTTTTTTTTTTTTTTTTTTTTTTTTTTCGTTTTTTTTTTTTTTGATTTTTTAAAAATCCTTTCAAAGGTCAAAAAAAAAAAAAAAAAAAAAAAAGTGGTTGTAGATCTTTTCAAGATCTACAACCCCATTTTTTTGTATTTTTTTTGGGGGGTTTTGTTTACCCCCAAATCACCATCGTACGGCCGCCGTCCATACGCCCGTACGGCCGTCCGTCCGTTCGTACGTACGGCCCGTGCGGAGACCCCCCGTACGACGTACGGGGGACGACACAGGGCCTAGTATTATTTGCTTACAGCGTCGGACTTTCATCAAGGAGATTCAGGGATCAAGGTGGAGCGGCAACGGCACGGGGATCAGAGTGGCGTGGACGGAGCGCAGGGTTGAAGGCCCGGCGGGGCCGTCCCCCTTGGTTTTGTCGTTAAAAGCGTCGGAACGGTACTAGTGGTCCCTTTTCCTCGTTTGCCGTCGTTATATTTTTTATTCCATGTTTTGACTTTTTGTAAGTCGATCGTGGCACCGGCCACAGGTGGCCGTCACGGCAACCGAGGACCTCGAGCACGCGCCTCTTTTTTTGATTGACCTATGAGCTCCGACACGATCGGGGTGCTGGCAAGATTCTTTTATGAGACGTGAATGGCGGGGGCCGCTACAAGTACACCGAAGGCCAGCCGCGGTCGTCCGTGAAGGCTTGTTGGGTATGAGTGTGCCCGCGGGATGCTCGTCCACCTCGGCCTTCGAAGTTCTGGTTTTAGGTACCGCGACTACCGCCCTGATCTGCAGCGGGACCCGCCCCGTTGAGGGCATATGCTGCAAGATCTGCAGCAAGCCCACACCCTTGACGCCATCGTCTGAGTGTGAGCATGGCCGTTGGGGAGCCGAAAGATGGCGAGTTGTGGCCTAGGCATAAGTGGCCAGAGGAAGACTGGAGAGGAGGCTGTGGCGGACCAGCGGCGGAAACTGCGAAGCTGGCCACCTGTCGGGTTAAGGGTATAGGGGCGAAAGACTAATTCAGTCGTCCGCTAGTTAGCTCTTCTCGGGGCTTCCCTTGGGGCTGACCAGAGCAACAGGAGAGGCCGCTGCACTAGGTATCGACGAACTGATAGTGAAGGGAGCAAGAGGAGGCAGCGGGCCCTAGCATGTGGCGAAGACAAGCAATAGGGCCGGGTCACTACGGTTATCAGGCGCTGCGCTAGCACCAGCGAGCAGCGGGCGGTAGTACCGGGAAGGCGAGCGACAGACAGCGGGGGGGGCCGAATAGCACTGCGCAATAGCGGGCGGAACGGCTGAGCGCTGCAAGGAGGCAGAGTGACGACGGGCATGAGCGGAGCGGATAAGGAAGGTCGGGGAATACTAAGCTTGGGTGGCGGGTTCGGCCGGGTTGCGGTAGTGATGAACGCAGGGAGGGAGCTGTGAGTGAACCCGGACGGGTATTGGCGCTAGATGCATGCGCAATAGCAAAGAAGGGAACAGCGATGGAGGAGGGGTATAGCTCATCCATAGGAGAACGGATTTGGATGGGGGAGGAGTCAAGATATGGGTTTCGGAGGTGGGCGACCTCAAATATGAAGTCGGATCAGGAAGACAATAAGTAGGTAGTGAGGTAAGAGAGGGAGGGGGTGCGTCGAGCTATGGCGGAAGGAAAAAGGCAGGAGTGAAGGGAGTGAAAATCGTACGGTGCGCTCATTCCTCAACGAAGGCGAGCAAATGAAGGAAGGATTCGGGGGTTTCCGAACGAGGTGAACCCGAATCCGACGCTAGCATTAGCAAAAGGTTAGTAAGAGGAGAAGCTAGTAGAAAACGACGTGCGCGGAGCTGCAGCGATGGTGAAGATGAGAGGGAGAGTCTGTCACCAAGCTCAGCCGATTCTCGATGAAATCGGCTGGGGAGAGAAGTTTTCCGGGGGTTTCTTGGCGATGCGAATTCAATGGCGACGTTAGTTTTGAAGATGGGTTAGTAGATTAGGAGTTAGAAGAAAAGAAGGACCACGCGGAGGTGGAGTGTCGAGATTGGGCGAACAATGGAAATGTACCTGGCTTCGTTCTTGTGAAAAATTCGTAGTGTTTGTGTTTATTGCAATAGATTTCGAACGACAATATTCTACGTTTTAGTGGAAGACTCATCGCGACCCTATGTAAAGAGAGAGAGGGAGAGAGAGAGAGAAGCAATCCGCCGCACCCTGCCGTTGGAACCGGCCCTGGAGATAGAAGCAGCATGAGATAAGCTGCAGGCGTAGGTGCCTACCTGGCTTACTGGTAGTCTGAAGTCGTTCTGGGCATCACCTCAGTCGTGTCCCCACCTACGGCCCATACCAGGGTTCAAATGAACCTGGCCACGTCCATACTGTAGGAACTGCAAAAGAGAGGGGAGAGGGAGGAATCAAACTTACCTGTCGGTCGGGGGCTGCGCCGTGGGAAGAGACTGCACGTACTACAGGACGGAAATGAATCCGTTTGTGGTATAAGGGGAGATTCACTCCCGCCTGGCATGCGGGGTTTGCAGCAGGGGAAATTTTTTTCGGACCTGCGAGCTATATGTAAGCCTGTGCAGAGCCCATCCCATTAAAGGGGAGGAGCAGGCAGGGATTGTTGCAGTCAGCCGAATGGAAGCTGTAGGCTGTGTTGGGCTGCATAGCCTGCAAAAAGAGAGGCGAGATACCAAAGCTGGTAGGCCCTACCACGTGTACGAAACTGCACTATGGCATGAAGTGACGCTGCTGCACTTACACGACCCGTTGCGCGGGTTCCTGTTGTTGTGAAACCATTACGTTTTGTTGTGTTCCATGTATTTTTCTGGCTAGGCAAAGCCTTTCTAAGGCTGTGTAGCGGCTCACCGGTTAGGGACGTTGCCGTCACGACTATGAAAGTGGTCGAACTCAGTGCGAGGGGCTGCTGGAGGCAGCTACTCTACGTTTGGGCTTCAGTTTGACTAAGTTGCTATGCGCTTTGGCTGCCATTGCGGGGCCCTCATGCGAATCAAGGGATCAAGGCCCTCTCCTGCGAGTCTGAGAGCACCCTCCTTGGATCTGAGAGTCTAAAAACCTTCTCTTCATATCCTTCTTACTCTAAGTCTAGTCTACTGGTTCTGAGAGGAAGGCGGCAGGCGGGATTGCAACCAGTAATCTGTGTCAAGGCCTCTGTGGGAGGTTCGCCCCACTGATTGCGGGAGCCCTGCCGGAACCCAGGAGGAGTTCTGGAGGCAGGGAATTAAGAGGTAACCTTTCATTCCCCTCTATAGACCCAGATATAGCCCCTATCTGTATTACCCTTAGTATGTTTTGGCCGAGTATACTGTTTGTATCCCTCCTTTGACTTTTTTGTTTGACTGTCAGGACATGAACCAGATTAAGTAAAGGAATGCATGCAATCTCAGTTTCAGCTTTTGTTGATTGTGTGAAAGCAGACTGCTTAAAAAGATTGCATCTGGGAAAGGGTCAGGATGGGAAGCTGTTTTGCGTGAGGCTTGACTGGTTCAATTGAGATTGGGAAGTCCCCACAAGTTTGGGGAGACCCAGTGCTTTGTTTTATTTTGGATTGTGTGGAGCGTTTGACCGTTCTATAAGTTTAGGTGGTTAGATTGATCTGGAGGCTGGGAAGTCCCCATAAGTTTGGGGAGACCTAGTGTTGTGGGATTGCTCTGAGGACCAGACTGTTCTATAAGTTTAGATGGTCTGGTTGCTCTGAGTTGTGAGGGCTGCTTGTGATTGACTTTTTTCGGGGGCCAAGTGCGTTGTGTAAGTTCAGGTGCCTTGGTTTCCTTGGTTATTTTGGGATGTCCTCTGTTTATTTACTTTTGAACGAGGGGGTCTGAGTCGTTCTATAAGTTAAGGTGGCTCAGCCTCTTCCTGTTTTATTTGGAGAAAATAAACTTGACACAGGGTCGGGCGTTCTATAAGTTCAGGTGGTCTAGCCCAATGCCACGCACAGATTGGATCATAGAGAAACGAATCAGGCAGACAGCCGGACTGTTCTATAAGTTCAGGTGGTCTGACTCAAAACCCGCACATGCTGGAACCCAAAGGTTATAATTTGGCTATATTTTATTATTATTCTATCTATGAACAAGCTAATTAAACCGTTCTATAAGTTTAGGTGGTCTGACTATGGCATATCATAACTGAAGGTAACATGGGCCGACTGAGCATTGTTTCTGAGATGAATGGCTCAGTCCTACGCCCACTTTGAAGATTAAATTCAGAGAGGTATATATAACTTGGCTATTTAAACAGTTCAGGGAGACTAGAATGGTCTAGTCATATGCCCAAAGAAGAGAAAAGTTGTTGTGCCCTGTGTTTGTGTATACTTTGGTTAAGTTAGGCTCATTCCATAAGTTTTGGTGGCCTGACTTTAGGTCTGGCTAAGGTAAGGTTCATTCCATAAGTTTGGGTGTCTTGACCTTATGCCTTATGTAAGCTGGGTATAAGGAGTTAAATCACAAAAAGATCATGAATTATTGTTTGTTAAGGATTACTTGGGATGGTGAGAAGTACTTACCTTTATGGTTTGGCCTGCATGCGACTGAGTGAAGCTACTACTTGGTCTGAGATTTCAGTTTGATAGGTAGTTGATTTAGCTGCTCGCCACGTGCTAGAGCGATAGGAGTTAGTTCAATTCCTGCATTTTCTGGGCTAACTTTATTTTACTTAGAACAATTCTCGCATTTTCTGGGATCTTTTATTATACTTGGCTGAGTTGGCTCTGTATAAATTTTAGTAAGCTACTTTTTCTACGGGAAGCGCTGCCGAAATTTCTACAAATCCAAAGAGTTAGTCAAATTTTTGACTTTTCAAAGTTCGACTTGTCTAAATTATATATATGGCGTAGTAGAAATCTGGGAAGTCTCATTTTCTAAAAGAAGTGCTGCCTAAATTTTTCCTAATTCCGGGAGTTAGACAAAATTGGACCTTGGAAAGTCAAAGACTATTTCTGTTTTCATATTCAGGCTGATATAAATTTTGCAAAGGCATTTTTCATACGGGAAGCGCTGCCGGAATTTTCTTAGTTTAAAGAAGATAGATTATATTTTGACAGGTGGCGATTCTGACAATCCACCCTGTGTAGGCGAGATCATGTCATGATCTACCTTTGCTTTGGGCGCTGCTTAGAGGTGGACTTAGGCCTAGTTAATTAGGATGATTTGACTGAGATCATGATATGGGGATTATTCTCCATGGACTTATAGGTTTAGCCTGGGATTGGCCTGTCTTGTGTTACAGGTCCTCTTAACCGTTTGATTCAGGATTTGAACTAGTTTCAGCTTGGTCCTACGAGGATCATCTTCTGTTATCACTGATAACAGTTCGGTTGCCGATTCGTCGGTTTACGATTTAACTCCAATTCACTCTTGCCACTCAACCTAAAGACTATAGCCCTGTGGTTTGAATTGTTTCATTGTGTTTTCACCCGGACTTTATTGAATGGTCATTTAACAAAAGTACTGAGTATTTATTTTGGGGAGTTGCACAAGAGTGAGGTTTGTATGGCTAAAGCAAGGGGTATGAGCATAGAGAATGGTTAAAGTTGACCCCGTGTAGTGCGTGGACTTTTGTTGAATCTTAGATGTCATTGCAGATATGCTTGTGGTCCGGACTCTGGATGTGACTGTCTGCGATTACATACATATATGGCTGAGAGGAATCTCACTGTGACTGTGAGAAGTGATCGTCCTATATAAATAAGCCTTATGTATATATCTATATGCTAAGTAGCATGGGTTATCTGCCGGATAATCTGGTCGGATTATCTGGCCGGATGATCGGGGGGTAGGATCATCCGAAAATCCGAATGATTAAAAAAAAAGTCAAAAGAAAGCAAAAAAAAAAAAAAAAAAAAAAGTGATATTGCGCATGCAAAACACAATAGAACTACATTCTTATTTGATGAAAAGCTTGATAGGGCATTGAAGGGTTCAAAGGGGGTAAGATAGGGAATAAAGGGGTTTAGAGGGGGGATGCTTAATTCATTCTATAATTTTTTATCTAAATATTATTTTTTTCATCTATTTTATTTTTTATCTTTATATCTGTTGAGATATCAAAGATGACCTCAAGCCAAATGTTGTTTGTATCATTCATATGAACAACACACTTTTTTTCCCAGATTTTTTTGAATTTTGTTTTTTGGCAAAAAAAAATAATTTGCGTAGGGCCGGATTTTCCATGTCCGGAATTAATCCGGAAAATTCATCCGGATTGAAAATTCCAGATAAAATTGGTCTGCTGGATATCCGGATTTGTTACCTAGTCTATATGTACCTTGGGTATGCGCGCGGCTACTGTGAGCGTGCGCAAGGGTTAACCAGATTATGGCTTGAGAGAAAAGGGGGCGGCCCTCTTTTATTCTTTGTTTTTTAGTATTTTATAGTTGGACGTTGTAGTACGTTGCAGCAGTCAAAGTTTAACCCCTTGACTTCTGTCCAGGCCTGGAGTAGGGCTCATCTCCAGGGTAGTAAGAAACGACTGCCACCACAGGTATGGACCTGTGTACCACCCACTCGGCACAGGGTGCAGAAGAGGGTGTGTGGTCTTCAACCGCGCATGGCGGTTGTCTAGCGCCGAGAGATTAACCCCTCGAGGCGCATGTCAGCCGACACTTGAGTGTCGAATGCGACCCTCGAGATTAACGAGGATCGCATGAGTATGGGTACTACATACTACGCCATCACGACGACCTCTTGTGTATGCTTGCATTGCGAGTAAATATGAGTTAGCCCTGCGTCTGCGCGGTTCTATATTAAGTCTTGCGCGCGACGCCTATCCGATTTCCGCATCGGGAAGTTACGGGTTGGCTACTAAGGGACTACGAGTGTTGTCGCGTTGTTTGATGTGTGTGTGTGTGTGTTTTATTTTTGCGTTCGTAGAGTGGTGTATGCGTGGTGAGTGGGATACGTCCTAGTCGACCGACACCGAGTCGCGCTTGGGACCTCAGCCCCCCAAGATGTCGGCTCGCGTGCAGGTCCGATAGAGGCGTACTACCGCGCGTACCCCTTATGCTACAGCGAACGAGAAACGCCCTCGGCTGGTCCACCTCTACGATTGCAACTGATTAGCTTTCGTACTGTGGACTGGTAGCTCGGCGAGGATACGCCCACCGAAGGGAGGTGACATCTTCCGTACGGTGGAGGTAAGTCGTGCCTCACGTAGGCTTTATCTTGTCGTAGGGGCTCGCGGGAGGTATGGCTGGCGCAGTCGGCCAGAGCGGTCTGCGGAAGCTCCATGTGTATTCGCGACGAAGGATTTAAAACCAACTCCTGGGTGACGCGGCCGAGGAGTCTCGCGCTGCCCCGTGCGGTGCCGGACCGATGCCCTTGACAACGGCATGGGGAAAAACTGACTGGGCAAGATCTTCATATAGAAGAGTTGCCCCTATCAATGTCGTGATAGGAGCTAGCCCAGTAGGTTACCGCATATTACTCTTACCCGACTAATACCGGGATCGAACCTGATATGCCGGCCTACTGGGCGCAGCTCCTTTTGGAGCGGCCCAACATTTTTGGCGCGACCGTTTCGGTAGTGCGATCGGTGAAATCGTGCGACTAAAAACAGCCGCGAAGGTCAGTATAGCCCTTGCGCAAGGATGACATGCATAAATCGAGAAGTGGCCCAAACTATATTTTTGAGTCCATCAGGACACGGACCTGTATTTTGGAGGACGTGGCTGAAAAGCCACGTGAAATTCAACATTGTCGCGCTCGGTGGTCCCGCACCCTGCTGGGAGCGCTGGACCTCACGGTCATGTCACGCAGGATTTATTTATGAAGTTTCATCTTGTCACTTCTCCAACCGTGCGCGCGTGCTATACCTCTCACGACGCCCTGCGACAGTTCGGGACGTCGCGAGATACAACTTACCTCTACCCAAGGGGCTGTCACCACCCTTAGGTAGGCGTATCCCTGCTGAGCTATCGGCCCACGTGCGAAGGCTTTTACATGCCTGAGTAGAGGTAGGTCGGCCGAGGGCGTATGCTCGATCGCAGTAGCATAATATGGGGTACGCGCGGTAAGACGCCTTGGACTGACCCGTTAGATACTCAGGTCGAACTTTGAGACGGTCGTCTTATTTCCGCTTTTGTTCTCAAAACATTTTTCCGTCTGACCACTATGTTCAAAGTATCAAAAACAAACCTTATCACTACCAAGAGAATATTCTACCGTACTCAACGTGTGACTGATCATCAGATAACATAGATATATATATAAGACTGGTTATGAATGTCAAGGTATTACCGCTGAGAACCCTTCCCACTTTCACAAGTGTTGAGTGTCCAAACTCTTCACGATGTCAATCTCAGTCCAATCCAAACTATGCACAAGACAGACCTGCACAACATAATGCAAAGACAATTCACATGCCATGCACTAACGACGTCAACCATCAACCATTGACATTATCCCTCACTCCCCAAACCATGCATGACAGCTCTATCTTTCCTGAGATGCAAGCCCAGCCCCCTCACACTGATTCAAAGGACCCTTGAGAGTGACCAGGACCATTTAGGYAAKGACCAYAGGTGACAGTTTTACYGACCACAAGGTTTGACTTTAGATGTAGGTGTCAAGTCAAAGGAGGAAAAGTTGAATCGGCAACGACCGACCTGTTATCGAGTGATAACAGAAATTTGAGTCCTTTATGTGGGGATTCTCCTTCAATCGCAGTAGACCGAAGCAAAGACCTGCACACACACAGGTCAACAATGATTCAACATCCCCTTACTTGATTCTCACATAATGATATCTGAGGGTCAAGCCCTTACTTCTGGTTTGTGAGCTTTAGGATCAATATCCCAAAGTCTAACCCCTAGCTTCTATCAACCCTGAGTCATCTGTCACTCCTCCTCCTTTTATTTCAAGGAGTCTCTTTGCTTGTGTCCTAAGTTGTCCCAGGGGAACTCATATTTCCCCTTACTCTCAGTACTTGCAGTTTCTCTCTTGCTGATAAGCACACCCTTTTGTGCTTACGTGGTAATATAATTAAGATCCACTCATGCTGTCCGGTGGTTTCTCCCTTAGGAGTCTATCAATGAACCGAGGTTACGCGGAACTCTTTCTTCTCTAAACCTTTTTCCTACGATATCCGCTTTCTTTTACGTTTTCTTTCTAAAGGACATTTGGGGTCGCTCTCGATGGAGCACTCTCTTTTTTTTCTTTTCTCTTCTTCTTGTCCAAACATGCGCAAGTAGTAGGTTGATTCACCAGAGAATCTTCTACTACTTGATCAATCCAAACAATCCATTAGTCAGAAGAGTAGTCGAGTCGCCCTACGAGAGCACCCTACCGCCTTTCAAAGTCCAAGCAGCCAAGTAGTTCAGGCAAGCTAGTGCAAGCAATCGGATAACTCACCCGGGAGTATCCTTTTATCAATTAAGCAGGTGGTTAGGAGGTCCATGTTGAGCCGTCTCAACACTTGACCCTGCATTCAGAGAACATTCTAGATCCAGGTGTTAGTACAGAGTTCAAGTTAATAATAGGTGACTTTCCCGGAAGCCTCCTATTACTTCTTGATCAGAACTCGGTCTATTTTTTACAAGTGTAATAGGATGACCCTATGGGAGTCACCCTACTACTTACTTAGAGTCAGACGAGCCAAGATTAAGTCAGTGGACTTAGGCAAGCCGAAGTGTCTTACTTTGTATGTTAGGATGTAGACAAGCAGGCTATAGGATGACCCCTCGGGAGCCTCATATGTTCGGATCATTAATACTTATTTATTCCTCCTGTCAGTCATACCTAGACAAGTAGCAGGGTTATTCACTCGGTAGTATTCCTCTACTGCCCAAACACAATTATCATTAGTAGATCTCTGAATCAAACAAGTACTAGGATAATTCTCCCGGGAGTTATCCTACTACCAGTTTGATGAGTAGGAGATCAGTTAAAACAACTCCAAGTTAAGTCGCCTTGACCGTTCCCCTACTTTACCCACTCATCGTGAATGAGCAAGAGGTATGTCGACTTTCACGGAAGTCGACCAGATTGAATTAGACTTAGGAGTTCGTTTACTCACCCGGGAGTACTTAATTCCCTTCCTAAGTCTAGTAAGATCACGTGATTGGAGAACTCCACGGGAGCCTCTCATAACCTGATTTAAATAATTAGGCCATTAGCATCCGAACGATGCCAATTCATTAGTCATTCCAAAACAAGTAGCAGGGTTACTCACCCGGAAGTATCCCTTTTACCTGTCCATAATCAACTCACTTTTTTCCTCGTTAGAAGACCTCTTGATCAAACAAGTACTAGGATAACCCACCCGGGAGCCACCCTACTACCAGTCTGATAGGTAGGAGATCAGTCAACTTTCACATAAGCCGACCAGATTGACTTAGACTTAGGAGTTTGTGTACTCACCCGGGAGCACTTGATTCCATTCCTTAGTCTAGTCAAATCAAGTGAGAGGAGAACCCCACGGGAGCCTCCTATAACCTGATTCAATGTTAATTAGATAAACCATTAGTAACTTAAACAAGCCAACTTCTTAGTCATACCAAAACAGTTACCAGGGTTACTCACCCGGGAGTACCCCTTTTACTTGC
>BFEA01000591.1:579151-590662 GCA_003427395.1 Chara braunii
CGCCTCAAGACTTGATCTAATTTGTTTTTCCCTTACTGCCTGAACCTTTGACTGATCTAGATCGTGGTCGACGCATCGCACGCGACCTTTCTTTGTTCTATTCCAACCCTCCGGCCCTTGCGGTCGGGGACTTTTAATTTTTCACTAACCCTCACCTGTTATTATATACATCGTATCACTGTGCACGGTTGCCTAGAAATCTCGGCCTCAATGGTCGAGAAGTTTGCTTCACATCACCAAGCCAAAAAAATTCTCACTTCTTACTCCAGACTGTCTCCGACACGGCGACAGACGTTGATACTGTATCATATGCAAAATCATGAGTAAATACCCTTGTAAGGGTGTTTGCTCCGACAGTCTTCCCGGACCCCATTCAGCGACGTCTCCGTCGCTGTGGAACCTAAATGCAAACAAAGGTTTTCTGACGCAACAAGTTGTCAAAATACGATTTCCTGGATGAAGTTGCGGTTTGAAGACCCTCACTGTCTCCCTTGGTGCGTTCATACTGCCAGGATTTTAACCTGGGTCTCCCACATACCTAGAAAAATTTGTAATACCAAATAAATATTATTCCATATTACTCAAAGTGGGGATACTGGATCTGTACTACAGTTACAGAGGTCACCAAGGAAGATAATGATAGCCTCTCCCCACAACTTTAGACTTTATTAACCAGGATCTCGTTGAGTGTCCGCGGAGTTAGGAATCATAATTGAATCCTACTCTTTGGACGAGGGTCTCAATCTAAGTCAGGTTTTACCGTCCCACCCGAAGTCTAATGCGAGGGGACCGGCAACCTCGGTCTCAACCCACCAGAGTCGGTTGATCAGACCTGATCTGTGACCCACCACGCTGTTAATTTAATGGTGGTACCTGCATTGATTACGCAACACAGGATAAATACCCAGGATAAATACCTCCTACAAAAATATCTAGACCTGACTCTCAATCCCCCCGATATCTACCTGGACCGATACTATCTTTAGGGAGTCTCTCCCCTCAAGTTTAGTCCCAGGCCGTAATCGGAAGGCCCGCTGCCTGGTTATACTTGGTCAGCAGCCCACGCAAGGAGTTACGTCCCAACGATGTCAATTTTCCACCATAGGCTTGGTAATTTTAAGTCCCTTAGACTTACCTCCATAAGTGGATGAGCGATGATCATTTCAAAATATATAAAAAATCAATTTGACCAAAGAATTTTTCTCCCCTCGTCAGTTGTCTCTTAATGGGTGAATAACCTCATTGAATGTATATATGAAAGAAACAATATCAATAAGAATGATTCAACATGATTGTAAAACTTGTCTCTGATCGAGGGGCATCGTCAGAGCCACTTAGGGGTCGTGCCTACCAAACCTCGATCACAGGCTGGATAGGCACACGTCTCGGGGATTTTTTTCCATTAGAAAAAAACAACCAAAATATCCACAAAGAAAGTTTACAAAGTTTTTATTTGACCCCTTGTCTTGTCAGAAGGAAGAAAAAACATCCATTTCATTCATAACATACATTTTCCCTGATTCACAGGGTCTTCTCAAATGCATCAAAATTTTAACTTTTTTCACACCCCTTTTTCCAGGGTCTTTTTCAAAAATAATCACATAGGACAAGACATGAAAAGACTGACAACAAAGCAAAATGTTTTCAGAACGTATAAATCACATGTCACTTTATCTTTCTTGAACACCTAGGTGCTTTCCCATGCATCCTAGTTCAAGATTTTGACAGCACAGACTGTACACATATCCAGGATACACATTTCATCAATCAAAACCAAACACTGGATCAACTCAATAGTGAAAGTGAAAAGTGTTTCTCGTTGGCATACCCCATGGATAGAAATCATATATGACTCAAGAGTAAACTTAGTCGAATAATGTCGAGTAAAAAAAAAAAAAAAAAAACAGTATCGAAACTCGAGTCGCATGTCTCTCTTACCCTCTATTGTTAGCGCATACATGCTGACTCAGAAAAGTATAAAAGAGACAATAAAATCTCATGATACCTCATATATTGGAGTACATACTCTAAGATACTTCAACTATCCTATTTACTGAAGTTCATTACTGCATCCTAAATGAGAAATAACAAATATGTTGCAGATCTTACCCCACATTCGACTACTAGCGTACAATATCCTACCTGAAGAAGGAAAAATGTGAGGATCCTAATATAGAACTCAAAAGAAAGAAATCAAAAGGTCGCGCATCCACCAGTTAGGCGCAAACCTTTCCTAATTTCCTCATGTTAAGTCCTATCTACTTAAATAACTAGGGTCTGAACCTTTCTTGATACTCTTACCTATGTCCCTCTTCATGTCAATAAGCCTTTTGTTTTTATCTGTCTTAGTTAAAACCTTGACCTTATCCTCTTTGTACCAAAGACAATTTTACCTCAATTGTATCCCTTCAAGTGTCTACACAACGTTTTCCGTTCCTCCTTGGTCATGTGAAAATGTCTCTGTCAAATTTTCTATCCCCTTAAAAGAATGAGTTATCGCCTCTGAATAAGACGTTTTCTTACTCTGTCTGTGCAGACCTTGAAGAATTTGTCCAACCACTTTTGAAGTCCGTGTCTCAATGGTTTCAGAGGCACCTTAAGGTAATAGGCTTAGTGTTCTGTTCACCTTCAGTCTTACCTTCTCTCCACAAACTTTCGACGTTTCCCCTTGCTGAATTTTCACTATTTTTCTGTCCTTACCCAAAGAGCGTTTCAATAATACCTATAAGCTTCAAATCCCTACTGCTTCTCTCATTCAATTATCTGGTTGGACTCCACCGTTTCTTTCACCGATATTAGAAAACTTTCTTTAAATCATCGTTACTCCTTCTTTATTCTATTCCACTGCCTCCCCCACTTGTCATATATTATGCTTCAGTGGATAAAATTTTCTCACCCAACTTGCTTCCCTTTCTGCATACCTTCCTCATTTCTTCCTTCAATAGTCATTTTGTAGTTAAATCCTCTTAAAGGAAAATATTTTTATACCTGGTAATCGTGACTTCTTGACGCTGTTGTCATCCAATGACCTCACGATTCTCTGTCACTGATACAGGTTGTTGCCTTTGTCTACCATTCGCGCTCTCGTCGTAAGGCTTCCTGTCTCGTCCCCCCAAGTATGTTTGGGTTAATAAGGTTTTCAAATCTATCAAAAACACCTCCTTCGATATAGGCGCTAATCAGACCATCTGCTTCATCAGTCTTTCTGACATGACAAAACCTCATTGTATGCCCTTCTCGGGTACAACGCCAGCAGACAACTTTTCCCAGATCCACTCTTCTTTTTCAATATCCTTGACCACTTTCCTGACCACCATTTCCTCGACCTCCTTCCCAATCTTGACCTCGCCCACTACTCATGACTATTTGAGCTCGGTTTCTTGCCCTCCGTTGGGCTTTGGTCAATTTAGGAGGCTTAGGTCCTTCTTCCATGTCAATCACTCCGTTATCCCCTTTCCTTTCTTGGTCGTCACACCGCTTTTTCTCAGCCTTTGCAGATAGGAGAGAACCTCGATTATCATCATTCGTTTTCTCTCCACTCCCACCAGCTAGATCATCTGACGATCCCTCCAAGATTTTTCGCTTGCCTTTCCTGTCTCTCTCTAGTTGCATCATTCTCTCTTCCAACTCTCTCACCTGTTTCCGTATACTGCCTATTTCCTCTTGCGCTAACGTGTCACCGACTACTTGCTCAGAGTTTTCACAATGATCACTGGCGACTTCGCTTTCGGGGAACCTCAAGTTCAACAAGCCCTCAAGTTCACTTCAAGTACGTGATCTTAACATGGAACCATATACTTCTTCGCTGAACTCCTCACACACGAATAAAGGCAGCATAGTCAATATCGCTCTCTCTTCCCATTTCTTCTCAAGGCCAAAGTTTCGGTAATCGCGCAAAAAGTTAGGCAGGTTCTTCCCTTGAAACAATAGAGATTCGTTTACAGACTCGTGCGTTAGAGCTTTAACGAGAGACGAATTCCTCCAAAGTAAAACCTTAGTCAATCCGCCATCCTTAGCCATTGTCACCGCTGCGGATATGTACAAGTACAGCAAGTGACAAGCGTCAGGCTATAAGCCGAAGATTGTTCTTTAACAAGCATTCTCCTTCCCTATCTTAACAAATCTAAAGATAACCTAATACCGCCAATATACTAATGCATAATTCTTTAAGAAACCACCTGGCGGAGCAGTAAAAAAGTGTCATGAACATATAAGGATCATGTAAGCAAATGAGAGAAAAAAATATCTCGTCTCATTTCTTCTCAAGGCCAAAGTTTCGGTAATCGCGCAAAAAGTTAGGCAGGTTCTTCCCTTGAAACAACAGAGATTCGTTTTAAGACTCGCGCGTTAGAGCTTTAACGAGAAACGAATTCCTCCAAAGTAAAACCTTAGTCAATCCGCCATCCTTAGCCATTGTCACCGCTGCGGATCCGTACAAGTACAGCAAGCGACAAGCGTCAGGCTGTAAGCCGAAGATTGTTCTTTAACAAGCATTCTCCTTCCCTATCTTAACAAATGCAAAGATAACCTAATACCGCCAATATACTAATGCATAATTCTTTAAGCAACCACCTGGCGGAGCAGTAAAAAGGTGTCATGAACATATAAGGATCATGTAAGCAAATGAGAGAAAAAAAAACCATAACTTAAGACTATAAGTTGCGCGCATGAACAGATAAAAGTGATAACATTTACTGTCCGCCTACCGTCATTCGAAGTTCATCGAAGTATTTCATTTTAACCATAGTTCATGAGAATCAGTGTAAGTGTTAATAATATAAGTTGTACTTTTGGTGCTTTCGGTTGGAAAGCTCGGACCCTATTTCTAGGTTTTACTACCTCACTTGTATAGCGCTTTGTGTCCCCATCCTTTTTCTATCAAAGCGGCCTCTGCTGATGTCTTTATTTTTCTCTCGTCCTCTGAAAAAATTCTTCCACAAGGAACTCGGGTAGAATGACTCGCAACGGGAAGAAGGAGAACACAAACTTATCTGCACCCTTGATCTCTATAACAAGGGATACCGACTCATCTTTTCTTTGACAAATTTCTTTTACCCACTTCTCGTGAGCAGGCTCTCATTGTCTCAATGCCAACTCGATGTCGAAAGTAATCCAAAAAGATGACAAGGTGTACAGGGTCATTGCACTATCCTCATCATTGTTGAAGCCAGATTCATTCCAAAAATAAGAGTACCCTCATTTAAAGACGTACCCCACCAGGAACCAATATATTTATCATCCCTAATTAAACTTGACAAGGACAACTTCAACCCATCTTTTTTTTTAATAGGCAAAGCTACGCTGGGGTCTTCCTTAGCATACGGGTTTCTGACCTTCTTGAGTTACTTCTAGATTCTGCTCACAAACGTCCAGCAAACTTTTTCCATCACTATCCAAAATCCTTTTTTTTTCACAATATCCCTCCTGAAAGGTAATCGTCAAATCATACCCCACTAACATTGCTCATTTCCAACGTCCAAGACCACTCAAAAGCAGATGATAATATACTGCGATAATAATGCATTTGTGATTTTTGAATATTGAATATCATAAATTATCATAATAATTGTTACGTATAGTGGAGACATACTGCCATAGTGAGAACAATAATCAACAATTTTAATAGTTGAGTAAATAAATAGTATTAATGAGCGTAGAGACAAGTTTAACTAGCAAATGCATACATAGTGATGACGATAAACTTATGGTAGTTGTTATGATAGGCAATAGTTATGATGCGGTCAATAAAGTCTTCAACAATAAATGTTTTTAAATGCGAAAATAATAAGAGTACCACATTCTACTCCCTGGGCTTTGACAGGAGTATATTGTGCCAAGGGGCACTGTAATCCCTTAAAAGGGTTAACATCTTAGACTCCCGAGCCCCGCTCAAGGACCAAGCCTCACTGCTTCACCCTCCGATTCCAATATTCGTTCCTTGCAGACCCTTGTCCATTAGTAGACAACCCCACCATACACGTTCAAAGATCCATATCCCGTCTCGTGCAGATGAACCCACTTGACACAAAGATAGCTGGGGCATCACCCCCTGCTTCCTTGCAGCAGGTAGTAGCCGCCTTCTTCACAGACCATAGTCTAACAAGGCTCAAATACTTTCCTCCTTCTTAATATGAATGTAGTCACCTCTCCTCAAAGGGTTAGGTGACAACACCCCACCATGGACCAGGAACATAGTTCCGGCGTGGGTCTCACTACTATTTCTGAAGACGAGTTTATAGCTCCTTCAAACCATCTTTCAGGGAAAGGACAACTTAGGATTGCAACTCCCTTAAGAGCAGATTCTACGCATTGACTACCTCTTCAAAGAATCTCTCCTCCCAAGAGGTCAGTCACTCCATTCACCTTCGACCCTGCATCGAACGTGGATTCTGCGTAGCACTTGTATTATTTATAAGGAGAACAATCAGCCATATAAGTTCAACTGTACTTGACATAAACGAATAATCATTATTTGGTTACCTCATAGGGATGAACTTAGGCATACAGTCTTAAATAAATAAATTCAGATAGGTGAAAAATGCGTCAGATAGATAGTCTCATATGAGTAATACTAAATAGGTTTGTCTCAAATATACTGGTGTGAACTGATTAATTTATATAGATAACTCAAATGAATGGACTTAAAAGGAAGAAATTTAAGCGCTTATATTCAGCTGGCTATGTTCAGTTAGAGGGTATTGAATAAGGTGAGTTTTACTAGATAGCCTTATACCTGAACTTCGTCACCAAGTAAACATAATCATGATGATACAGCACTAGAATCCTCATTGCCCTTACTAACTGCACTTTTAGGATCAAGAGCCTTTGACTGACTCATATCAACCTCTAGAATTTTCCCAAGGACGGACACAGCCCTATATCGACTCTTTCATAAAACATGACGTTTACTAAGATCCCATAGCAATTCATGGTCCTCGGTGATACTATCCACGTTCGGTCTTCCTTGTATCCCCGGATATGTTTCTGACTTATTACTGAGTACTAAAATCACCATAGTTTATTTATCGGTACCTATGTCATAACCGAAGGGAAAAATACGCCTGCTCAGGATACAAATTCACAAAGCTCACCCTACGCTTATTCAGATAGGTCATCCCTGAGAAGGTGCCAATAACTTCTACCATCCTCTTTTTCTCTTCCCAGATGGATATCCTCTCCATTATGAGAACTGTCATTGACAAAGGGAGAAGTACACAAGTCATCGAGATATACTCCCCCTCGAGGGTATTTTTGTCTGATGACCTAGACAAGTACTTATCATGGTCAAGCTTCGTGTTGACAGGATGATATCTTTACATGATCCCTTTGTACAACAAGTAAGGGATTAGCCCGCATAATTCAATCTGGCATAGGAAAAACAGTGTCAGGGTAATATATATAATCTACGATCCGTTAGCACAACTCGAGACTCTATGGGAGGGTCAGGCACATGTGGCAGAGGTGAAAGAGCAGGTCGAGGTGGCTGGGGAAGAACTGTCAACTATTGAAGTCGACATGCCATAGAAGGAGAGGGGGAATGGTAAGTACGAGAAAGTGGCTCAAAGCGTGGTGGCGGGGATCCGTAACGCTGCTCGTACTTATAAGAGTAGTAAGTCATCTTCCCAGGAGATGGCGTTCCCTCACATAGACCTTACTGATATCGCCTCAATCTCATTCTCTCCCACTTCTCCTCTTCTTCATCTTCTTCCTCTCACTCCTCTTTCCCTTGTTAAATCAATAAGCCTCTCCGCGTCCTTTCCCTGTTGTCCACCCCTTTCTTCTTCCAGTTCCCGATCTGCAAGGCATGGTCGAAATGACACAACACCTACAGTTTTATCCTAAGTGCCTAGTCAATTAGTGATCAAGGTTATACCTAGGGGTATGTATTGACAAAAAACGGATCTCAAAATAACGGTTTAGTATAAACTATCGAGCTATTTGACTTCCCTAACGAGTCTTTATTGAGGCCTTTATAAGGTAGAAAGTGTTATAATTAACATGAATATAAAAGCAGAAATCATTTGGGCGGACTTAGCACTCCTCAAAATCTATCGCGCTGATCAGTTTCCCAACTATCCTATTGATCCAGCTATACGAAATTTTTTTGTGTCCCTTAATTGCTATTCCCGTATGTTCCTTCTCGGACCCATAAGGGAGCAATTACCTACCTGGGGATGTGATAAACGTGCAGACTAACGTTTGTAAAATGTGGTCAGCGAGATACTTCAACTTGTCCTCGTCTTATCTCAAAACGACTTTCCTAGTTAGAAACTTAAACTTATAGAAACTTACACTTATAAATCAGCAATTATCCTTAGCAACTTTCCTACTTACCAGTAAAACCCATCTACTACTCAATACTTTTTTAGCTTGTCGTTTTGTTAGGGCTTCAATTAACCAGACCCAGGTCCGTTCACATAGGACCCTGGCAGGCAACCGAAGGTTCCCGGCAGCGTGATACCTGTCGGGATTGTCGGTGTGACTTCTCACCTCTACATATAACATTCTTTATTGTCTAGCCAACGATAAATCAACTAATATGCCACAAGCTGTATTAGCTTATTTAAAGGTTCTCGTTTTGTCGTGATCATCGTTTAACCATACCCGAGTCCGTTCACTAAGGACCTCGGCTGGAAAACAAGATCCCTGGCAACGGCGTCACCTGTCGCGCGTGGCGGTCCCGCACCCTGCTGGGAGCGTTGGACCTCACGGTCGTGTCACGCAGGATTTATTTTCGAATTTTCATCTTCTCACCACTCCAACCGTGCGCGCGTGCTATACCTCTCACGACGCCCTGCGACAGGTTGGGGCGTCGCGAGATACAACTTACCTCTACCCAAGGGGCTGTCACCACCCTTAGGTAGGCGTATCCCTGCTGAGCTATCGGCCCACGTGCGAAGGCTTTTACATGCCTGAGTAGAGGTAGGTCGGCCGAGGGCGTTTGCTCGATCGTTGTAGCATAATATGGGGTACTCGCGGTAAGACGCCTAGGACTGACCCGTTAGATACTCGGGTCGAACTTTGAGACGGTCGTCTTATTTCCGCTTTTGTTCTGAAAACACTTTTCCTTCTGACCACTATGTTCAAAGTATCAAAAACAAACCTTATCACTACCAAGAGAATATTCTACCGTACTCAACGTGTGACTGATCATCAGATAACATAGATATATATATAAGACTGGTTATGAATGTCAAGGTATTACCGCTGAGAACCCTTCCCACTTTCACAAGTGTTGAGTGTCCAAACTCTTCACGATGTCAATCTCAGTCCAATCCAAACTATGCACAAGACAGACCTGCACAACATAATGCAAAGACAATTCACATGCCATGCACTAACGACGTCAACCATCAACCATTGACATTATCCCTCACTCCCCAAACCATGCATGACAGCTCTATCTTTCCTGAGATGCAAGCCCAGCCCCCTCACACTGATTCAAAGGACCCTTGAGAGTGACCAGGACCATTTAGGYAAKGACCAYAGGTGACAGTTTTACYGACCACAAGGTTTGACTTTAGATGTAGGTGTCAAGTCAAAGGAGGAAAAGTTGAATCGGCAACGACCGACCTGTTATCGAGTGATAACAGAAATTTGAGTCCTTTATGTGGGGATTCTCCTTCAATCGCAGTAGACCGAAGCAAAGACCTGCACACACACAGGTCAACAATGATTCAACATCCCCTTACTTGATTCTCACATAATGATATCTGAGGGTCAAGCCCTTACTTCTGGTTTGTGAGCTTTAGGATCAATATCCCAAAGTCTAACCCCTAGCTTCTATCAACCCTGAGTCATCTGTCACTCCTCCTCCTTTTATTTCAAGGAGTCTCTTTGCTTGTGTCCTAAGTTGTCCCAGGGGAACTCATATTTCCCCTTACTCTCAGTACTTGCAGTTTCTCTCTTGCTGATAAGCACACCCTTTTGTGCTTACGTGGTAATATAATTAAGATCCACTCATGCTGTCCGGTGGTTTCTCCCTTAGGAGTCTATCAATGAACCGAGGTTACGCGGAACTCTTTCTTCTCTAAACCTTTTTCCTACGATATCCGCTTTCTTTTACGTTTTCTTTCTAAAGGACATTTGGGGTCGCTCTCGATGGAGCACTCTCTTTTTTTTCTTTTCTCTTCTTCTTGTCCAAACATGCGCAAGTAGTAGGTTGATTCACCAGAGAATCTTCTACTACTTGATCAATCCAAACAATCCATTAGTCAGAAGAGTAGTCGAGTCGCCCTACGAGAGCACCCTACCGCCTTTCAAAGTCCAAGCAGCCAAGTAGTTCAGGCAAGCTAGTGCAAGCAATCGGATAACTCACCCGGGAGTATCCTTTTATCAATTAAGCAGGTGGTTAGGAGGTCCATGTTGAGCCGTCTCAACACTTGACCCTGCATTCAGAGAACATTCTAGATCCAGGTGTTAGTACAGAGTTCAAGTTAATAATAGGTGACTTTCCCGGAAGCCTCCTATTACTTCTTGATCAGAACTCGGTCTATTTTTTACAAGTGTAATAGGATGACCCTATGGGAGTCACCCTACTACTTACTTAGAGTCAGACGAGCCAAGATTAAGTCAGTGGACTTAGGCAAGCCGAAGTGTCTTACTTTGTATGTTAGGATGTAGACAAGCAGGCTATAGGATGACCCCTCGGGAGCCTCATATGTTCGGATCATTAATACTTATTTATTCCTCCTGTCAGTCATACCTAGACAAGTAGCAGGGTTATTCACTCGGTAGTATTCCTCTACTGCCCAAACACAATTATCATTAGTAGATCTCTGAATCAAACAAGTACTAGGATAATTCTCCCGGGAGTTATCCTACTACCAGTTTGATGAGTAGGAGATCAGTTAAAACAACTCCAAGTTAAGTCGCCTTGACCGTTCCCCTACTTTACCCACTCATCGTGAATGAGCAAGAGGTATGTCGACTTTCACGGAAGTCGACCAGATTGAATTAGACTTAGGAGTTCGTTTACTCACCCGGGAGTACTTAATTCCCTTCCTAAGTCTAGTAAGATCACGTGATTGGAGAACTCCACGGGAGCCTCTCATAACCTGATTTAAATAATTAGGCCATTAGCATCCGAACGATGCCAATTCATTAGTCATTCCAAAACAAGTAGCAGGGTTACTCACCCGGAAGTATCCCTTTTACCTGTCCATAATCAACTCACTTTTTTCCTCGTTAGAAGACCTCTTGATCAAACAAGTACTAGGATAACCCACCCGGGAGCCACCCTACTACCAGTCTGATAGGTAGGAGATCAGTCAACTTTCACATAAGCCGACCAGATTGACTTAGACTTAGGAGTTTGTGTACTCACCCGGGAGCACTTGATTCCATTCCTTAGTCTAGTCAAATCAAGTGAGAGGAGAACCCCACGGGAGCCTCCTATAACCTGATTCAATGTTAATTAGATAAACCATTAGTAACTTAAACAAGCCAACTTCTTAGTCATACCAAAACAGTTACCAGGGTTACTCACCCGGGAGTACCCCTTTTACTTGC
>BFEA01000591.1:598424-603644 GCA_003427395.1 Chara braunii
TTTTTTCGTGTTTTTAATTGCTAAAAATGGAGTTGTCTGGGCCCGGACGTCCGGGACCCCCCTGACTGTCCGCCCAGGATGTCCGGCCAGGACATCCACCCATAGGACGGCTGGTAACCTAGATGAAAACAGAGCGCCAAGTGGCGCTATGGGAAGTGACTGGGGATTATAGTCCCCAGTCGCTATTGCAGGTGTCGTCGCAAACGGGAGACGTTTGAGGTGAGTTTTTTCTTTCCTTTTTGATAAATTTTCTTTTAGATTTTTCTAGATTTTTTTTTTTTCTTTTTCTTTTGAGATTCCCCCTTCATTTTTTTTCACTGCTTAGGGTCGGGCTTCCACTACCGAAGGGATCGGGTCGAGCACCTGAATCTGGATGTGTTTTATGCAAAAATGCAGAAAAACAGTTCAATCTCGATTTCCGGCACATCCTCATAAGTCCGTCCAGATGTAGGCATCCAATTCGATCCTCTTTGATTGTGGGACCATGCCCTGGGGGTTGGCTGGCCGTTGGCTGAGGCCAACGGAAAAAGAAAGTAAAAAAAAAAAAAAAAACTAAAAACTAAAAACTGACTAGGCTGAAGTGCCATTTGGCACATCTAGAGGTGACTGAGGCGTTTCAAGCCCCAGTGCTCCGAAAGTGCCCATAAAAACCGGCAACTGTTTCATCACGAGGTAAGTTCATTTATTTATTTATTTATTTTTTTTTTCTTAGATTTTTTTTAGATTTCTTTCTTTTTTTTTTGGATTTTGCTAAAGTTCTCTTTGGTGGCTGATCGTGCACCCGTTCGTTTTAAACGAACGGGCAGTGAAAACAAAAAAAAATAGGACTGTGCATGGTTGTTTCGTTCTGCGCCCCCTCAAAACGAACGGGCTGCGTGACGACGTTTGTACCCGGCGCTGTTTGTGTCCGGGTACGGGCACGTAGAGTAAGAACAGAGGGGCGGATAGAAAGAAAGGGGAAAAAAAGGGGCCTGTTAGGCTTATTTCCAGGACGCCCCTGCAAATAAAGGGGCGGTTGTTCGTTTCGAACGGCGAACCTACGCCTCACAGGAAAAAGGAGAGGGTAGGACAAGGTAAAGAAAATAAAAGGGAAGAAGAAGGGAAAAAGTGAGTAACGACCATGTACATGGCCGCGAGATTAAAACAGATACGGGGGGAAAAGAAAGGACAAAAAGGAAAGAGGGGAGGAGAAGAGTTGGAAAAAAAGAGGCAGTCACAAATTCGTTCGTGACCGCGGTCCAGATGCAGGGCAGAGAAGCATTTGGACCTTGAAGTGACAGCAGACTGTTGATTTCAAATCAACAGTCTGTTGAAAATGGCTGGATACAGCCACTTCGTGGCTGCACCTAGCCGGGGGAAGTGGGCAAGTGCATTGCCAAAACTTGGGACTTGATGTTCCTAGTGGAACATCAAGATTCCCAGCTCTTGATCGAAGTTCAGATCGAGGGCTAGGCTCAGCCCCGTTTTTTTTTTTGAGCCTCAAGTGGCTGCCTACCACTCCAGCCCAGCTATAAGAGAAGGGCTGGCCTGCAGCATCCTCACTCAGTTGAAGTGCCGCCCACATTCTGATTGAGTGTGGAGTGGAGAGCAGCGTTATGCTGCCAGGGTGCTGAGGGGCAGTGAGCGAGAGGAGTGAAGTGGAGGTCTGCAGTGAGAGAGGAAAGGAGAGGCTGCCATAGCCGGCCTGCATGGTGCCAGCGGGAGGTGTTGCTGTTTGTGGCAAGTCTTCGGCAAGCGGTGCAGGGGAAACTCTGGCCGTTTTGCACGGCGGCGGCAAGTCTTCGGCAAGCGGTGCAGGGGAGACTGCCTGTTTGACACGACAACTGCGACACTTTTCGACGGTGACGCGGAAGCGCTGCGGTTTTTTTTTGCGGCAGCGGCAGTGCGTTCTAGGTAGTGACGTGGAAGCGTTGCCGATTTTTTGCGGCGACAACTCTGACATTTTGGCGGTAATGAGGAAGCGCTGCCAAAGTTTTGCGGCGACAGCGCCGGGTTTGATGGCGGTGGTGCGGAAGTGCTGCTGAATTTCTGTGGCAACGACACTAGTGTTAGTAGTAGTGGTGCTGAAGCGCTGCCGGGTTCTTACGACGGAGGCGGCAATATTATTGCACTGACTATATTAAGCGGTGACAGGGCATTGGCACAGAGAAGGTACCGCAAAGTGGTGGTGCGCTTGGAAGTGGTGTGAGTGCGACGCCGTAGTAGCACAGTGAAATTGGGGGTGAGTGACAGCGACGCTGAGACACCGTCAGATTACTGGGAGGAGGTTGTGTGTTGAGAGGGTGTTACGGCAAGCTATCGCTCTAGGGGGTGGTGTGGATCGCTTTGGGGGCGACTTGTTGTGATGATTGTCTTCTCTGGAGTGTGATTTTACATGATCTTCTTGAGTGGGCCGTCTCTTCAACTTCACTCAAGGTTAGTTTGACTCAGACCCTTCACACCTGTGTGAACCCGCTTTGCTTGACTCTGTTCTTTGAACGTTCATTGAAAAGGTAGAAGAGATGTGTAGTATTTGCGTGTGCGACTGGAAGTCTAACGTGAGTTTGAACTTGCATTGTTTTCGTTTGAACTCGTTGTTTGATCTGATGTGCAGGTAGGTAGAAGGATGCCTGGAAAAAGGAATCTGACCATGTCAATGGCAATGAGAGAATGATATTTGTTTTTTGTTGCTCACTTGTATGTATGCTGAAGGGATGAGAAGTCAGTAGACGACGAGAAAACGAAGCGATCACACAAAGAAAGAGAAATAAATTGGACATAGACTTTTTTTCCTTAGGTTACCCATTCTTTCCCAAGTGACCCTCTCGGTCTATATCATATGTCTGAATGATTTTCTCTCTTGTGATCTCCTTTTTCGTCTAAGTTACCCTTGACGTCATGCGACGAGGATCGTTTGCCGCTGTGGTAGGCGATTTTCCCTTTCCTAGGAGGCATCTGAGGCGGGGGTTTGTTGCCTTAGGGGCCGACCCTGCTAACGACTCAGAGTGGAACACTCATGCGGGGGGATACCCTGTCGTTGTGGTGGAGTCAGCCCAACTTCTGAGATCCAAGGTTTGCTGGGGCGAGGACGAGGGGTGTCCCAGACCACCTCCTAGGGAAAGGACATACGCATATTCACGAAAGGGCCATAAGATTCTTGATGCCTCGCGTTAAGGGGAGCTGCCATAGTATACCCCTTAGTGGTCATTTTAGGGGTCACTCGTGCATGGAGAATTGAGCCACAGGAAACTCGGTTCATAGTACTTGATGAAACAGAGCGCGGCTAGGCACCCTTGTCGTGGTTGGCCTCGCCACAAGAAGTGAGGACCCATAGGATGATATGACAAACAGGGCTTGGATAGTTAGAGTCGAGAACAACCCTTTTCAGTGGGGTCAACAAGGGCCAGGAGGACAATGCGACCAACAAAATTTGACAGCGAATCCTTGACCTTAATGGGGCATCCAGCGTGCGATTGTTCAAGTCAGTCGCTGACTTGCATAGCGGCAGCCGGCTTATTTGCAGATGACATTCACACCAAAGTAAAAAAGGTAGTGACGTCATCATTAAAGCAATGGCATTCTAGCTTTACTTGAGAGTTGGGATGCCCATATTCCTTGCCAGCAGTCAGTGTGGTATGAGAGAACTTGGCAACGCACATCATCGAGCCGAGGAAGTCATGACAGCCCAGCCGCTTGGCAGGCAGAGTGCAAATACTTTAATCAGGCGCCATTTGAGCGTCGCCTTGTATATTAGTTATGCTTTGATCATTTATTGATAAGTGTTGTTTCAAGTTAAGTCAACCTTTGTCGTATGCATGATTGTATTATATATAGGCCGATTTCAGAAGATAAGTCAACTTACGTTGACCTGAGTTTAGTCAACCTTTGTCGTATGCTTTGATCTTATATAAATGGTTTTGTCTGAGTAGCTTTTTTATTGTCTTGGAGAGAAGGGACTTGGATCGCTAGAAGTTTTCCTTACGCTTGGAATATCATGTCCTAGTCGACCGACGTCGGTCCAATTCCTGGGAGATCAGCGCCCTAGGGACAAACGACGTTCGGGTCCACTTTGGTGTTTAACCATGCGTACCTATGCTACAGCGAACGAGCAAACGCCCTCGACCGACCTACCTCTGCAATTGCATTATAAAATCCTTCCCATATGGGTCGGTAGCTCGACAGGGATACGCCCCTAAGGGTGGTGACAGCCCCTTAGGGAAGGTAAGTTGGGCCCCACGGGAACCTATCCTGTCGTAGGGGACCGCGGGATGTACAGCTAACGCACTCGGTCGGAGCGGCGAAGGATCGATGCGGGTTACCGTGTCGTCCCCGAGTTGTCTCTAAAAAGTTGAAAGCCTAAGTTTCTCCTGCATGACACGGCCGGCTATGTATCATCCGCGGTCATGACCGCGGGCTTTTTTGCCGCATGCGATCGGGATCCTGCCCGTGCAGGCCGGCCACCCGCGGCCGAGTGCAGGCATAAACCCCTGACAATTTTTTCGGGGCCCAAAAATAGGCAAAAAAAAATAAAAAAATATGGGCATGTAGATAAAAAAAAGGTCTACACGCCTATGATTTTTAATAATTTTTTTTTTGACACCTGCTGGAAGGGAAAAAAATAAAAAATAAAAATGGAAATTAAAAAAAAATAATAATAAATAAAACCGTTGATGATTTTTTTATTTTCATATGTTTAGTTTGTCGGGCCGGTGGCAAAACACTAACCCACCATGTTTTTGTGGTCATTTGCGTAAAGAGAGAGAGAGACTCGGAGAGAGAGAGAGAGAAAGAAAGAGAGAGAGAGAAAAAGAAAAAGAGAAAGAGAGAGAGAGAGAGAGAGAGAGAGAGAGAGAGAGAGAAAGAGAGAGAGAGAAAAAAGAGAGAGAGAGAGAGAGAGAGAGAGAGAGAGAGAGAGAGAGAGAGAGAGAGATATGAAATCAATCAATCAGACCAATCAAGATCCTAGGATCTTGATCGATCCGATTGATTGATTGATTGATTGATTTGATTGATTGATTGATTGATTGATTGATTGTGTGTGTGTGTGTGTGTGTGTGTGTGTGTGTGTGCGTGTGCGGTGGGATCTCTGAACGAGCGTGTGTGTGTGTGTGTGTGTGCACGGTGTGGGTGCGTGCACGGGTGTGTGCGCGCGGTGGGATCTCTGAGTGCGCGGGTGCGTGGGTGTGTGTGCACGGTGTATCTGTGTGTGTGTGTGTGTGTGTGTGTGTGTGTGTGTGTGTG
>BFEA01000591.1:619250-634906 GCA_003427395.1 Chara braunii
GAGAGAGAGAGAGAGAGAGAGAGAGAGAGAGAGGGAGGGAAAGAGAGAGGGAGGGAGGGAGGGGGAGAGAGAGAGAGAGAGAGACAGAGATTCCTGCTCCCCCTTCCTCCTCCTCCCCCTCCTTTTTTCTTCTTCTTCTTCTTCTTCTTCTTCTCCTTCTTCTTCGTCCACCCCTCTCCTTCTCCCCGGCTGAGGCATAGGCATAAACATGGCGTGTTTTTTTTTTTTCCCATCGTTAATTTCCTCTTCTCCATCTTGTTTGTCTTCTCCTTCTCCTACTTCTTCTCCTCCTCAACTCCTTCGCTCCCTGCTGAGCCATAGTCATAGCCAGAAGCTCTTTTTTTTCATCATAAATCTTTTTCTTCTCCTCCACCTCCTCCCCCTCCTCCCCCTCCTCCTGTCCTTCCCTTCCTGTTGAGCCAGATCCATAGGCATAACGATTTTTTTTTGCCATCTTTAATTTCTTCTTCTTCTTCTTCTTCTTCTTCTTCTTCTTCTTCTTCTTCTTCTCCTCCTCCTCCTCCTCCTCCTCTTCCTCCTCCTACTTCTCCTCCTCCTCTTCCTCCTCCTACTTCTCCTCCTCCTCATCTCCTTTGTTCCCCACTGAGCCATAGCCGTCGCCACAAGTTTTTTTTTTTTCATCTTAAATCTTCTTCTTCTTCTCCCCCTCCTCCCCCTCCTTCTGGCCTTCCCTCCCCGTTGAGCCAGATCAATAGGCATAACATTTTTTTTTTGTCGTCTTTAATTTCTTCTTCTTCTTCTTCTTCTTCTTCTTCTTCTTCTTCTCCTCATCTCGTTTGTTCCCTGCTGAGCCAGAGTCAATCATTACTGATTCATTAGCAATTTTTTTTGCCATATTTAATTTATTCTTCTTCTTCTTCTTCTTCTCCTCCTCCTCCTCCTACCCCTCCTCCTCTGCTTTGCCCCCGCTGAGCCATTGCCAAGCCTTGTCAGCATTCTTCTTCTTCTTCTTTTTCTTCTTCTTCTCCTCCTCCTCCTCCTCCTCCTCCCCCTCCTCCTCATCTCCTTTGTCCCCCGCTGGGCCAGAGCCATAGCCAGAGGGTTTTTTTTTCGTCATCTTAAATCTTTATCTTATTCTCTGCACCTCCTCGCCCTCCTCCTGTCCTTCCCTCCCCGCTGAGGCTGACCCATCCATAGCTTTTTTTCTTTTTATTTTTTCGCATCTTAGATATCAACTTCTTCTTTTTCTTCTTCTTCTTCACCCCCATAGCCAAACTTAAGGTGTCCCGTAGCCACAGCCTCCCACACTTCATCTTTTTTTTTTCCTCCACATCATTGCGGGCAACAGCATGGCAGGTGACGGCAGTGGCGGGGTTGGACCATCGAGGCACAGGCGGGGCACTGCTGATGCAGACAAGGGGAAAGGTCAGGTGCCAGATGTTGCTGACAAGCCTTCCTCGAGCCAGACAGTGCAATCAACTACAACGACCGTCAACAAGGACGCAACACCAGGCACTGACCCTGCTCTCTTTCAACCCCAAGATGCTGACGCACATCAGAAGTTGCTAAAGAGGAGTTCAGTGTGGCAGTGGATTGAACAGGGACAAGTGGCATTGTCGGCAGGCCGTGGGGAGTATTGGCTCAGGTGTCGCCTGTGCTCCACCGTCTTCAGGGGCTCATCGTCCAAGGCGGTTCATCATTTCCTGAAGCCGCAAAAACTATGTCCTTTTCGGACGGGGGAGATTGTCGATGAGCTTGTGACCAACCAGCGTGGCAAGGTAAAGCCGAGCGACAAGAAAACTAAGTACTTGTTGAAGAATGCTAGGGGACTAGCCAGGTGTCCAGAGGGGGGTGAGGAGCATGTGGAGAGTGGATCTGATGCTGAGGATCCCTTGTCTGAGCCGATGTCGCCACCTCTCCCGGGGCGGTCTGCTCCACGGCTAATTGCACACACTCTTGCCACGGAAAGTGGGGATGGGGAGAAGGGTGATGAGAAGACCGGTGAAGCGCGGGGCACTGTCAAACCTGTCATGGCGAAGCAGACCACAATCAAGAAGTGGCTCAACAATCAAGCTCAGAGGGAGTTGGACATTGCCTGGGCGGAGGCAATGTTCAGGGCGGGCATTCCTTTCAACTTCCTAAACTTCGCCACCATGCAAGCTCTACACGAAACATACCTGAAGGTTGCAAGTGCAAGGCCAAAGGTCAAGTTGCCTTCCTACAAACACATGCGGACTGTCATGGTTGATTACATCTACCTGAAGGTGCAGAAAGCAATCAACCYCATGACTGCATGTTGGGACACAACCGGCTGCACATTCATCASCGACGGGTCCACAGATCGCAAGAACCGACCGGTGATGAATTTCCTTGCARCGGGGGAGAAAGGAGCAGTTCTGGTCACGACAGTGTACATGACGGGGAGGAAGAAGAACGCAGCAGCATTGGCAAAGTTATGGGAGCAGGTGATGCGTGAGATAGGGCTTGAGCGGATCAACGCGATATGTACAGACAATGCGGAGGTCAACAAGAAGGCGGCTCAGATCTTAGAGAGGCGGACCAACAAAGATGTCGCGAAGATACCGTGGGTGCCATGCGGAGCGCACTGTTGCAGTTTCTTGCTGAAGGACTTGAGCAATTTGCCATGGGTGACGGACACGGTGAAGACGGCAAACACGATTGTCAAATTCATAAGGAACCACCACTCTACGCACGGCCTCATGATGGCTATCGACAACTCCTTGTCATTGTTGCGTCCAACAGAGGTCCGGTTCAGGTCTGTGTATCAGATGCTGGGTAGGTTGGTTAACAGGGAGGACGTGCTGAAGGATATGGTGGATGGGGATTATGGTGCGAGATGCAGGGCACTGAGGTGGTCCTCGGCAAAGCTGCAAAGGAAGGCCGACCTCGTCTATTACTCAGTGAGGTGTGACAGTTGGTGGGATAAGGTGAAGAAAATTGTGGCCATCATGGAGCCGGTGTTCAGCCTCCTCAAGAGAATGGACAAGGAAGGAGTATCTCCCACCAACCTCGTGGAGTACGACGATCTCATTGCACGGAGATTGACAAATGTCGTGCTCACGAAAAAAGAGCGCGAAGACGTGGTGGCGAAGGTGAAGGACCACGTGCAGATGATGCGGCAGCCAGCACATGCAGCTGCCTTTCTTTTGGATCCACGAAGGAGACAGCCTGGCTGGCTCAACGATCCAGACAGTGCCCTCGTGCAAAATGCAATGCGTTTCTTGCTGAGGCAGATTGGGGGGACATGGGATTCACAAAAACATATTGACATGTGGGGGTATCTGTGTGAGTTCTTGAGAGAGCCTGTGGAAGGTGAAGTCAGGAAAGATAAGCATATGTGGACCCCTCTTGCTAGAACGGCAGCCACAGAACGTGCTCCGGCGGATTGGTGGTCGTTGCATGGTGGAGATGTTCCGGATTTCCAGGCGATCGCCATCACAGTGCTGGGAATGTGGAGCACAGCAACATCTGCGGAGCGGAACTGGGCATCGATGGACTTTGTCCACTCAAAGAGGAGGAACAACCTCTCACCGGTGTCCCTGGAGAAACTTGTGTACATTCATTGGAACATGCAGTTGCTTCGTGTTCGAACGAGCAAGGACAATGGCTACGTGGATATATGGGGGTCCTTCTTCGAGCCATTGATGGAGCCGACAGAGGAGGACCAATCTCTCGACGATGGAACAACGGAGAAGACGGTGGACGAAGGGGAGGAGGAAAAGAGGCAAAAGAGGTTGAAGAAGGCTCCGAAAGGACGGATTCCCCGCAACCTGTTGGATGAAGACTCAAGCGGGAGCAGCGAGCTTGAGGATCTGATATGGTAGGGGAAATGTTGGAATGAGTCTACTTCGGAAGAGAGCAGTGGTGAGGATGATATTGGTGAGGACTCCGACTTCGAGTTGGGGGTTGTGCCAGCGGTGCCAGCCACAACTTACGTCGGTCGGATGCGTGGGAGGCGAGAGAAGGAGGCAGAGGTGCAGCCTTCAGAACCCGTGGAGAGAATTGACATGGAAATCGAGTTCTTGATGCTCCATGTCCCTGATGGTGACCGTGATGCGGACGAGGACGAAGCAGATCGGGCAAAGGCTATGGCAGATAGAGATGCTGCCCTTGTTCAGATGCAGATGCTTGAGGAGGAGGCTCGGCGTGCTGCTATCCCCACCAAGAGGGAGAGAGAGAGACAAAGCAAACAGATCAGCGAGCCGGAGAAGGAGCATCAGAAAGAAAAAGATCAGCAGCAAGAAAATGGAAATATGCAGCAAGAGGGAGAGGAGCCCCACGGAGAGCAGCCCCAGCAACACCAAGAGGAAAAAAATCAGCACCAGGAGGGAGTCGAGCTGTTGGAACATGCCGAAGAGAATATGCAGCGACAAGGAGAGGAGTCGCAGCAACTGCCAGCCATGGTGTATGCACGAAGACCCCGGGCACATGCACCGCAACAGCCTGCACCGCCAGAGAAACAGCCGGAACAACAGGAAGTCCAAACACTAGTGCCTGCAGTGGCACACCACACCGGCAGACCCGCCTACCCTACACAGAATGAGGTTGTGCAGCATGACAACCTTTGGAAAAGTAAGGCAGGGCGAAAGAGGAAAGCTCCGGTCGACGAACACCCGGAAAAGCCACGCCGTGGTCGTGGGAGGCCCCGCAAGGCTAAGTCGGGGGATGATGTTGCAAAAAAAAAAAAAAAAATTGTCCCGGGCCCCCCGGCAGGGCCCGCAAATTGCGAGTGGAGGAGGATGACCCTGACTCGGATGAGGGCAATGCGTACTCGTCCGACAACAAGATGAGTGAAAGGGATTCCGAATGAGAGAGAGAGAGAGAGAGAGAGAGAGAGAGAGAGAGAGAGAGAGAGAGAGAGAGAGAGATCTGGAACTGCTGCAGATGTTTGACAACTTTGACTTGAAGAAACTTTGAATCGGGTGTTGAGCCGCGGCTGTTAAATTGTCTGCCCTTTATCTATTTTATCTTTCTTCTTCTTCTTCTTCTTCTTTACCCTTTTCTTATTTGCATTCTTCCACCCCATACTGTCGTCTACCTCATCTTCCATAAGGTATGTATGCTGCTGCTTACAGGTCTGCACACCCATGAAATGCACCCTGCAGGGCCTGCACCATAACCCCCCCCAGCACCCCCCCCCCCCCCCCCAAAAAAAAAAAAAAAAAAATTCCTGACTTTCAAGTTTTAATGCGGATTCCGACAGATCTCAAGGAGCGCAGCTGGATGCCGCAATCAAAAAAATAAATAAAAAAATTCTGGGCATTTTTTTGGGGCATCCGGTTTTGCCAGTTCACCCCCTCTGGACCGGTCCGGCACCGGTTGGACCGGGGAGAAGACAGGCGATCTGGTGGTCTTCAGGGAAGAAGGCGAGAGTGGGGTCATCAAAGGTCTGATTGAGGGTGACGAGATACATACCTGGTACATGAAGAGAGGTCGGCTATGGTTTTGACAGTCATTTACATTGGGCTTCGAGGGTCGAAGTGGGCCTGTTGCATGAACCAGCCGTAGGAAGGATAGTCGGCTGGAGCAGGCTGGGCACTAGGCGCCGGACTGAGAAAATCGACTTTGGATATTGTGATGGTATGGCCTACGGGCTTGAACACTGACTCACTACTTTATTGTATTGCTCGATATGGATGGTTCCTCGGTGCATTTGTGCTCTCTGCCTGTACACTACTACTTGAACATCTGTGTGATTACGCAACTTGGCTTTTTGTATATCATTCTTGCTCATACGTATCGCAGTAGAGTAATCAGTTCATACTGATTACGTCCCTGCCCTTTGGACACACCACCTGTTGTTCCTACCGATTGAAATGGTCCGATGAAGTGTCTGGACCGCGGTAGTCTCGGGGGTTTGTTGTCGGGGGTGCTGTGAAAAGTTCATTGAACTTCATCATCTAAAATAAAGGGAGGAAACATGCAGAGAAAGGGAGAAGGAGAAGTGGAAGAAAGAAAAGAGGGAGAAGAAGGAGAAAAAACGATGAGAAAAATGAGAGGAAGTAAAGAAAAGAGAGGGAGAGACAGACAGACAAAGGCACAAACAGGTACATACACAGAAAGAAACAGACAAACAGATAGACAAACAAGAGAGAGAGAGAGAGAGAGAGAGAGAGAGAGAGAGAGAGAGAGTGAGAGAAACAGAGAAAGAGCAACTTTGGATACTGTGCTGGTGTGGCTTACGGGCTTGGACATTGACTCATTACTTCATTGTATTGCTCTATATGAAACAGGGGAAACCTCACAATCGAAGAAAACCTAACATTTCTTATAGAATGAAAAAGTAAAAGTCAAACTGTTATTTTTTATACAAAAAGATAGCGTTTCTAATCGTTTTGCGATAAAGGAGGCAAAAAATCAGGTGAAAAGTCTAGCGTTCCTCAAAATGTGCAAGAAAACCCTTCTTTGCAAAATGTTTTTATATGACTATAAGTCATTCTCAGTAGATTGGCAAAAAACCAGAGTTCAAATAGGGTAATTTTTAAGGATGACAAGGCAGACTTGAAAGATGTAAAATAAAACGTGTTTTGGTAAATACTCATTTATAGGACTATAAGTCAGTTTCCGCAGTTAGGTAAAAGTCAAGCTTTGCACAAAATAATTTATAAGACTATAAATCACTTTTGAACTTAACAATAAAACCCTTATCAAAAAATATATGTCATTTAAAATAAGAATACAAACAACTTTTGCCTCGGAGACACCTTGAAATTCTTAACCAAACACGAGTTTAAAATAAAAATATAGGGGAAAAAATTAAAACAAAAAATATATATATATATATTCGCCCATGTATGGGAAACCATGTTCAAGCGAACGTATTCACGAATAGGAGAATATGTTTGCATGTTCGAAAAACCCCCGAATAAATTCATTTTGCTACACATCTTATABGACTATAAACACAATTTTTTTGGATAACAAAAAATCAGGATATTTCAGTTTTTGAACCTACGGTGCTTCACCAGGTCAGGATTTTCTACGAAAAAACCCGCTTTTTTCCTCGCCCCCTCCAGTAGTTCAGAAAAATAAATTTTTTGTTCTTTTTTTTGCGGATGTTTCACTTCACGTAGAATTTTGTTCCTGGAGGAGACCTGAAAAACATTCTATCATAATCTTGAATAGATTTCGTGTAAACCTAACAATTTGTTTCGTTAGGTTTTCACGAATCCTATGTTATGAATGGTTTATCGGTGCATTTGCATTCTCTGCTTGAACACGACTACTTCGACATCTGTGTGATTTCGCAACTCGGTTTTCTGTATATCGTTCACACTCATCTTCCTTGCATCATTGATGGTGATCTTATTATTATTATTATTATTATTATTATTATTATTATTATTATTATTATTATTATTATTGTTGTTGTTGTTGATTGTTGTGAAAAACCCAGACAGAAAGTTACTTGTTAGATGTCGTAGTACAGGTAGACTCAGATCTGTGCAGTATCTTCAGTAACCGTGGAAGTGATATCTGATATAATGTCTCGTAACCAGTAGACGAAAAAGGCAGTGTAGATCATTGGCACAACAGCGCTGTAAACAGCGTGGCCAAATGCCACGTAGACAGTAGAGACGGGCGACAACGCCACATCAGCAGGTGACCTGCGCCACATCAACAGTGCAGACAAGTGGCCTGCGTCACATCAACAGTGAAGATAAGTGGTCTGCGCCACATCAGCAATGTCGATAGGTGCCCTGTGCCACATCAGTAAATGTCGACAGAGTGGCAGGCCACAGCAGCAGTATGGACAAGTGGCATGCGCCACATCAGCAGGTAGACAGCGTGACCATGCCACGTCAGATGTAGAGGCAGGTGGCATGAGCCACATCAGCACTGTAGACAGCGTGGCCAATGTTACATCAGCTGCAGAGACAGGCGGGAACGCTACAGCAACAGAAACGAGTAGCCTGCGCGCATCAGCATGTAGACAGCGTGGCCTATGCCATGTTAGCAGGAGACAAGTGGTAGTGCCACAGCACCAGAGATGGATGGTCGGTGCCACATCAGCACTGCAGACTGATGGTCGGGGCCACAGCATCAGAGCAGATAGGCAGCAGCACCACTTCAGCACGGCAGACAGATGGACTGCGCCACAAAAACAGTGTAGACAGGTGGCATGCGCGACATCAGCAATGTAGATCAGTGGGATGCACCGCACCAGCAGTGCCTGGCGCACATGATAGACAACGCCAACATGCTGCCACAGTCCGGTGTCGTCCGCAGTACCAGCGCACAGCCAGCATCAAGCCGGCGACAAAACAATATAGAAAGACTGGTCTCGGTTCCCCTACCCACAGCCATAAAGATTGACTCACAACTAAGGGTCTGGACTGTTTACAGTTGCAAACTTCCGCCTGGTCCTGCTCAGTCTGGGTACCTGCGTGCAGAGAAACATACAGACGGGTAGGCAGACATAAAGACAACGAAAGACACAGACATACAGACAGACACAGACATTTAAAAAGACACAAACATACAGACAGACACAGACTTACAGACAGACACAGACTAACAGACAGACAGACCGACAGACAGCAACAGGCACAGACAGGCACGAACGAGCAGACGGACGAACAGACATAGACATGCAGACAAAGAAACAAACATACAGACAGCAACAGATACATAGATACAAAGAAAGGGACTGGGAGAGAGAAGAAGAGGAGACGAAGAGAAAAGAAAGAAAGAAACCTACCTGGTCTCCGCCGACTGCCGACCTTGAGTGCAACGGACATAGTTTTATTATTATTATTATTATTATTACTGTGAGCAATGAGCCCTTGCGGGGCCCTTATCAGACATGCGCATGTTCTGAGCAGCGGCCCTCAGCAAGCCTCGTGTCCACCCTAAGTGAAGGAGGGTCTGAGTACCCACGAGGAGGGGGTTGTCTCAGAACTTTCCAACTTGGGTCTCGGACAGTTGCAGCGCGCCATTTGGTTAAAAACAACGTGAGCCTCCAAACTCTTTTCTGAAGCAAAAAAGGGCTGCTTGTACAGTTGAGCCCAGGGCTCAGGCGGTTGCGCCCTAGGTACACGCAGTGTGGGCCCGACACATCAGGAACTGGCCACTGGCCAATGAGAATGCTGCATTGCCGTCACATCTGCCCCGCTGTCCAATACAAATATAGCAAATATTTAAAACCTGGATGGATCTGAGTGTGCCCAACTGCAAAGGGCCCGGGCCTTCAACTGTAGACATGGGCCTGGGCGCAGGCACTAGGGCCCGACTAGAAGCTACTGAGAACTCCACGGTAAGGCCCAAACAGTCCAGCAGCAGCAGCACCTCCCATATAGGGAGGAGGCCAGCCAGTTCAGGGCATTCTGGCTTAGGCGGGCAATGCGGACACACTGCTGCAACGCTGCACAACTATCTGCATGTGCGCAAGTTGGTCTAGGGTACGCACGTAGGTGTTGAGTGGTGTGGGGCACAGCAGGGCATTAGGAGCCATAGGCGGACTGCAACCCGCTAGGCAGAAAAGAGCGGCATTGAATATCTCGAGGATATGACCTGAAAGAGTTTGAAGGTTGGCTCACGAGGTCACTATGTCGCTCTCATTTGGATAGAATCTTTGTACATTTCCGCTCTCTACTAGTTACATGACTATTTGGACTTCTGCATGTTTAATTGCAACTTAGTCTTCTGTGTACCGCGCTTACTTATATTACTTGCATTATATTATTATTATTATTATTATTATTATTATTATTATTATTATTATTTTTTATTATTATTATTATTATTATTATTATTATTATTATTATTATTATTTGTTTTACTTCATTACCTACACCGTTTGTTCTTATGTGATTGCCAGCGCAATTTGATATGTGCATGTGGACCCCGTTCCTAGCTAGAGCCGTGATCACCTTCGTGCACGCTGGCCTAGAGCAAGTATAAATGCACACAAGGTCATCTAGACGGGAGAACGGAAAGGATGGAATGAAAATGTAGAAAGAAAAAAAAAAGGAAGAAAACAGGAAAGAGAATGAGAAAGAAAACAAAGACATGAAATAACTTCAAATAAGAAAACAAGCGAAGTCATTTCTCATTCTCATCCTGTACTCCTTTGTTTTTTTTTCACCCTCTGGTGCTTTATAGATTGATTGATGTATGGATGTAGGACGGGTGACAGGATAAGGCTCCAAGGGTGAGGAACATCTTATTACTCGTCTCTACGTGTGTACATATCTTAGATAGTTAGGTTGACAGACTGAAGATGGGGTACTCCTTTGCGAGTCATCCCATGGTCTGTCTAAGTCTGAACCGGTTAGACTAAAACAAGTGATAGGATACTCATGTCTGAGTTATCCTACTACTTGAGTAAGTATGAGGTGAAGGCTTCTGTCGGAGTCTTCTTACTTCATATTTACATTTGATCGGACTATATTTTAGTCCACCGATAGAATGGAAGTTCACATCGTTGAACTTCGTGTGGGGCGATAGTGAGGGAGGTGTTAAGATCTTGTGACCTGTGTGTGATTGCAGGTCATCTTACTCAAGAAAGACTCGTTGTGAGTTTGTACAAGAGTGCATGTTGTTGCCTTATGGTAACAGGTTGGTTTACCAACTCAACCCTCACTCACCCCCTACACCCACACTTTGCATCAACCCTTGAACTAAATGGCATTTCGGATTTTCGAGTCAGCATCTCAAGGGTCTAAGTTTGATCAAAGAGGTCCTTGAATAACCAAGTCGAAAAGAGAATGTCTGGCTAAGGGGTTTGAAAGCGTAAGTGTAATGTGTGTGAGAGTGAATGAATGGTTGACTATGCTAGGATTGTGTAATGTGATTGACACTTGGTTGCAGGTCAGTAAGACGACCAACCACGTGATATTCACTCAACTCGCATTGCTTATGCTTACCTGAGCCTCGACTCAGACGTTTCGTCGACTCGTAACCTTTGTACATTTGGTTTGGGTTTCCGACTTTTACCCCTTTGATGTTGAATAGATTAGGGGCCTTTGATGTTGAATATATTAGGACAATTGGCAAAGGCGAAAGAGTCTTATTCATATCATTTTTCTTTGAAAGGTCATGAGCCTATCTTTTTCTGATGCATATTTGACAGGCCATGAGCCTACTTTTGTTTGTGATGTCTGCTTGAAAGGTCAAGAGCCTATTGATTGTTTCTCTTTCAAAGTCAAAGCTCTGTTCATTCTGATGTTTGCCTCTATTTATGTAAAAGTGTAAAAGACATCTCCTTGCCTTTTCTCTCTCAACCTTTGAACTGTATTCTTCATGTATGTATTGATTTGAGATAACTTAAAAAGCTTATATAATTGGTCAAGTACAAGTAGGTCAGAGTAATGTATGCGCGATAGATCGTCAATCGAGTCGACCTGAATAATAAGTCGGTCCGGGAGATCAGCACCCCGATGCCTGACACGTAAACGGGTCAGTCTTAGGCGTTCAACCGCGCGTATACCTATACTACGACGATCGAGAAAACGCCCTCGGCCGACCTACCTCTACAAAGGCATGTAAAAGCCTTTGCATATGGGTCGGTAGCTCAACAGGGATACGCCTACCAGAGGGCGGTGACAGCCCCTCGAGTAGAGGTGAGTTATACCTCGCGACGTCCCGACCTGTCGCAGGGCGTCGTGAGAGGTATAGCACGCGCGCACGGTCGGAGTGGTGACTTGTTGTTCTATCAAGAATAAATCCTGCATGACATGACCGTGAGGTTCAGCGCTCCCCATCAGGGCGCGGGACTGCCGCGCGTGACAGCGGTGCTGGTCACAGTATTGCGGTTCAAGCCTTGGTCGCTCGCTACTTCAGTCCGACAAAAAGGTCAGCGCCCAGTCAAACTCCTCACCGCCCCGCTCACTCCTTCGATTGATAGGGATAACACCTCAACCCCGCGGCCTAGCTTGCGCTGTTTCCAACTGCAGAAGGAGCAAAATCGAGTGAGTCTTCCACTCGAATATGGAAACATGCACTGCTACTGCGCTGCTTCCTTCCCGCGCGCACACACCGGCCCGAAGGTGAGTCTTCGACTCCGCCGGTGCCTTCACATTACAACCATCGATCGGATAAGCAAGATCAAAAGGATTTTTCGCCAAATGTAGAGGAAGGCATCACTAGCCATTGCGTCCTTCTCTACGCTCGCTGCCTCCCTCAACAGGTAGGTACCTCAATCCCTTACTCCCCTTGTTGTCGCTTCGTTTCCTTACCCTGCGACGGTCTTGTCCTAGGTGGTGAAAGTACCTGGCCATCATCACGGTCAGGTTCAGCCTCATGCAAGCTAACACCCTCGGCGCACCACCTCTCTCTTCTTCCCTCCGCTACACTAACTCTCAGTCAAATCAAACGTTACCATTACGTTCGCCCTATCACAAAAATTTGTAAAGCACACTTTTTCTTACTCGATCTCCTCAAGAATGGGGTGAATGTAGAGTTTTCCCGCCTCCTTCCTTACCCGTTATCACCATCTCCACCTCCTCGACACTCCCTCGCAGCACGTTTCTCTCCTAGCCCTCTTTCTAGTAACCCTCCGCCAATTCTGACTCCGGAATCGGGGTCACCCACCCCGAAAACCCCTAAATATGATCTTCCCTCCGTCAGATTCTACGGAGAATCACCCATACTAACCTCTCCCTGCCATACCTCACTCGCCTCCTCCATAGCTTTGCGCGGCTCATTTCCCTACTAACTCTAATTCTACTAACTTTCTACCTAAACTAACATCAGATTCGCAATCGCCCTCTCCTAAAGCCTCAACTTCGGCTTTTACCCAGCCCGATTCCATCGAAGATCGGGGAAGTTATGCCTTTCCTTGTTGTCGCCACTCATTCTCCCTTTCTGCCATCTCCGTCCTAGCTTCGAGTGAATCTGGCGGGGTCCACGTCCAGGTTCACTCCTGCTTTCTCTACCAGCTCCGCTCCCACCCTCACCCTTCTTTCCTTTATGTCTCATTTTCTCCTTGCACAATACTCGTGCGCTACCCCGTACTCCACGACAGCGCCCATCGGCACGGACAACCGAACGGTGATTAAGGGAGCCGAAATCATGATAAAGAAAGAAACTTACCTGCAAGAACGACCACCCGACAGCAGCCCGGCGCTGAGGCGCCCGATCCGCGACCGATTGCTCAGGTTCACCTATCGCTACGGTGGGCAGGAGGGCGCAAGCCTGCTGTGGATCCCAGTGGCGGCTATACCGCTCCAGCCAAACGTTTTCTGAAACTAAGGCCGATAGCGGGCCCCAAGCGCGCTGCCCCTGTACCTACTGCCCTGGCCCATCACTCGTGGGTCCTCCCAACAAGCAACCGACCATGTAGACAGCGTCAGGGAGCCGAGGTGCGGGCTTGCTGCGGAGCCTGAAGAACGGGCCCAGGTGAGGTGATTTCAGTACAGGTCTTGGTGATATTAGCAAGTATTCAAATGAGAACCTTTGAGGACCGAGGTGGAGTCCCACGGGCTGCTGCTATGGTAAACTCCCCAATTTGTGCCCTCGGGTATGGTCTTCCTTTTTGCAGGCCCTGCCGGCCTGCTCACGCTCAAACCTCTTACGTCCGCTGGTGGACGGTACACTTCGCAAAGAGGCCCGCGCCACCCAGACTTCCTCCACCTTGTGGGCTAACCATCCACCGGCTATTATGCACGTTAAGCTCCTTGGTCCACGCTACAAGCCGGGCGGAATAGAGGAATTTCGCCAGCACCCCAAGCACACAGGAACCCGAATTTGAATCTGTTTTTCAGCACTTCAACGGTGGACCAGCTAAGCCAGACCCGTCGGTCTCACCGCGGGTCGCAGAACCGATCACCAACAAAAGTAGTACAATAAAAAAAATAATAGGGGTAAAAATAAACCCACGACGCCGCACAAACCTAAGTTTTGAAGGGCCGCGCCGCGTCGTCGATAGTTCACGCCCGCCAAACTCTCGCATCTACAGCACGGAGGCCTGGCGTGCGTTCTATCTCCCGCACACTCCGCTTACCACACAAAAGTCGCACCGTAGCTGAAGCCGATCTCCACGCATGCGTGCATGTCTTCGTCAAACGTACCGATCAAAAGAAAAAATATCATTTAATCCTAGCTTACTCAAAATTAAGTAATAATAGACCGACAACCACCCCGGTTCTACAATCATCAACAACAGAAGAGATCACACACGCCTTATGCTGCGCGCCCACACACTCTCTATTCCTAGTTAAACTTTCAGTCAGCGTAAACAAAAGACTGTCGCGACTCGCGCTCAAACTTTAGTCCAAACTTAATTTATGTCGCTTGCAAAAACCAGGGCGGATACCCTTGTAAGGGTATTCGCACCGACAGCGCGTGTACAGACGACTGAGTAAGTCCCTGCGTATATACGCGTCCGTATGAACTGCCTCTGACTAAACCACATCGCAAGCCCACTCATGCATAAACCCAAATTTTCCCTCAAGAAATGGACATCGGCATTCCTTTTTGGATGACTGACCGCGACTGTCTAACTTAAAGATACCCCGAGTACCGGAAATACTGGGAAAACAAACACCTCTCTCGACAGTCAAGGATGGGACTCCCTGCCTTTCCATGTTTAAAACGGAACGATAGGGCGTGTGCATTGGAGTTCCAGTAGGCGATAAGGCGAAGACCTCAAATCCCCATTAGCCCCCGTACTCTCGCTCTCCCTTCTATTGCGTCCTCCCTTACCACACTCTGGTAGTTGTTCCCTGGAATGCAATAGCCCCCTATTGGCCACGAAGACCCTGCTCTGAGTGCCAACAATATAATTCCTACCGCGCCGCGGGGTTTGTCCGACGGATCCGTTCCGAGGCTGACCATCAAGAGCATAACCTCCGACAGGGGCCGTCCACATCAGACTCTGAGATCTGTGAGACCCGACGGGATAGCCACTGTGTTCCCGCAGTCCACAGGATTCGAATTCGGCCTAGGCAACGGGGCCGTTGGACATAGTCAATCGCTTCTGAGAAGTGGAACAGAGAACCTGGTTCCTCGCTGCATCACTTGCACTCCTTTCCTTCAAACTTGACACCAGAGATCCCAGTTCCAACCTGGGACTCAACCCCACTTTCCAAAAATCCTTGGCACACCCGGTGTGCTACGCACTTTTGGGGCCCCTCCTACTCCGAAAACAGGAAGTCGCACTGGGCGTGAGGTTGGGCGTCACAAGCCAACTGTGGAGCTGGTGGGATGCAGCGTGGCACTACCTTACAGAACAACACCTCCCCTGGGAGGTGCCCACCTTCCTCCTAGGAGCCCCTCAGGCTGGGGCTGAGAACTGGTCTCCGTCTATGACTAACCTGTTTGCATACTCAAGACTCACCGTGCTCATGGGAGCCTGGAGGATGCACTGCTCCTATGAGAGAAAACAGCACAACTACGGCTACATGCAAGCCCCGTCAACGATAATAGACACAATCACTGCCAAAACTCACTCGGCTTGGAAAGAACTGCACAACCAGCTGGCAACTGAGCTGGATACTGGGAAAAGACTGGGACTGTGGAACAGATTTGCTGAAACGTGGACTGACCCAAATAAGAGACTTCGCAGTCTCAACGACGATCACACCCTCACATGGCATCCCTGGCTTCTCACTGAGAGGCGGTGGGATTGATTACCGATGTACCACTTTCAAGTCTCCTATCAACCAACTGATTTTGTCCTCGTCCAAGGTTGATCACCGGTCCCTGTCTTGATACTGCACTTCCCCCCCCCC